>OX328131.1:14119288-14219288 GCA_946811695.1 Gonocerus acuteangulatus
TCATAAATTAAAATATATTCCTAGATTAACAGAAAAAAATAAAGAAAGGCTTAAAGAAGTATGACAAATTTAACGATAGGTCTTTATAATAATAAAATAACAAAAGCATTAAGTAATATGAAGGATAAAATAGATAGTATAAATAAATAAAATTTAATTTATCAAATTAATTGTAAGCAATGTCCTGCAATGGGTGAAACTTCCCAAAATTTAAAAAATAGGCTAAAACAACACATTTCTAATTGTAATAACAGTAAAAATATCAATACTAAATCATCAATACTAGGTTAAAAAATATCATATGATATAAAAATATCAATACTAGGTTAAAAAATATCATATGATATAAAAATATCAATACTAGGTTATCTTTTTTTTCAATTCAGAGGATTGTCAGCAAAATATTTTGCAAATGTATTGCGAATATTCCTTGCGTCCCTTGTTGATGGATTGTTTCCTCTACTTCTTTGTAGCTGACAACTTGGTATTGTTACGAGATCCAAGGTGTTGATAGAGTGATGGCCCTCCTTATCAATAATAGTGTTGTGCAAAATACAAATTGCCTTTATTACATTGTCTGCTGTGGATTCAGAGGTTTCAATGGCCCGAGATAGGATTCGCCATTTGGCAAAAATTATTCCAAATGCGCACTCAACACATTTACGGGCCCGAGATAATCGCTTGTTAAAATTGTCTTCCGTTGGTGTCAGTGAATGCCCTGAATATGGCCTTAAAAGATATCTTTTTAAAGGATAGGCCTCATCAGCAATAATTACATGTGGAAGAATGTACTGAGTGTTAGGAAGTACTTTGCTGGAGGGGACTCCCAATGTATTTTCTTCCAATAGAGTTGATAAAGGGGAGGCACTAAAAGTCCCCCCATCACTCTGCTTTCCATATGCTCCTACATCAATAGATGTAAAGCGGTAATGCCCATCTACTAGCCCTTGTAAAACTATTGAATAATATGATTTATAGTTGTAAAACATGGAGCCTGAGCCCCTTGGACACTTTATTCTGACATGTTTGCCATCCAAAGCACCTATACAATTGGGAAAACCCCACAGTCTTGCGAACTCCTCAGCAATATGTAGGAAGTCAGATGTTGTGGGAGCTTTCATGTGTATAGGCTGAAGTACTGTCCACAGAATCTTGCACACCTGTGACACGATGTTGCTAATGGTAGAGGTACCCATTCTGAAGGAAAAAGCTAACGCTCTGTAGCTACTTCCTGTGGCGAGATACCTGAAAAAAAAGATATTTTGATTAATAAATTGAAAGCTTCTATCACTTTTGTTTGTCGATCCATTGCATCAAATCCTTAAAATATATTTTCTAATTTAATTTAATATTATTTTTATTTTATTTATTTATGTTTACTTTTTCAGAATCAGAAGCAAGAAATTTGTGGAAAAATCTAAGGCAAGAATATGGTAAGCAACTCAAGAAGCTCCAAGGACGATCTGGAGACGCTGCACCTAATGAAATTGGATGTTCTTGGCCTTTCTTTGAAAAGCTCCATTTTCTCAAGGATCAGTTCACTCCCAGACCGTCCACTGGGAATCTGACCTTGTCAGAAAACAACATAAATTTGGATGAAATTGAAGATAATAATCCAGAACTTTATGAATATAATGAACAGGATAGCCAAATTGATGAGAATACAAGTGGAAACTCCCATTCCTACAGTGACACTCCATCTTCTTCAAACAGAAATTCTGAGATTGGGGAGTCAGTTTCCAGAACAGGATACAAGAAACGCCTCACTACTCAAGCTGCAATAGGGAACCAGCTAATTGAATTAGAAAGGGAAAGGCTTGACCTGGTGAAGAGAAAAAGAGCAACAGATGTAAATGACGAAGATGTTGCTTTTTTCAATTCTCTCCTACCGATAGTCAAAACATTGTCACCCCCAGAGAAATTACTTTTTCGAATAAAAGTCCAACAAGATCTTTATGACTTCGCCTTCAATCGGCAAACCAAGCTAGATACAAATCAGCCTCAACAACCTGAAGATTGTGAACAGGGTATCAACAATTTAAATCAATTGATTTTAATCAGTTGATTTTTTTTAAAAAAATAATTGATTTAAATCAATTGATTTCATTATAATAAACATTGATTTTATTAATAAAATTATTTGTATGATTTTTTTAACGTTAGAAATGTTCTTAAAATTTAAATTAGACTAGTTCTACGCTTCTTTTTCAGTCATTTCAACAGTTTTTATTTATTTTTGTCCCCAGTGAGTAGTACACATCTTCAGGAGTGCTAAAGTAGTATGTTAATTATTAAATACTGCAGGAATACCCTTTAAACAACATTATATAAATTACCATTAACCAATATATTATATCATCTTCAAACAATTGATAAATTTTAATTCCTTAATTTTAAACTAACCATGTCCTGTCAATAAATAATGTTACATTTAAACGTCATAAATTCAATAAAAATGATTCCTAAAAGGAACCAAGTAATTCGATAGAAATTAAAACATTCATTATCTCACAGCCATATTAGAAGACCTTATCAACATATTTAGGCCTATTATATTTTTGTATAACTAAATTTACATTAAAATATTAGGATATTTTTGCAAAGACCTCATCCTTAGGCCTATTATATTTTTGTATAACTAAATTTACATTAAAATATTAGGATCTTTTTGCAAAGACCACATCCAATTACTTTCGAAGTAGAAGTAGTGATTTATAACAGTTACTCGTACTCGCTAATAAGCTTACTGATTAGTATTAAAATATTTAATATAAAATACACTGAGGTATGTAACCAAGATATTTAAACTATGATAGGAATCTATTACAATGTCATCAGAAATTAATTTTATTAAGTATGTCAACATAATGTAATCTATTCCTTTAACATCTGTTTTGAAATTAATGGTTCTATTGATATTTTTTGTTATATAAATGGATTCAGTTAATTTTCTATATTTATTTTCATTTACAGTTTTTAAAATTTTTACATTATCATAATCAAAACTATGCTGTTTGGAGAAGGCATGATTTGCCAATGCTGTAATATTGATATTTTTAATGTTATTACAATTAGAAATGTGTTGTTTTAGCCTATTTTTTAAATTTTGGGAAGTTTCACCCATTGCAGGACATTGCTTACAATTAATTTGATAAATTAAATTTTATTTATTTATACTATCTATTTTATCCTTCATATTACTTAATGCTTTTGTTATTTTATTATTATAAAGACCTATCGTTAAATTTGTATGGTCATACTTCTTTAAGCCTTTCTTTATTTTTTTCTGTTAATCTAGGAATATATTTTAATTTATGAGCTATTTTATTTCTAATTTCAGTATTCTGTTCTCTACTAGTAATTTCTACATTATCTTCATTAACTTTATTTAATTGTTTAAAATAATCAGTTATTAAATTTGTTTTATTACCCTTGGATTTTACCTTAATTTTGCATGTTTTTGTTTGGTATTATATGACCTAAAATAAATTAATTGAAGTCCTCAAAATGTGACTAACCCACAATTTTAACGAATTTGAGTTATTCACTTCTCCTGATAGAGAATTTTAATTTTTATTATTGATAGAAATGCCCCAGCCTTTACACCTCATTGATTAGTACTGACATCTGTTAGTTTGTTTTGGAACTTCCTGAAAAGCTAAATCATGTGAGAGGCAGACTTGACCAACCCACACTAGGTATGGCTCTGTTAATGGTAAGCAACAACATGAGTGATATAGTTGAAGCTTCTGATGACTCTGTGGCAGATCCTGTCTATGATCCACCAAGGAATGTTCATGAACTACACTTGTGGTCCTGTCTATGAACCACCAATAAATGTTCATGAACTACGCTTGTGGAAGACAAAAACGCAATATTAAGATTGCACTGTTCCTCTCCCACATACTACAGAAATCACCTAATCTGGAAATCATTGTTTTGTTAAATTATTGATACATAATTATTGAAATCTAATGAAAAATAATTTTTCATTATATATAAATCTCCCAATATGTGACCACTATTCTTCAAGTATATTATTTTTTATTTATGTGAGAGCCAAACGTGACTATACTTTTTGTTTTTAATTTTCATGTCTAACCAAAAACTTTTGATTATTATAGTATCAGGTGCCAATGACCAAAGCAGTCGAGGCACCCAAATAATAATAATAATAAAAAAATTATGGTATCTTGGGAGATGGTGGGTTTGATCCCCACCAGCGACAGGAATCTTCTCATCTCAGGGCTCGCTGAGAAAATTCCTGGTTGCACCCTGGACGTCGGCGCTAATGGCCAAAATTTGTCAATGCGCCGTAAAAAAAAAAAAATATGGTATATTCAGAAGAATTTTGTGTATCTAATGAATAAAGACCAATTAAATTTCTTTTTCCCAAAGTCTTCTAAACTTTAACCTTAATTTTCTCAGTTTGTTCTAACTGTGGGTTAATAAATAAGTAAATGTCACCTTTGGCAGGAGCCCACATGGGCCTATATAGGAAATAATGTCGGGAGGGGCTGGAAAAATTTCGGGGGGGGGGGGGGGCAGAGATCATTTCCGGGTATGGAATATGAAAAATTTAGAGCTTGGGAATAGTTTTAGCCAACTAAAACGCTATTACATCTAAAATAAACTATTTTTTATTAACTAAGTGATCTTATTTAATTTCTTTTTGAGGGTTTTATGACACATTTTTAGCATCAAATGAGAATTTCGGGAGGGGCTGCAGCCCCCCTTATATACGCCCATGCGAGCCTATCAATTAAGCTTCAATTTTCGAACTATTTTACATGGTCTGGTCTCTGGGTCCGGACTTTCATTTGTTTTTTCCGTGGCTGTGTAATTTAAAATAAATAAACAATAAATAATTTAAATAAGATTTGTAGGTTAATTCTTACCTTATGGTAACAACCAGTCGTTCCTCAGCAAGAATTGGATTGCTGTGCAGGTTGTTGTACTTTTGGATGTCCAGTAGGGGCTCAACTTTGTCGAGTATGTAACGAAACGTATCAGTTGACATTCTCATGTAGGAATGAAACCTGTCTTCGTCTGTCTTCAATTCAGGGAAAAGATGGTGATACTCTCCAAGTTGCTGTCTCGAAACGTTTATAGGGTGAACACTGTATTGACGATTTGAAAGAGAACTAAACTCCCACCACTTTCTTAAAGCCGAAACATCACTGTCACTTTCGTTGTCGCTCGATAACATTCTGGCTTATTAACTGCTCGTGCACAACTGAAGAAACTAGATAGCCTTTAAAAAGGAGAGGGGAGAACAGCGACGGTGAATCAGCATGAACACCCTCCATCGATGTAGAATACATCGGGGCAGCGCTCATCGGAGTAGCTATCGTCGCATCGCAGAATGAATCCTCACCATGAACGTACCCTTAGCTTACTAGGGGTAGTGCGGGCTGACCGACCCTGTAGTACGGCAATCTCTCTACCTGGCCGGGCCCTAGTTACGAAGCTATTCTCGTCCTCCTCTAGACCCTTAGCTTACTAGGGGTAGTGCGGGCTGACCGACCCTGTAGTACGGCAATCTCTCTACCTGGCCGGGCCCTAGTTACGAAGCTATTCTCCCCCTCCTCTAGACCCTCAGCTTACTAGGGGTAGTGCGGGCTGACCGACCCTGTAGTACGGCAATCTCTCTACCTGGCCGGGCCCTAGTTACGAAGCTATTCTCCCCCTCCTCTAGACCCTCAGCTTACTAGGGGTAGTGCGGGCTGACCGACCCTGTAGTACGGCAATCTCTCTACCTGGCCGGGCCCTAGTTACGAAGCTATTCTCGTCCTCCTCTAGACCCTTAGCTTACTAGGGGTAGTGCGGGCTGACCGACCCTGTAGTACGGCAATCTCTCTACCTGGCCGGGCCCTAGTTACGAAGCTATTCTCGTCCTCCTCTAGACCCTCAGCTTACTAGGGGTAGTGCGGCTGACCGACCCTGTAGTACGGGGATCTCTCTACCTGGCCGGGCCCTAGTTACGAAGCTATTCTCGTCCTCCTCTAGACCCTCAGCTTACTAGGGGTAGTGCGGGCTGACCGACCCTGTAGTACGGCAATCTCTCTACCTGGCCGGGCCCTAGTTACGAAGCTATTCTCCCCCTCCTCTAGACCCTTAGCTTACTAGGGGTAGTGCGGGCTGACCGACCCTGTAGTACGGCAATCTCTCTACCTGGCCCGGCCCTAGTTACGAAGCTATTCTCGTCCTCCTCTCGACGCCCGTAAAAACCTTCATATAATTTCCTGCCTTAACATTTCTAATCGCAGGAAAACTGCATTTTATTATTCATTTACGTTTACTTTTAGCTCTAAATATTTAGGTTGAATTATATAATTAGATGCTCCAATAAATATTTTTTACAGTCTATACTTTTTAATACGAAAAATATTATTTTTTTATGATGTATGTATTAATCAAAGAAGCTAAATAAATAAATAGCCTCTTTTTTATTAAAGACAATAAAAATACATCATCCTTTTCGATTGGAATCGAGTTGGATCTAACACTGCCGATGTTAATTTTTACGATCCCGACCCATGTATCCATAATCCGTAGCTCTCTCTCGACACAAATAGTTAATTTTTCCGGCGACCGGTGGTAAAAGAAATAGCTAAAGCTTCTCTAAATCCTTGCCTAATAGCCCCAAGGTAAAACTCCTGGAAAAGTTAGCCGTAGGGAGCTGGTAAGCGAGAGAGAAGGGTCGGACTGCTGTACAAGTCCTTCGTTCCAGGGGCACGGCAGCTCTCGACTGCTGTACAAGTCCTTCGTTCCAGGGGCACGGCAAACTTTGACTTCTACAGAAGTCTTTAGTAAGGAAAGGGTTAAAGACACGAACAGATCAGGGGAAAAGTGAATATACAGTGTAATAAAAAAAAAAAAAAAAATGTTAAAATAGTTATTAGACGTAATACGTTCACTCGGTGGTATACATTTCATTTTCTAATCATTCTCTTAAAATAAATAGTTATTGTTAGTATTCAATTAAGGCTTATTTGCTTAATATATATATATATATATATATATATATATATATATATATATATATATATATATATATATAGGAAAACTTAAACAAAATAAAATTATTATTAAATACACGTCGCCTTGTAGTATTGGCATGGATTTGTCTTTTTTCTTAAACGTTGTATCTCTTGCGTCTTTTTTTTTTTTTTTTTTTTTTTTTTTTTTGTCCTTCTCTTCCCCCGCTGTGCCTTAGGCTGCCCTATACCAGCGGTTCTTCCAATTTGTATTAATTTAAATTTAGAAGTGTGCCATCAGGGTATCCAGTAGCTGTAACAACCCGCTAGAGAGCCGTTACAGCTACCTTTGATTTCCCTTTCAGCCTGTTTGCTGCATGTTTTGCACTTGCCAAATCAATCAACGGGCACCAGCAACTGGGACCCCACTGCCTCTGTTCAGTGAGGTCCCAATCAACGGGCGACCGCTATTGGGACCCCACTGCCTCTGTTCAGTGAGGTCCCAATCAACGGGCGCCTGCTATTGGGACCCCACTGCCTCTGTTCAGTGAGGTCCCAATCAACGGGCGCCTGCTATTGGGACCCCACTGCCTCTGTTCAGTGAGGTCCCAATCAACGGGCGCCTGCAATTGGGACCCCACTGCCTCTGTTCAGTGAGGTCCCAATCAACGGGCGCCTGCTATTGGGACCCCACTGCCTCTGTTCAGTGAGGTCCCAATCAACGGGCGCCTGCAATTGGGACCCCACTGCCTCTGTTCAGTGAGGTCCCAATCAACGGGCGCCTGCAATTGGGACCCCACTGCCTCTGTTCAGTGAGGTCCCAATCAACGGGCGCCTGCAATTGGGACCCCACTGCCTCTGTTCAGTGAGGTCCCAATGATTTCCTACTTAATAATACTATTTAATTTATTTAATATTTACAGAATTTGTTATTTCTTATATTCTAATATCTAATACTTATATAGGGATATTGTCAAATTTATGTACATTTTATTTATATATACCCATATTTTATTTTTATTTTTTTATATATACATTATATTCTAATTTATGTTCTTAAATTACTAATATACTCATTGGAAACTATTATTATTTATGCTATTCTCTTCTTTACTTCTAAGACTGCTCCGGCGAAAGACTTGAGTGCAGATTCCAAGAATTGGCTAAAACTTGTCGGTGGCCATTCAAGCATAGAGAATTCTCCCGCGAGCTGAAGCCTTGTGTCTGTATTTATTTTAAAAATACCATTTTATCCATAAAAATTTTGAGTTAGGTTAAATTGATCAAGCCAACAGTAGTCGGACCGGGCTTAAGCGATATCTTTAATCATTTAGGAGAAACATTAGTACAACTAATTTTCCAAACAAAATTTCAGATTGATTGATTCAATTAAAACATGTTCCAAATGTTCGACATTTATCTAACCAAAGATATTTAAATTTTATTTTGGAGATAAGAAAGTATTAGATAAAAACAAATGTTATAATAGACATGAGAGGTTTTCTGGTCTTGCTATATTTTCTAGAATATCTGAAAAACGTTTACGAAATTTTGGTATTCCGATCGTTATGGAAATTAGTCCTGATGTGTCTTATACAAATAATCAAACCCATATTCAATCCTGCAATCATTATTCAATAAAATATTATTTTTTTCGTAAGTTTACTAGGAATAAAAATATTATATTATTTAAATAATGACATATTTTTTTTTTCAATTCCTCATAGACCTCAGTAGAGTTTTATTAGTAATATTTACAATCTTACTAGCTTTTTAAAGCTGACTAGCAAGAGGCCACTAGCTCATTTATTAAAGCTACACCACATACTGGTTAATTACACACGCACAAAAAAAAGTGCGGCAGACATATATTCTTAACATTTTTTTATTTAAATTTTAACGTCCATTTATTATTAACTACGAATTTTAGGATGGGTTATCTATAGGTTACCACCCTTTTCTAGCCAGGATAGATGTGATGCCTTTTCTTTTTTTCGAAAGAAAAGCCACCACCCCTAGTGGGAATCGAACCCATGACCTTTGGCACGGAGTGTTAAGTGCTCACGCCTTAACCCTCACGGCCATCGGGTCTCCGATATTCTTATATATATTCACATATTTTCTTAACATGTATTCTTATGTATTTCGACACGGTGAATACTAATCCGGAGTCTGTTTCACTCCATCACGTCAGGTTTAAGAGCATTTGTAGGTAACATTTTGTCTGAAATAACTAGAGCTGCCATGGTTTTGAGGGTCGCTTAATTCGAATCCGGGGTCAGTTTCACTCTATCGGCGAAAACTCAAGGCCATTTCAGGGACAAATATGTATGTTTTGCAAAAAACGAATCTGCACTCAAAATTCTTTTTTTGCAAAAGAGTCATATTTTTTTCTTGAAATGAACTTGATTCCACGCCGATGGGGTGAAACAGACCTCAGATTCGAATTCAGCGACCCTCAAAACCATGGAAGCTCTAGTTATTTTAGTTAATTCTTCTATAACGATTTTATACAAAATTTGACCTTCAAATAATCTTAAACCTGGGGTGATGGGAAGAAACGGACTCGACTTCCGATTCGGATTCAGCGTGTCGAAATACATAATATATGTATGGTGTCTTTGGAAAATACCGCTTTTTGTGTACTTGTGTTATGTTAATTTTTTATGAAATCAATTAAATACCTGAATCTCAATCAGCACTCTTTTGCCGGTCAATCAGAGTTATTCTTGTGGAATCACTGTATTAAATTGAAGGACCAAAACTGATTGAATGACTCGCACAGAATCAGGGCCTTTAAAAGCAGAAGGAACCCTAGGAATAGCTTTTATACACCTAATGGAGTCGAATGGTAGGAAAATGCCTCTACCCCCCTCCCATTCTTATTCAAGATACTCCCTTGAATTTAGCAATTTTTATCTAATCTTAGCAAATGTAAAACGTGCCCCGACTCCAACGGGGGCGATATCAGCGGAGAGAAAGCAATCATCCAAGATGGTTGTACCATTAAATAGAAATACTACTAAGTGGACCATCGAAAACAGATTTTAATTTTGAAACGGGAAAGAAAAAAAAGTAAAGATATAGAGAGAATGTGAGCGTAGGTAAGTGAACAGGGGGGTTTATGACTGGTATGGGGTGCTTTACGAGGTGTACGTGCTTGGGCTTAAGTATCTAGTGATGGGAGAGCTTTATCACCCCAAGGGCTTATTCCGTGCAGTATAAATGCTCAGGAATCGAACCGCTACCGGAGCAGACTGATGACCACATCTATACCCCATAATGCTTATACTTCTTTACACTTTACGGTTTATAAGCAAGAAGTATCTAGGAAACCAATATCTCGCGTCCAAACTATTGGTTTTTATCACAAACAATAATACACAAACTAAAATATTGGCTACGAAAAGACTGTACGAACTATCAACATGATCAGCTAGGAATACTAAATACATTATACTTCATCAGCATACAAGTAAAGCCAAATTTAATAGCATTTAACCCTCCGTCGACCAAGTGGCAGAGAGTTACACCGTCGCCCACATGGGGTCCACCAAGATCCCACTTACATTTATGGTGCTAATACATTATAAGACTACATTCAAAAAATATTCGATCTATTTGTAGGTGTCTGTAAAATGGAGTCTCAGGATCCAAAATTGCGGTTGTAGGATTTGAAATTGCATTACAGAAAGACAATAACACAGGAAAATGGAATCCTTTCGTCAGATTGTAAAATTCGACGAATTCCGTTTTATCTTGATACCAGATGCTACCATGATGTAAACTAATTAAATTGGAAAAATAAAATACACGTAAATATCCTGAAAAAGCTTATCACGGAAGCCAACGGTCAGACCCCAACCCCGTTTTTCAACAAAAAATAATCAATTTGAGGGGTAGATTATTCTTTGTTAGCGATTTGACACTGCCGTTCTTTGGACCACTACTGATCAGGAAGCTACTCAAAGAGCAGGAAGGTAGAGATACGGTGGCTATAAGGGAGGGGGGAAATAATGTGCGTGGGGTCTGCCTAGACCCCACCTGGTCGACGGAGGGTTAAATGTGCACATACAGTAAATTTTCAAAGTACAAACTGACCAATAGAAACTAAAAGAACCAATCATTAAACAAATAAGACAAACACTATTTCGGACCCAAATAAAACACATAACTACACACTTTAAATGGGTCAAAGCGCTCAACGGACTTGAAGGTAACGAGATAGCAGAATCAGCGAACACCCATGAAATATGTAAATTCACGTAAAACGAAACAACGGTGGCAAACACAATGAATGAGAAACCCCCACGAAAGGTAGTATACTATTTTCATTTTCGGCGCTAATGGCCAAGTTGTAGATGCGCCGTAAAAAAAAAAAAAAAAAAAAAAAAAAAAAAAAAAAAAAAAAAAAAAACTATTTTCATTTTACGTGCTGTTGGCATTATAAAAGGGTGGCAACCTGTAGATAGCCCGGCGCTAATAGCCAAATAGTTGATGCGCCGTTAAAAAAAAAAAAAAAAAAAAAAACCTATTTTCATTTATACCAAACACACCTCTTGAGGAGCACATAAAATAAAAGGAAGAGAACCTTATGCCACGTCCGACGTAAATTATCTAGAGTAAAATGAAAGATTAGTGAATAATATGTAGTAAGTGATTTTCGATCTTCTGTTACATAAAAATACATAGTTGAAACTATGGTCACGATCTTATAAAATAATATTTTGTTTTGAACTAATAACTTTTCAATATAAATGATTACCTAGAGAAGTACTAGGTCAGCCCATAAGTAATGTCAGTTGTTCTGCCTTTTTATGATCACTCCTTTTCAAATTATTTTTGTTTACATGTTTTTTTTTTTCTATTGACCAAAAAATCATTAAATACACTTCAATTTTTCATTTTTTGGTTGGTGAAACTTATTTATTTTGTGCTGAAATTTAATTTGAAATGGATCTCCTAAGACACCACTTACGCCATATTATTTTTTGAGAATTCGATAATAGCAAAAATGATGATTCAACTTATCGAAAACTTGCAGAAATGTATGGGGAAAATGCCATTAGTGACCGACAATTGCAGCGGTGGTTTTAACCGCAAGCTTGAAGACGAGCCTCGTACAGGTGGACCAACAGACTCCTGCAGGCTACTGTAGAAGAAAAGCCTGTTATAACAGTCTAAGAGCTAGCAGAAAAACCTGGATCGACACATTCTACAGTCCACCTAAATAAACCAACGTTTCTTATAGGATGGCCTGATTTTTTATAAGCCTCTTTGCATTTAATCCTAGTAAAAAAAAAAGTAACCAAAAATTGAGAAAAATTGAAAATTATCATTAATGAGAACGAGAAACTCAATAAACGACTGGAATTTTACCGATATTCCAGGCAAATGAACAATGCAGAGCGTGAGCTATTGGCTTTCATCCCAGTAGTAGCAGTGGAATTCCGAAATTAAAATCAGGCAGATTCAACAGCGACGCCAAGAACCACAGCAATCGGGGCCGATACAATTTTTAATTGGTGCGGTCTAGACGGCAATGGGTTAATTAACGATTGTAATTAAACAGGCATTCATTAGCAGGGTCTGAATCTATTTTATTTCCGGCTAGCAACAATAACCTATAGGGATGGGTACTAAAATTGCTCTTGAATTCGCTAATGCTCCAAAAGATAATAATAAAAAATCAGTCCCGTAACAGGCCACGAGGGCCCTGAGGGGCTGATACTGTAGAGGTACCTGATTCTTGACCGTACGGCACGCTAGGGAGATAGTGTGATCAATACTATGCTCCGGCCGCCTGGTTTTCCCCTTGCTGCTTCGACTGCTAGAGTCATTAGCACCAAGGTACCCATTAATAAATTAAAGGCTGGGTAGGCCTATTGTCGGTCAGGCAGGCCGAATTCAACCAATGAACTAAGACACTAGAAGAAAAAATCTTTAGTGCTTCCTCGGGATTTGAACTCAGGTCCTCCAGCATATGAGTCCAGTGCTCCACCACCGAGCTAACCTCGCCCCCCCCAAAAAAAAATAAAACATTTGTGAAAATTGAAAGAAGTAAAGTTTCACTTTTACTTACACAAAGGAAAATTCATAATATTGAGAAAAATACAAAATAAGGAAAAATGTAAGGGTGCGTTTACACCTGATAGTTATTGTAGGTTATTTATGTCAGACAGAAATTATGACTAATGTAAACTGGGAATACTTTCTGTCTGATATATATATTTCTATCACAAGCTATAAGTGTCGACACTACTATACCATCAGGTGTAAACGCTGTTTATAAAGAGAATAATTTAATGTCAGTGATAAATATCTCGGCTACTAGCTGTATTTTTGTTTTTCACGGCGCATCAACTTTTGTAGGCCATTATCCAGGGTGCAGCGAGGAATTAAGGAGCGAGGGGAGACCCCTACATTACGGAATTATTATAATTATGCTTTATTTTTGGAAACGGAAGTTTTCAGCGACTGAAGCCATTCGTTTAGTGGTTGAATTTGAGGCTGAAGACTCTTTGAATGAAAGGCCGGTAAGAAGGTGGTTCCAAAAATGTAATGAAGGTTATTTGAGCCTTGAAAAGAAATCTGTATCAGGGGGTGTTTCAGTCGTCAAGCAGAATGCTCTGTGCTCTGCTACTGAAGCCGATCCTACGAAAAGCAATTCTAAGAGGTTATATTCAGTACAACTGCAGAGAATTAACCATGTTTTGGTTGAGCGGTATCCAGGTTTAGTCAACGGGAAGCAAGTCTTGTTCCGAGAAGATAATGCCAGACCCCACACCTCTCGTCTTACAAGCCAAAAACTACCCGATCTGGGTGGAATCGAGCTTCTCCCTCACCTGGCATGTAGTCCAAACAAAGCTCCATGAGACTAGCACCTGTTCAAATCAATGGCTCATTTCCTTCGTGGAAAAACATTCCACTTGAATGAAGTTGAAAATGGCATTCGTGAGTTCATAGATTCTAAACCCAAAGAGTAGTACCATCAAGGATCTCTACAGCTGGCTTCCAAAAGGCGTCAAACCATACTACGCAATAGTTCATATTTTGATTATTAATAACCTTAAAAGTAGAAGAAAAATAAACTTTGATTTTTACCTATAAAACGGTCATTTTTTTCGACTCACCCCATTATATCTCCAAGAAGATAAGATAAAATTTATTTTAATATTTGCCTTTTTTCTGTCTCTCAAGCTTAAAAATCGTCCGATTTTGATGTAATTTTGTACAAAATTGTTTTTTCCAATGGAAAAGATCAAGTTCGTTTGCCAGCAGAATCCTTCCACCGGAACATCATTTTGGAGCGAAATTCGCGATCGAAAAAAAATTGTAACACTTACGTTTGTAAGGCCCCGTTTTCCCTTTGGCCTTGTTAAGTGAATAAGGATGAGAGAAAAGGTTGGCTGTCCATCTCTAGAGATGTGAGAACCACGAATCCGCAAACATTGCGTCTGGGATGTTGGCACTGCACGTGGCTGATTCGTAAGATTCCTGGAAGATCTAAGACCTGACAAGAGTTTCTAGTTCAATCACCTGCAAAAGCAGGAGTGGGGTACGAAGGGTTTAAAAAGAGCTGGCTTACCTCCGACCGGTCAGAGTTTGCATCCGTTCCTGAGACTTCGGCCCAGATGCTGTTCAGAGGTAGGCCAGTTCCAAATTCTCTATAATCTCCCCAAATGATCATATTTGGTAACTCTACCTATCTGTCTCTCTCACTCAACCTTTTCTCTCATCGTAGCAATGGTTTATGATATTTATGTTTGTATCCTCTGTGTAAATTATAGTTTTAAAAAGGAATTTCCGCTTCTCTAAAATATTTCCCCATTGTCTATACCTCTAAATCCCGTCCTTGCTAATCAGTCCCTTACAAATGGTGTCAGGTGTGGGGTATTATTTAAATGTCCAGCTGCAAGCCGGCATTAGATAAGAACCCTGCTCTCGAGATAGGCCGGCAGCTGTACTGCTGACGCTGATAGGACAATTCCTCGAACTGATATCTCGGCGCTGGGTAGTTGTTCATTCAATGTCCTCACGTTTCCTGGTTTAAGGACCGCCAAATACGGATATTTGGTGGTTAGCCCTGTTAGAGAGTAAAGCAATCCCTATTCGTAAGCATAACGTGTTGGGGTTCATTGGAAACGTTGAAAATAGAGCTATACGATGGTGGTAACGGAACAGCAGTTTGCCGATCTGAAAACGGCATTGGATCAGGCGTTGGCTGCAAATGAGCAATTCAGGGAAGAATTCGAGAGGACAAGGCATGAGGGTAAGCAAGGAAAGAGGGATCTTTCTCTTCAGGGAATGGTCGGTCCATGGTCCGGTGACGATTCTGGGGTTCCAATCCAAGACTATCTCAATGGTTTGGAATTAGTGGCAACTAGCGGAAACTGGGAAGATCGTGATAAATCTCTTGTGTTAAGGATGAGACTGAAAGGGATGGCTGCGAAATTTTTGGCCAGCAGATCGGATCTCAAGGGGCCAAATGTAAAATATTCCACAATTCGAGATGCTCTTTTAGACCGCTTTAAAGCGACTATGCAACCTGAGCAGTTTCTCCTTCAGCTTAGTTCAATGAAACAAGAGCGTGGGGAGGATGTCAGAACTTTCGGAGATCGTTGTCGGGAGATGGGTGAACGATCACTCTCAGGTGAGGGATCAGAGGAAGAAGTTATAGGGGCTCGCAAACAACTGGATAAAGTCGTCCTTACATCATATTTAAATGGGCTCGGAGGAGAGATTGGGAGGCTGACGAGACTCGCGTTCCCAAAGGAATTACAAACCGCGATTGAGAAGGCTAGAGCCATTGAAACGGAGTTAGGGCGACACGAAAAGGGAATATTTACTGTAGAGGAGAATCCCCAGGATAACGAAATTCCCAGTCCCGAGGAAGTTGGACAAAGCGAAGTAAGGGTCATTGAGAGGGGTAATCCAAGTGGCTGTTATCGCTGCGGGGATACGAATCATTGGGCCAGGGGATGTCGACAAACAGAGAGGGTTAGTGATATTTCTCCCAAAAATAGTACGAATTGTTATAGGTGTGGTCGTCGTGGGCATATCGCTCGCCAATGTCGTTCTAAACCCCTCGTGAAAGGAACTTTGCCAAAGAAGGCCCCCAAACGCGAACGACTTGGGGAGGGCCCCGGCCCTAAGTCGGCGACAAGGGGATCGCGCTACGAATTACTAGGCATAGGTGGGGGAGGTGAGAAAGGGTTAAAGGTGAGCACCTGGATAAATGGGCGGATTCATAGGATGATAGTAGACACTGGTGCTGAAGTTACTCTAATCAGGTCTCCTGCCTCAGGATCCAAATTAAGACCCGCGACTAGTAAGATTAGGGGGGTAACTGGTGTGGTAATCCCGGTACGCGGTATTCAAACGGTGAATATCGAAGTTAAGGGCCATCGACTGTCCCACGACGTCATAGTGGCTGACGTCTGCTTAGAAGGAGATGGACTATTAGGCTTAGACTTACTAGGGAAATTAGACGCCCATATAGACCTACGTTCGGGATTGTTAGTCACGGGAGCATCGCCTAAAATTGAATCTCTACCTTCCGTTGGTTCGATAACAAGGAGGGATGAGTTAAAAATGTCTGCGAACCGAGAGTGGGTACGTTTCATGAGTAGGACGGCGAGAGAACTAGAAGCCAAGTTTTCAGGTCATATTTTATCCTTTCCAACTAGCGTGAATATAGGAGCTAAGCCGATAGTCAAGGAGGAATCAAGACACACGGGGAAGAAGGATAACAAAACCAGCTCAGCGCGTCTTTCGCGAGAGGAAACGCTTCCGGCCTTCAGTGAATCTCTATTAGAGATTTCCGTACCAGGGAAACTAGACCAGAAAGCTGTCATAATTGAGCCGTCAAGAGCACTTCCCAATGGGGTTGTAGGAGGGAGATGCATTAACACTCCTCGGGACGGCCGTTCGTGGATGCAGTTCGTCAATTTGACCGCTTCGGCTGTGACATTGCCACGGCTTCTAGTGGTAGGTCTGGTAGAGAGAGATTGGGCGGAAGACGGTGGATCCTGTTCGGAGAGGGAACGCGAGGATGGCTCTAAAACTCCTGTTGGTTTCGCCTCGATCGTTGGCGAGAAATTGGGCCATTTAAGTGGTGGGGAAAGGAGGGATATGGAGTCCTTATTGTCCAGATATTCAGACATTTTTTGTGAACCGGGTCCCGAAGGTTGCTCCCTGCCTGTTCAGCACCATATTGAAACTGGAGATGCCAGACCTGTGGTGAAACGCCCGTATCGTGTGCCTTTCAGTGAACGGGAGGAAATGGAACGGCAGGTTCAGACGTTGCTTGAACGAGGCGTCATTACGCCGTCTAAAAGTCCTTGGCAAGCACCTGTAATTCTAGTCAAGAAAACATCCCCAACAGGTGACTTAAAGTATCGATTCTGCACAGATTTCCGGGGCCTCAATGCAGTTACTAAGGTCGATACTTACCCGCTTCCGTTGATACAGGAAACCTTAGAACAATTGGGGAGTAGCCAAATCTTTTCCACAATTGATCTTTCGAGTGGGTACCACCAAATACCGATAGCACCCCAGGATCAGGCAAAAACGGCCTTCACGACTGTAAACGGACACTATGAGTACAAAAAAATGGCTTTCGGCCTTGCGGGGGCACCTGCCACGTTCCAACGGGTCATGGACCAACTTCTTGGCCGACTGAAGGGCACCGGATGTTTCGTTTACCTCGATGATGTGGTGGTTTATAGCTCATCACTGAGGGAACACATGCTCCGGTTAGAGGAGCTGTTCGACATATTCAGAGGCGCTAATCTAAAAGTGAACTTGAACAAGTGCGCTTTTGCGGCATCGGAAGTGACCTATCTGGGACACATAGTTACAGCCGAGGGAGTGAAACCAGATCCTAGAAAATTAGAGGCGATCAAGTCTTTTCCAGCCCCCAGAAATGTGAAGGAGTTGCGAAGTTTTCTAGGGTTGGCAAGCTATTACCGTAAATTCATAAAAGGCTTTGCGGATCTTTCAAGACCGCTGACAGAATTAACTGGCTCACGAGTACGATTCCAGTGGGGCGACAAGCAACGGAAGGCTTTTGAATCGCTAAGAGAAATCCTAAGTTCGGACTCAGTCTTGTGCTATCCGAATTTCAGCGAGCCATTTATATTGTCCACCGACGCATCAGGAGTAGCTCTGGGTGCCATTCTGTCCCAGTACAGGGATGGCGGCGAGAGACCTGTTTGCTACGCTAGTAGGCAGTTGAAGGGTCCAGAACTCAACTACTCGGCAACAGAACGAGAACTGCTAGCGGTGGTTTGGGCAACAAAGCTGTTCCGTTGTTATTTACTAGGGCGAAGGTTTAAACTTGTCACTGACCACTCTGCCTTGAGGTGGATGCTAAGCCTTCGAGACCCGTCTTCACGGCTGACCAGGTGGGCCCTTCGGTTAGAGGAGTTCGACTATGAAGTCGAACATCGCCCGGGGAAGAAACATTCTAACGCTGATGCTTTAAGCCGTACAATAGCTGTAGTCACGGGAAATAGGCAGAAAATAACCCGAGGTAAATTGAAGGATGCTCAAAAGGAGGATATGTGGTGTCAAAGAGCCATCAAGAGAGGCACTGTTCATGTACAAACAGATGCCGATGGCCTGCTATATTGGGCCGATGGGGCAACGGATGAGTCGGAATGGAGGCTTATGGTGCCTGAGGGTCTACGAAAAACAATCGTTGAAGAAAATCACTCGAAACCATGGGCTGGGCACCCAGGGGCTGATCGTACTCTCGCGGTAATCAAAAGCTCATATTATTGGCCGGGCATGGCGGCGGATGTTAAGTCCTTTGTGGAACGGTGTCACGCGTGCGCTAGCAGAAAAAGTCCTGTATCTCAAAAGGTCCCCCTGGAAGCTCCCTATATGGCCACAGGGCCTTTCGAGCAGGTATCGCTAGACATATTTGGGCCTTTGCCGACTTCCAAAAGGGGCCATCGTTACCTTTTGACCGTAATTGACAATTTTACACGGTATGCGGAGGGAATACCACTAAAGGGGCAAACGGCTGAAGAAACGGCCGTAGCACTCGTCGAGAATATTATCACTCGACATGGGGTCCCTAGGAGGTTGTTAACAGACCAGGGAAGAAATTTCGTTTCTCGACTGTTTACTCAAGTTTGTAGAGCTCTGGGGATTAGGAAATTACAAACTACCGCCTACCATCCGGAATGTAACGGAATGGTAGAGAGGTTACATCGAACTCTTACCGATTCGATATCCCAATATGTGCGAAGAGACGGTCGTGACTGGGATAAGTGGGTCCCATATGCTCTCATGGCATATCGAGCAATACCTCATTCGTCGACAGGATACTCCCCAAACTACCTCATGCTTGGGCGAGAATTGGTAACTCCGTTTGATTGCTGGGTAGGTCCAACCAATGACGGATCGGAATCAGCGGACCATGTCGAAAAGTTAGGGCATCGGCTGAAAGAAGCCTATAAGGACGCTTTGAGTCGTGCCGAAAGGGCCTGGGCAATGAGGACCCATTATTGTAATGCCCGGCGTAAGGAGCGGCGCCTAGAGGTGGGGGATTGGGTCTATCTCCATTGTCCAGCCGTAAAGCCTGGGAATTGTCCAAAATTCCACTGTCCCTGGACAGGCCCACACAAAGTAGAAAGGGTTCTTTCGCGAGTGAACTATGAGATCCGACTGGCCACTGGATCTCTGAATGTAGTTCATATAAATAGGCTAAAACGGGCCCCGGGGGGAGGAGGGGATTCGCACCCTAAGGTTATGACGAAGGCAGGTGGTGCAACCCGGGAAGTGGAAGGGTCGGAAGATGAGGTCATGGAGCCGGAATGGGAAATTAACCCAGGGTGTTGTTATGGCTCAGAAGACGACTCTTGTGAGGACCAAGATGAAATTGAAACGCAGAATGAGATTCACAGACACTGTCCGGTTGCTGCGGGAAGATCGCCAGAATGTAATGACCCTGCCTGCCCTCTGGGCGTTAGATCCTCTCCTGAGGAAGAAAACAGGGAAATAACCCAGGATAGTCAAGGGGAGGGAAACGAAGGACGGATTGAGACAGGTGGGACTTCCGGGGAAAGTTCCAGTGGTTCAGATAGCGAGAGCCAAGCTCAGCCAAAGGGGAAACCAGATGCTACTTGGACACCAGAGGGGAAAACTTTAACTTTTTCTCGTAGGTCCCCATACCCGCTTAGGAGGAGAGCTAAGTTGCCTGAAAATGATTCCTGAATATCTTATTTCAGGGTTGTCGCTGGGGTGGTCCGTAGAATTTTGAAGGAAGGTTTCCAAAAAGAGGCGCAACTTCAAACGAACATATCGCGTGTTACTAACCTCATCCAAAGTTCCCTGTACCTTTCCTCGTCCCTCAGAAGCCTAGAAACTGGAGTAACGGAATTCCTATTTAGATTCCGCAGAGTTCTTAATGGAGTAGGTGCATCGATGAGTGGAAAGTTGAGTAGAGAGATGGTAGGTCCTAAAGAGTTAACTCTGATTTTGGGGAAGGTAAGAGAGGCTCTGCCAACTGGACTGACACTCCTCTCGGAGGGAAGCCGATATCATGACCAAATTTACTACCAAATTTCTGAAGTACATGCAATTGCAACCGATGATGGAGTAATAGCTGTAGTGGAATTGCCTTTAAAAACTCCGGATCAGGAGATGGTGCTTTATCAGGTTCTCTCCTTGCCTCTTAAGGAGAATAAAACAGGAAGAATGGTTGCAGCTCAGCCGGAGGGGGCGTTCTTCTTGGAGAGCCACAACGAGAAGGCCTACTCAATTCTTCAGGAGCAGGATATAGCCAGATGTCGTCCCGGGATACCATGGATCTGTCCTGCCGAGTTCAAGTTCTTTCACGGACAAACACCATCTTGTATTGTCTCATCGTTTCGCCAGGAGAATACGTCGAAGGAATGGTGCCCGTGGACTTTGGTGAATCCTAGATCTTCACCCACATGGATTTGGGACGAGCACAAGGAGCTATGGTGGTATAGCATGTCTAAGCCCGCTCGCCTCCATCTTCAATGCAGAGGGAGTGCTGGAGTAGAATCGCTAGAGCGGGTTCTAGATGGAAGTGGGGCAGCAGGATTCGTAATACATCGACCGGCAGCTGAAAGTGTCGTATCTGTAATAACGGAGCGGATATAGACCGCTCGTAAGTGTAGTAGCCGTTCAGTGATTGTGACGACAGTGTACGGTATAGTTATAAAATAATGGTAACATAAGGATTTTTACCTCCTAAGGGAGAGGTTTTGTCTTGTAAAGATGCCAATAATGTTTATTTTATTTTAATTTTTACAGCGCATCACCTGTATTGTTATTAGCACTAATATTGTTTATTATTATTATTATTAGTAACATAAGGATGGGTAGTGTTAAAGGTAAAGTAATGTTCCAAGGGAAACATGACTTTGAAAAATCGGGGGGTGATGTAAGGCCCCGTTTTCCCTTTGGCCTTGTTAAGTGAATAAGGATGAGAGAAAAGGTTGGCTGTCCATCTCTAGAGATGTGAGAACCACGAATCCGCAAACATTGCGTCTGGGATGTTGGCACTGCACGTGGCTGATTCGTAAGATTCCTGGAAGATCTAAGACCTGACAAGAGTTTCTAGTTCAATCACCTGCAAAAGCAGGAGTGGGGTACGAAGGGTTTAAAAAGAGCTGGCTTACCTCCGACCGGTTAGAGTTTGCATCCGTTCCTGAGACTTCGGCCCAGATGCTGTTCAGAGGTAGGCCAGTTCCAAATTCTCTATAATCTCCCCAAATGATCATATTTGGTAACTCTACCTATCTGTCTCTCTCACTCAACCTTTTCTCTCATCGTAGCAATGGTTTATGATATTTATGTTTGTATCCTCTGTGTAAATTATAGTTTTAAAAAGGAATTTCCGCTTCTCTAAAATATTTCCCCATTGTCTATACCTCTAAATCCCGTCCTTGCTAATCAGTCCCTTACACGTTATTGAGTTTATGTGCTTGCGGATACTCGTTTTTTTTTTTTTTTTTTTGTTTTCTAAATTAGAAAAACGAATGAAACCGTTTATAAAAAGATATTTAAACTAACTCCAAAATTATTAGTTTCGTTTTTTTGAATGGGATATTGTCTTTGTGTACATCACTTTAATATATATATATATATATATATATATATATATATATATATATATATATATATATGAAGTAATGCGTGAGCGGTTTCCATCATGATCGCGAAGAAGAAGGGGGGGGGGAGGTTTTAGTCGGTTGGAGTCCGACACTACCTGGTTTCTCCTCGCCAGGTGTCCATGATGGAAATATATATATATATATATATATATATATATATATATATATATATTAAATTTTTACATAGCATTAAACAGTAAAATGAGTATTCTAGTAATACAAGGTATTAAAATAAAAAACATATTCATAATCCTAGAGCGAAGATCAAAACCTACCAACAAATGCTGCTTTTTTTTTACTAATCACACTGAGTACATCACATAAATGAATTAAAAAAAAAAAAAAAATCTTTACTAATGACACTGTAGGTGTATGAACGGAAAAAACCGTAAGGTGACGCAGTTCCATCGAGGCGCACTTATCAGAGTCCATGATTCCGAAGCGTACTTCAGAATGTGGATAAATGTTGATCTCCGGCGCTAATGGCCATGATGTAGATGCGCCGTAAAAAAAAAAAAAAATAAATAAAAAAATGTTGATCTAAAAAGAGCACATGTATTTTTCTTTATCCGCCTGTCTGTTTGTTCTGTTTGGGAAGCTTTTCTTGATCCTTTCATAAGTTCTGCCAGCACTTGCAGTCAGATTTTGTTTTCTATTCTGATGTCTCGAATGTCTATATATATATATATATATATATATATATATATATGGGCAGAGTCTGTTGAATTAATGACCTTCTTTAAAATAGAGGGGAACGTGTCCTAAATGCCTCATGAGCGAGACTGAGTGGGTACGGCGAGTTAAATCATAGCAAGGCGTAATTGGTGTTGTCCCCGTGTTAGGCCAGTGGGGGGGGGGGGGGGGGGTGTTTGCCCCCCGGCGAGACGTGATCTGTTTCTCAACCTTAAAGGAAAACTCAACAAGAAACAATAATAACACATTCCCTGCAAGCACTATCTCAACGGGAGCACGTGCTCAGCTGAGGGGAAAAAGGCGGGAGAACTCCTTTGGTTTCCCGGCTGAATTCAATCAGAAAATATTAGGGAGGCAGTGGTTGCTCAGTGCGCCCGAGCGTTTCGCCCTTGATTTCTGCACACGTAGGGAATTAACCGGGCTCGAGCAATCAGGAAGCCCCTTTCTTGCTGGTAATAGACCTGGAATTGCCGGCTTCCCTTAAAGGCAAGTCTTAGCAGTTTAGAGCGCTATGTATTTTGGAGAGAAAAAAAAATCTCTGAGCGTGATTTTCTCATAACGTACAAACAGGAACACATAAGTCTCGTAAGCAGAAACTGTATCCAGCATCATCTCAGATCTTTTCCATAAAGTGTTTCACCGTTGTACCGTCTGGCAAGCTCTTGGCTTTAGTACTTATTCAGGCTGTACCGTATGAAATGTCAGTTTTGGAATTGCAGACTTCCTTCAAATGTCTTGAAACTGTCGTGGCTCCTACTCCGAGTTCTTTGGAATATTCCCTAGTGTTTTTTGAGGGACAAGCTTCGACCCTTTCTTTCGGGTGGTTATTTTCAAGCTTGGTTTCTGGCCTTCCTTGCTCCTCGTTGTCAAGGTCAAAATTTCCACTTCGAAACCTGGAAAACCACCGGTAAACAGTTCGTTCATTCACCGTTCCCTCACCGAACGCCGTGTTAACGTTCATACACGCCTCAGCAGCACTATGACCGAGCTTAAATTCATAACGAAAAATAATACGGATTTCCGTTGGAGTCATAATCTAAGTTTTATTTTTTTCTCAGAGGATCGTTCTCACAACACAAGTTACTGATTAAATAATTGGAATAAAAGAGCTTTAATTCTATATGAATAACAATGAT
Source organism: Gonocerus acuteangulatus (assembly GCA_946811695.1). Classification (NCBI taxonomy): domain Eukaryota; kingdom Metazoa; phylum Arthropoda; class Insecta; order Hemiptera; family Coreidae; genus Gonocerus; species Gonocerus acuteangulatus. The sequence continues at coordinate 14,143,256 of OX328131.1, forward strand.
GTTTGTAAATAATGAAACAAAAGTGGGAAAGGATTAAATCGCAAAGTACACAAAACTGACATTTCATACGGTGCAGCCTGATATTTAGGATGACCGTACGAATGAATTTTTGAACAATTTCTAAACACTATCTCTTTTCAGTATTTGGTTTATTCAACCTTTTCAAGGGATGTATGTATTATGTGCATACATAAGAGTATGTATTATGTGCATACATAAGAGTATGTATTATGTGCATACATAAGAGTATGTATTATATGTATACATAAGAGTATGTATTATGTGTATACATAAGAGTATGTATTATGTGCATACATAAGAGTATGTATTATGTGCATACATAAGAGTATGTATTATATGTATACATAAGAGTATGTATTATGTGTATACATAAGAGTATGTATTATGTGTATACATAAGAGTATGTATTATGTGTATACATAAGAGTATGTATTATATGTATACATAAGAGTATGTATTATATGTATACATAAGAGTATGTATTATGTGTATACATAAGAGTATGTATTATGTGCATACATAAGAGTATGTATTATGTGCATACATAAGAGTATGTATTATGTGTACACATAAGAGTATGTATTATGTGTACACATAGGAGTATGTATTATGTGTTTACATAAGAGTATGTACTATGTGTATACATAAGGGATGTATGTATTATGTGTATACATAAGAGTCTTATTCAGCGGAAAGGGTTAGATTAGAGCAGTTATTTGACACAATAGTCGGAGAGCTCGTAACGCACTTTTCATGAAGTGTTTTATGCACCTTGAAATTTTGCTGCAATGTACCTCTTGGGTAGATAAGAAAGTATTTATGCGTTCGCTAGACTTATATAGCCCAAAAATAGTGTTTTATTCAGAAGACAAATGTCATTAATGTATATATATATATATATATATATATATATATATATATATATATATATATATATGTATGTATAAATCAAGTGCCTGTTTGTTTGTTCCTTATACAAATCCACACCGTTTGACCGATTTTGACCAAACTTGGAATACTGGTAGGTCTTAATACAGGAAGTCTCGTAGGCTAAGTCAAAAACATCTACCAGCTGTCTGCCTGTATGTTTGTTCCTTATACAAATCCACACCCTTCGCCCGATTTTGACCAAACGTGGCACACAGGTAGGTCTTGACACGGCTAGAGTCATAGGCTAGGTTAAAATCGTCTATGACTCACAGTTCAGAGATCACGAGCTCGAAACAATGAACCCAAATAGTTACAGATTTTCGTTATTAGATTTTAATATTAATTATTTGGTTTCTAATTTATTTTTGCTTTTATAGATGCAGAAAGTAGGTGTAGCATAGCACGACGGGTAACAGCTAGTATATATATATATATATATATATATATATATATATATATACGTTTCTCTGGCATGCAACAGCGGCAACAATTTTTGTTTTTCTTACCGCAAAACTTGATCTCTAGATATTGACATTTCCAAATATCATACGTTCCCTTCAATAATGCGTCATAGGATTCAGCGCATAAGTGGGTTTTGTCTCTTCAGATTAGTAGAAAACACGCTAAACCACTGAAATCTTTAGCCAATTCAAACCTCCTCTCGTGGAAAAGGGAAAATATTCAGACTCCGAGGAATTGGAAGGGGGGAGGGGGGTCGAATGAAAATCTGGTTATTCCATAGAATTTGCCTTCCTAATTCCATCGAGTATCTAAGCAGCCCGATCCTTGTCTAGGTCAGCTCGATAACCTCCAGACGTCTAGATCTTCTAGAAATAGATCAGGGCGAGTGATAATCTCAAAGTCTATCCCCTCCAATAATTTGTGGATAGTAATAAAAATAGTAATATGTGCCTCAAGGAGCACAACTAAAACCGTTTGAAATAATTGCACTTTTTTGTGCCTCTAGATATTGTTTTCTTTGTAAACTCTTTTTATAAATTTAGATAAATTCGTTTTTCGTTTAAAACTGTTGTGCAATCTTATAAATATACCTAATCCTGCAAGTAATTGATAATTCAATTGAATAACATTAAATTCTTCATTTGACAGGTATGTAAGGAATAAGGGAAGACAAAATCGAATAACTATCGATAGTATCGATATTTTGTAACTGATAGAATCGGCCTATCGATAGTGCTGAACTATCGACTATCGCCCATCCCTACCTTCCACCTTCCCCGCTTGCATAATCTGGAACTATTTACAACATTATCAGTACAACAGTCTTGTCAACTATTCGCCGACACATTCCACTAAACCTCACTTCGGCACAACTATCATTGTATATATAGAGAGAGAATCCATTTAGTTGTAGGATTTGAGCGTTCGTGCACGTGTTAAAGCGCCAACCCAATAGAGCGAGGGAGAAAAAGCGCTCAAAGACACAATTTTGAAAATCTTTGCTGCGTTCAGTAATTTGTTTAATATAGGGATTTCTTTACATTTAGCAGATATTATTACAGAAATTTCATCTTCTAAATGTTCATGTATTTTAATCTCCCAGAAATTCGATATTAAATTATATATTCGAGTGGATGGGAAAAGCACCAAAGACCCCAGAACTAACTTTCCGTGGTGACCAGCTGTCCTGGAAACTAGTTCCGCCGTCCCCCAAACTCTGTACCATTTGCAATGCTAGTTTGATCCTCTTCCACTCGCTCATAATGTTTAACAGTTGTGCTTTAAACTAATTAAATACTGCAATGTTTATAATTTTCTTTGAATGATGTTGCATTTTAAGGCGTTGACTTCCCATTTAAAATAAGGTGTGATTTCCTTTTGACGTCAACCAGTGGGGGAAATCCGGGGGTGCGGAAATGATCCTCAAATATAAATTTGTTTTTTTTTGCGGTGTGGCAGAATTCGGCCCTCCTAACGCACTGGTGCGGGCTGATTCGGACACACTCCCAAAGCTGCTCTCGCACTTATCATCTATATATATATATATATATATATATATATATATATATATATATATATATATAAATCATGTGTCTGTCTGTTTCTCCATTTGTCTGTTTGTCTGTTTGTTCCTTATACAAATCTACACCGTTTGACCAAACTTGGCACACAGGTAGGTCTTGATTCGGGAAATCTCCTAAGCTAGGTCAAAATAGTCAAATTTCAAAATTTGGTCAAAAGGTCAAACGTTTTGTTCAAGAAAAATTGGCTACACTGAAATATTCAGATTGTGACGGCACATTTTGAATCGACATCCATTTTGAATAATGTCTCAAATGTATTTGTTGATGTTCCTGATAATTAGAACAACTCGAACTCATTGATTGACTTCACATCATTATATAATCATGTAATGCAGTTTATTTTAATTTTATTTCAACAGTCACTGTCTAACTAAGGAGCGATGGCCTTTCTTTGATGAGAGCTATCTATTCGCAGGCTCTGGTGCTGGCCTCTGTCGGTTTTTTTCTTAACTGCTGTGGTGCTGGCCTCTGTTGGCTGTCTCACGAACTACATCTAGACAGATATAAACATATTCTCACCGTTTGACAAATTTCGACGTAACTGGGTATACAGGTAGATCTTGATGCGGGGAGAGTCATAGGCAGAAAGTATGTTCAGCATGGCACACTGGGTAACAGCTAGTTCCTTATAAAAATGAATTCTCGTTCTAACAATTAGGAGCCTATACGAGCTTTTTCTTGTTATTCTAGTAGCCCCCCTTGTTCACCACTGGCTCCAGACACCTCTATTAGTACTAAACTCTATATTGAGGAAAGAAGAAAGGAGTAATACGAAATCAGCTCCGCGTGAGGCGTGCAAAGCTGTCAAACTTAATTCCGCATGACGCGCACAGCGCCCGTTTATTTCCTTGTAGTGCACAAATGCTTAATAATGGTCCGTCAATGTAAATTAGTAAATAGTTGTGTTTGAAATTTGTTTTCAAAGGATTGTTTGGATACTTCTTTCAATATGAGATGTAAGTAGCGTGGAATTGTCAATTTGTTGCGTTCTCTTTAGTTATGCTTGCCATGCGTCCCGGTTTGACCGGGACAGTCCAGGTATTTTGCTATTGTCCCGGTGTCAGGCCCGGTTTTATCAACGTCTCGGAAATGGCTGTAAGATGTAAAAAGTAAGATTTTTATGAATCGGTTACTTTTCTACAATCAACATTTTTGACTACCTCGCACAGTGTCAACGAAATGATACGTATTCTAACTGCAATCTGTGAGCAAAATACTTGCACAGCGCTGTCAAGGGAAAATTTACTAGCAAAAGTTCCTATTTTAGCGCGGTTCCTCCCTCCCCCATAGGGAGGAACCCCGCTTATAAGGTTGATACAATGAAACAATCCGGAAGTGCCGACTAGAAAATTTCGCGTTTCAGAACCCCTAGAAACCGAAAATAACGGTGGTTCAAATTTGTATATATATATATATATATATATATATATATATATGTATATATTTATATATATATATTTGTCTGTTCGCTCTCTAGGTAGAAGACGAATGGTCCGATTTTGATGAAATTTGGTACAAAAATCTGTCGTCCAATTTGAAAGGTCAAGTTCGTTAACCAGCAAAATCCGCCCACTGGAAGATGGCGTTTGGGGCGAAATTCGCGCAGAAAAAATCGTAACGCTTACGTTTTTGAGTTCATAAGCTTGTAAGTACTCGTTTTATAGGCTTCTTGGGCTAGGAAAACGAATGAAACCATTTTCAAGGCGATAGCTTTGACCGTTGTCGAGAAAATTGGAAAAATGGTTTTTGAATACCGTTTTTGGTTTGGGTACTTAGAATAACGGGATTCAGTTGAAACTTTATCTGCATGTTCTACTTTCATTAAAACTAATATGTTGAAAGTTATGTTACGTTTGGAGTTAAGGAAGGGTTAGAATAAAATATTTTATGAACAGACATGAAAAGTTTTGGAAACTTCGTATACTTTCATTAATATCTCGAACACGGTTGGGAAATCGTGGTAAGTGGATTGAAACTATTTGAAAACTAAATTCTCTACAAAAATGATTCTAAAACTATTTTTGATTAGGTTATGTCAATCGGAGAAATAAGTGCTTAAAACTTCAAATACGTCTGTTTTGTTCTTATGAACGGGTTTTTGTCGTTCTTTTTGTAATTTTTGTCTCTTTCCCTTGGTTTTTTTATTGCTTTTTTTTGTAATTTCTTATGTTGTATTTGTAAGGAAAATGTATGTGTGTGTAAAACAGGATAGGTAAAATGAGACCAATTTTCTGTTGTCAGAAATAATGAAAAGTTTTGGGAACTTCGTATAATTTCTTAATATCTCGAAAACGGTTGAAAATCTTGTGAAGCGAAAGGTTACCATTCGAAAGCTTACTAAATGCTCTACCAGAAAGGTTCTAAAGAAAGTTTTGAATAAGCGATGTCAATCGGAGAAATAAGTGCTTAAAACTTTTAAGTAATTGATTTCGCTTATTCGAACTGTTCTTTTTGTCTTTGATTTTGGTACTTAGAATTATGGGATTCAGTTGAAACATTTTCTGCAAGTTCGAATTTTATCAATACTAATATGTTGAAATTTTGGTTACGTTTGGAGTAAAGGAAGGGTTAGAATAAAATATTTTATAAACAGACAAGAAAAGTTTTGGTAACCTTTTATACTTTCGTTAGTATCTCGAAAACCGTTGACAATCTTGTGAAGCGAAAGGTTACCATTCGAAAGCTTACTAAATGGTCTACAAAAAAGGTTCTAAAGAAAGTTTTGAATAAGCGATGTCAATCGGATAAATAAGTGCTTAAACTTTGAAGTAATTGATTTTGTTTATTCGAAAGGTTCTTTTTGTCTTTGATTTTGGTACTTCGAATTATGGGATTCAGTTGAAACATTTTCTGCATGTTCTAATTTCATCAAAACTAGTATGCTGAAAATTTACTTACGTTTGGAGTTAAGGAAGGGTTAAATTAAAATAATTTATTAATAGAGATGAAAAGCTTTGGAAACTTCGTATACTTTCCTTAATATCTCGAAAACGGTTGAGAATCTTGGTAAACGAATGGTTACCATTCGAAAGCTTACTAAATGCTCTAGAAAACAGGTTCTGAAGAAAGTTTTGATTAGGCGATGTCAAATAGAGAAATAAGTACATATAACTTAGAAGTTTGATAAACGATAATTGATTTCGTTTATTTATACGGTTCTTTTTGTCTGTTTTTATTTCTTGTTATTTTGTTATTGCTTCTAGTAGGAGGATGTATTTCTCAATAAAACAGGGGAATAAATACAAATTCTTTGAACCTGTAACAGAACTGAAAACGTAGGGTCAGTCCGGGTCGAGGTAGTAGGCCGGTTCAGGTAGGCTTTTATTGCACTTCATAAATCCAGATTCATTGTTCTCATCAAGCATTCTAGGACAGCTGACAGTTACCTTTACCTGTAGGAAGTCATGCAGCCAAATTCTATGCTAGAAATATAATTATATTTTGTGGTTGAATGTGGCCGTAGTTCAATAAAAAATAACACTACTTTCTCATTTTCATGTACAATTTTATTTTGTTTAATTGCATTTAAAAGTAAAATGGATATGTTAGCACTGCAAGTTAAGTAAATTAGAAATATATTCGTAGAAGAGTCTTCGTAGACCGAAACTTGGGACGGCAGAAAGAGTAATTTCTGCTTAGGATAGTTTCATCCCTAGCCGAAAATCTTGTTTTTTTTTTTTCATATTTGTTTACATTAGGAATGATCCAAACAAAGTAATAACTGTTTCTATTCTAAGTCTACAAAATAACACTAGGGATATGAATGGAACCGCGCTAAGATGACGCAGTTCCTGCGAGTCGGACTTTTTATTTTTAAAAAGTGGGTAGACTACTAATTTAGAGTTCCAGATTTCTTACCCCCATTACTTGCTAGTCTTAAAAAAAGGCTTAAAACTCACAATTTTTATTCCATAACCCCCCCCCCTCCCTCGGTATGCCTATCCCATATTAATGTGTCCCGGTTTCAAAGATATGGGAAGCCTATGTATAGTCATGTTTCACTGATTCGACAGTGTAAGCTACTTCTATAACGATGGACATTGGTGCCAAACGCCCGATTTTGGGGGAAAAAAATCCGTAGGTACTTGAACCTTTCTGATTTTGGCTTTACAACCATAAGAGCTGGTATAGAGTTTCAGAGCTCACCTCTGGGCTGCTGTTGAGACACGAGCCCTGTAGCACCCGGTCAAAGTCAAACCTTGCAATGCTCAGCGTAAAACGGACTCTTTTTTAATGAACTGTGAAACTCAAGTAATGGGTGAAAGGTATGCTCTGTTTTCTAGTAACCAAATGCGAATAAACATCATTACAATAATTAATTGTGTTTTTACTATTTTATCAGTTTCGTTATTGAGCCCAATTCGATCTAACGTATCCCAAAAAGGGAAAGCGTATAAAGCCATTGGGTAAAGCCAATTGGATATCTAATTCAAAGGGAGTACCTCAAGCAAACCCTACAGAAACTTATCCGTGGCTAATCAAAGAAACTCCCAAGAATGCCGGAGAGTCGGTCTGAAAGGGACTTTAGCCGAAAAGCTAAGCCCGCTGGAAGAATCTTTAGCCTAAAGCACAAAGAGCTAACGGCTAAAGACCTTCCCTTTGTCAGCTATCTCATTAGTTCGGTCCTCGGATCGGATGTAAATGGAACACCCGATATCCTACCCGATCTATTGCTTTGATCAGACCGCCATCTTCGGGTATCAGCTCCATACAGCCCACATCTCCAATTCTACACACCCTGTAGGGATATACTCAACACAAAATCTCTAATTTACAATAACTGCCGGTATACCTATATTTCATATTATAATGTTAGGTTAGGATGGTGTTTTAAGGGCAGAAAACTGCTTGGTTCTCTCCGCCCTAGGAATATAATTAAATTGTGCAAGTTTAATGTTGGGATGGAGATTGTTTTCAGTGTTGTGAGATAGATTTGTGTACCTAAAATTGCATTTGTTAGAATCTTGCTTGGAAAATATTATTATTGCATAGATATAAGAACCAGATTCAGATGCCCTTAAAGAGAAAGGAAAACACACTTAAAAATGTATATATTCATAATATGATCTTTTATTTATTTTTTTTTATTTACTTATTGTTTTTTCTTTTCTTTTACATGTTAGTAATTCATACTTTTTTCCTTCTTTTCCTTTTCTTTTCTTTTCTTTTTTTTCTTCTTCTTTTGTTTTTCATATTTTTTGTATATATGTATATATATTTATTTCCAGAGGGTGAAACAAAATTCAGTCTTCCCACAAATTTTCTTTATTTTGCACTAGGCCTTTCAACACAAATGTGCCATCATCAGGTGCTAACAACAAATAAAAACATGCATTAATATTGTTTGACTCCTTAATAACAATTAATATTGTTTGACTGTTGTTGGACAGTAATTAGTCTAATTATTCTAATTAATAGTTAGACTATATAAAGCATAGATTAGAACATAATGTTATAATTAATAGTTAGAATATATGAAGCAACCGGTAATAGTAAAAATTTGGAACATAATATTATAGATTACAGTTTTTTAGTAAATAATTACAAATTCATAAACTAAGGTGTCAGATGAAGTTTTTAAAATAATGTAACTTTATATTGTATTATTACTATAGCTATAATACCATATATGTGCATATATATCCACATATACACAAACACACATATATATATATATATATATATATATACATGTGTATATATATATATATATATATATATATATATATATATATATACACATGTATACACATATATATATGCATATACACACATACATACACAAACACACAAGGATACATATACATTTATATACATACGACTACACACTCACAGACACACACATACTCACATATACATACACACATCCATATACACAAAATATATTTGCTAACTATATAATATATGTATAATTACAATTGTGAACTTATATCTACCTCCGTGCAGTGATAGTTGTTACCAGGGCTGTGTTCGGGCTAGGACTGGTGAGGGTGGGACTAGTCATAAACGACGGGAGAGGTTCACTTGACAAAAAGGGGCACACTACTTCCCGTTGGACGTTTAAATTGTCCTTCTTACTGGTTTCCAATTTTATAAAAATGTTTTCTAGTATTTTTACTTTTTTGTAGTCGTGTTCTCTGGCTAGTAGGGTCATCGTATGAGGGGCCTTAAGGTGGTTCTCCTTTATAAGGTGTTCATAGAAAACGGACTCCCCTTTTCGTAAATGCTCTTTGCACCGTACCCTTAGCTTCCGAGAAGTCCTTCCCACATAAGATGCGCCACACTCTCCACAGCATATTTTATAAACCCCTGAGCGGTCTCTTAAGTCTACAGGGTCCTTTACACTAACAATGTAATTTTTTAGGTTACCATTGCTCTTGAAAGCCACACGCAAACCAGTTTTCTTTAAAATATTAGCTATTTTTTCGACAATGCTCCAAGGTACGGTATGGAGCACCACCTATCAATACTATGATTAATTAATTTGTTATCTAACTGGGCTTTGAGTTTATTTGTTTTTTTCCGTGTTATAATTTTATCGACCTCCCTGGTTGTATAGCCATTTGTCACTGCTATGTGATAAATTTCTTGCAATTCCTTATCGTAATTATTTTGCGGTAACGGGATATTTAAAAGTCTATTTATGTAGCTATGAATAGCTGACAATTTGTGTGAGTAATGGTGGAACGAAGAATTGGGAATGACTATATCTGTTGATGACGGTTTTCAATATATCCCAAATGTATGTTTATTCCCATCCCTAGTGATGGTTAGATCTAAATAGTTTAAGCAATTCTCTTTTTCAACCTCCATAGTAAACTTAATCCGTGGAATCAGACTGTTAATATATTGTAACAATTGATTTAGTTCCTCATCCGAACCTGTGAACAAAATCAATATGTCATCAACATATCTGACGTAATAAAAGATCTTATCCCGGAATGGGTTTACTGTGGACATGATTTTAGAATTCTCTAACCAATCCATGTAAATCTCAGCTGCAAGTGGGCTCAGCGGTCATCCCATGGGTAGAGAATCTTTTTGGCTGAAATAATTGCCTTGGAAGACGAAGTAATTTTGTTTTAGACAGATTTGTAATAAATTCATCATTTCTTCGGATTGCAAGGGGTTACATTTGTTATTGACTAGGAGGCGTTCCATAAGGCTTAAGACATGATCGGGCGAAACACTTCCAAATAGATTTACAACGTCAAAGGAAACGAGTTTTGCGTCGTGAGGGATGCATTGGGTTTCGAGGATTTTCGTCAATTCCATGGAATTAATGATTGAATATTTCCCTTTAAAACCAGTCATATTCCTGTATAAGTAACAAATCTTTTTGCAGAGTTTTTCTGTCGGTGCCGATGTAAAAGAAACTATTGGCCTGAGAGGGGCGTCGGGTTTATGGACCTTAGGTAAACAGTAAAGCCGAGGTGCTAATGGATTTTTCTGTACAATGTACCTCGCCTCTTCCTTTGTGAAAAAATAATCTGTATTGTTGACTAATGCTCTTATTTTGTTATTAAATTCGTCGGTAGGATCTTTAACTAACTTAACGTATCCGCCCTCCGAGATAAGTTTTTCGGTTTTTTTAATATAATCATCCCTTGGAATAATTACCGTGGAGGTACCCTTGTCCGCTTTTGTGACTACGAGATTTTCTTTCATTATTTTTTCTTTTAAAGATTTTATTGTTTTTAAATCGGGAAAAGCACCAGCCCTTCTGGGTTGTTGCATTTCTAGGAAATTATCTATTATTTCGCTGCACTTTTTTTGCGTTTTAAAAACGCAACCTCAATACGATTTTTGTAAAAAATCTATATTCAGGACGTTTCGGCTTCTCTTTAGTAGCCTTGTCAACAATGAAAGTGCCGGGAGGCAGAGGAAGACCAAAGTTAACACTTAAGTAACCATAGTACTTTCTTATTTTTATTTTGTTTTAATTTTACCGTAAACAAAAAAATTAAAATTAAAATTAATTAAAAAAAAATACAAAAAAAAAAAAAAGTAACCATAGTGGAAGTATAGTCCTAAAGAAGTCCATACTTCCACTATGGTTACTTAAGTGTTAACTTTGGTCCTCCTCTGCCTCCCGGCACTTTCATTGCTGACGAAGGCTACCAAAGAGTAGCCGAAACGTCCTGAATATAGATTTTTTACAAAAATCGTATTGAGGTTTCTTTTTAGACGAATCCCAACTATTTATTCCATGTTTGCATATTTTATTTCATTTTATTTAAGTGCTCCTGAGGAGGCGTCATAACGACGTGAAACATGTAGAGCTTAATAAAAGAATAGAGAAGAAAGTAAGTATTTTAGCGCGGTTCCTCCCTCCCTCCATAGGGAGGAAACCCGCTTATAAAGTTGACCGACTAGAAAATTTTGCGTTTCAGAACCCCTAGAGACCGGAAGTAACGGTGGTTCAAATTTGTATATATATATTTATAAATTTGACCTTCTGCCAGAGATGAATACCTATTTTTCGTAATTTCTTCATCCATGTCATGATTTTTAAAAAATAGATCAGAATAAGTAAGAAGAGGTCCGACTCGCAGGAACTGCGTCATCTTAGCGAGGTTCCGTTCACATCTTTAGTGCTATTAGTAAAGGAATAGTAGCACTTATTGGTGGGGTTTGACAACGAACTATAATATTAAAACATATTTATAATAATATGAAACTTTTTAATATTACAGTTCGAAGGGGTTTGACCTTTCGTGAAAAATATAAAATAAAATCTCGAAGAGAAAATAGATTTAAGGCGCCACAACAGGAAACTGGCAGTATCATGGAGACTTCACCCACCTTCTCAACGTTCGCTCTTGGAAACACTATAACAACGTTTCACATTTTCTTAACTGGGTTTAGTCAAATAATCGTTTTGCTGTAAAATGTAATTAAAATAATCAACAACCAGTTAAAACTTTAGGTTGACAGATACATAAACACGTTCAAAAGAGCAAACCTAGCAATTGCAAATTTTCAAGTCCTTATTTCTCCGATTGACATCACCCCATCAAACGTTACATCAGAACTTTTTTTTTAGATAATTTAGTAAGCTTTCGAATGGGTACCTTCCACTTACCAAGATTTCCTTACAGTTTTTGAGATATTTCAGAAAATATACGAAAACCCCAAAACGTTTCATGCCTGTTATTGAAATATTTTATTTATATATATATATATATATATATATATATATATATATATATATATATATATATTTGTCAAATACCACTCACTCACTCACTGACCTATCATCGCCCACCACTTGGCAGAAAAATTTGAAATTTTGCATGGAGACTTCCTATAGAGCGTAGATACTCGCTAAGAAAGGTTTTTTTTTATATTAAAGTTATAGTTGGTTAGATCAGGCACGCCTAGGCAGCATGCGTTGCTAGGACGATAACAGAACAGCTGTACTACACTTAGAGATGTGGGGTAGAAAATTTTCCAGAAAATTTTCAGCTACGTTTTTTCCGGAAAATTTTCCATTTACAAAAGGCTATTTTTTGGTAAATTTGTTCTAGGAAATATATGAGCAATCCATATTTTCTTATATAAGCTAATTTCTGGACTATTTAAACAAAAAATACAGGTTATAATTAAACTTTTTAATTCGCGTGAATAAAATTAAATGTGATTATGTTTCACCTAACAATTGTCATATTGCTTATGTAATAACTCATAAAAAGGCAATTCATCCTATTTCATTATAAAAGAGCACTCACAGAAAATGACTTGCTCATTTCTCTTAATATTTGATAAACAAGGTTGTACCGGAAACCACCACTCTGTACAAGATGCAACAGTTTTAATAAAATTCGCCTCATTTAAACAACACTGGATTGGAATTAAAAAAAACAAAACAAAAAAAAACATCATACCGCTCTCTGTCAGGAATAATGGTTAACCAGAAAATAATAAATGTTTGGACGTTCTACATTTTGTAGAAGTCCATGAAGGCCAAATTCAAAATTTTCCGGAAAACCCACATCTCTAACCGTACTGTATCTATTTCATAGCATTTGTAATTCAGGTTAATTTCAACTATAATGGCTGACCTTGAATTACTAGAAATAAACTGTTTTTTTGTCACTCATAGAGTTTATGCCCTGGTGATGGACCATCTGAGGTAATAATATCCAGAACCACTTGACACAAAAATTTGAAATTTTGCACGAACAATCCGTTTAGAAGGTTAATACTCGCTAAGAAAGTTTTTTTTTAAAAAAAAAAAAATATATTCAAAAGTTTAAGTACTTTTAGGGAGGTTTGAATTAGTAATAAGTTCCTCATCGGCTCAAAAATGGTCCGATTTTGATGACATTTGGTATAAAAATCTTTCTTTTCATTTATAACGTCAAGTTCATTAACAAGCTGAATCCGTTTACTAAAAAATGGTTTTTGGGGCAAAATTTGCGCGAAAAAATCGGAACGCTTACATCTTCGAGTCTATATGCTTGCAGCAGTAATGGGCATAATTTTATTTATAAATAAAAATACGAATTTATTCGTACTTCATCTATTTGTGAATACGAATATAAATAAATTCGTACTTCATATATTTGTGAATACAAATATATATAAATTCGTATTCATAAGTGTAAATACGGATTTATTTTTATTCACATATTTTTTTTTTTTTTTTTTTTTTTTTTTTTTTTTTTTTTTTTTTTTTACGGCGCATCTACATCTAGGTCATTAGCGCCGACAACCAGGGTGCGGCGAGGAATTTTCCCAGCGAGCCCTGAGATGAGAAAATTCCTGCCGGAGGTGGGAATCGAACCCACCATCTCCCGCTTATGAATCCAGCGCGATAGCCACTAGACCACGGGAGACCCCCTATTCACATATATTAAATATAAAAATACAAATTAAATTTTTATTCGCAAATTTTCCTGCGAATACAAATAAATTCACAGAAAAAATTGTAAATAATCACAAAAAATGTGAATATTTACAAAAAATCAAGTGATTACAAAAAAAAAATCACACTAAAATATACGAATACAAATTTATTCACATTATAATTCGTGAATAGAAATTTATTCAGAATAAAATTCGCAAATAAATTATGAATTTATTCGTATTAAGATGATATTACGAAAGTTATTGAAGGTGATTTTTTTTTTTTTTTTTAATGCGTTTAACGTCTAGGTTATTAGCGCCTAGATTTTTGTTTTACCCCGAGTCCGCCGCGGGACCACCAGCCATGCTGCAGGGACACAGTTTGTTATCTGTGCCTCCATAAAAAATAAAAAAATAAAAAAAATAAATAAATAAAATAAAAAGAAAAAAATCACCCTCAATAACTTTCGTAATATCATCTTAATACGAATAACTTCATAATTTATTTGCGAATTTTATTGTGAATAAATTTTTATTCACAAATTATAATGTGAATAAATTTGTATTCGTATATTTTAATGTGTTTTTTTTAATCACTTGATTTTTTGTAAATATTCACATTTTTTGTGATTATTTACAATTTTTTCTGTGAATTTATTTGTATTCGCAGGAAAATTTGCGAATAAAATTTTATTTGTATTTTTAAATTTAATATATGTGAATAAAAATAAGTTCGTATTCACACTTATGAATACGAATTTATTTATATTTGTATTCACAAATATATGAAGTACGAATTTATTTATATTCGTATTCACAAATAGATGAAGTACGAAGAAATTCGTATTTTTATTTATAAATAAAATTATGCCCATCTCTGGCTTGCAGGTACTCGTTATATGGGTTCCTCAACGTAGAAAAACGAATGAAACCTTTTTTAAAGCGATTTATGTAACCGTTTAAGAATAAAACTGATAGAAATACTTTTCCAGACTAATTTTCTGTTTGGGTATTCAGAAACGATGATTGGTTTACTTGAAACTAGTTCCAGGTATTTGACATTCATCTAATCTAAGAGATTTAAACATTAGTATCGTTTGGAGGTAAGAAGTAAATGGGAAAAAAATGTATTAGGATTAGTATCAGGATTTAGTGGCGATTAACATTTTATCATGTTTTTACGCAAAAAAAAAAATTGTATTGATGGCGATGGAAAGTTTCCGGATCTTAGTATATTTTCTAAAATATCTCGAAAACGGTTGGGAAATCGTAGTCAGTGGAAGGCGGCTATTCGAAAGGCTACTAAAGTTTTTACGAAAAAGATTCTGTTGTAATGTTCGGTGGGGCGACGTCAATCGAAGAGATAAGTGCTTAAAGTTGTTAGTTTTATTCTTTTCAATTTTGTGTTTGTCTCTGTTTGCCTAAATTTTTAAGTGGTGGTTGTATTTATTTTTTTTTACCCCCAAAAAAAATTATGTAGTAGCGTAAATTTTGACCGTACCTTATTTAACACAATATAAAAACTATTTGTCGGCCGCGGTGAAGCACTGGAAGTCAGCTAGTGTTTTATAAATAAGAAGGTCATTTACAGCAATATTGAACAATGTTGTGCTAAGAACACCTCCTTGTGGTACTCCATTTTCTTGAGGGAAAAGTAATTAAAAACAGAAAACTGAGTTATCTTAGTGCCCTAAGAATAATAATCGTAAAATTTGTTAACATAATTAGGTCCTAATTAAATTACATGAATTATTAGAATATTTATGCGAAATAAAATACGTTACTATTTGATATTTTATGCAAATAAAGAAGGATGGTAGAAAATATGAAAGATATGTCAATGTCAGGTTGTTAGATATGTTCGGACGCCTTTTCCAATTTGCAGGTCCTTTGTTCGGAGAAATCTTTTCTTGAAGGAAAAAGAAGGCTGATTTGGTTAAAGTGACGTGCACGTCTCGGGAAAACATCCAAGATTGTAGATAAGAGGCGAAGGAATATGAAGGATATGGACTGAAGGAAATCCGGCATTATTGCGCGCAAGATAAAATGTAGCTTAACCCTTTCCGTTCGTGCGTTCTCAAGATTGATTGTCGGCCATTGTGTAGAGATTGGCAGCCATTGTAGATATTTCCCGGAAGGATAGTACAAAGAGGAACGGAATAGCCGGCGATATTTTGTTGTAAATGTTGATTCTATCTCTTTGTATTCGTGCTACGTGTATGGGCGGTAGAACTTGAAAATATCAACTGTCTAAATCAATAATGTCAGAAAATGTTCGCAAGAAATTAAATACGAAATTTGGTGGGAAATTATTTTTAGCGCGGTTCCTCCCTCCCACCAAAGATCGGACCTCAAGACGCAATCTGGATGTGCCGATAAGAAAGTTTCACGTTTCAGATCCCATAGATTCGGTACATAAAACGTTTGTCTAATTTGAAAATTCAAGTTCTTTAACTAGGGGAATTCGTCTACCAGAACATGGTTTTTGGAAAGAAATTCGTGAATAAAAATCGTAAACCTTAAGCTTTCGAGTTCATATGCTTGCAGGTACTCGTTTTTAACGTAGGGAAATGGATAAAATAATTTTTATTGCGATATCCGTCACCGTTCACGAGAAAAATTGGTAAAACTACTATTCCAAACTAATTTTCTGTTTGGTTATTCAGATTGGTTGAATTAAAACTTGTTACAGATATTTTACATTTATCTAATCCAATGTATTTACATTTTGGTTGCATTTGGAGCAGAGTAGGGCACAAATCAACTAAATGATTGACAAATCGATTAAATTTTACTTATCACTAATCAATCACAGGATGAAATAAGCTAATCACAACTCTAGTTAATCATTAATCATATTTCATATTAATAATATTTGAAGTTAGTCATCAATCAATCGTTACTCGTCAATCATTGATAGTCTGTACTAATGATTGACATTGTAAATACTTTTAGTATTAGGCTAATACCAACTTGTTTACACATACTATCTATAAATTGGGCATTGAAATTACTTCATGAGCGGGTTAGTCATCAATCGTAAATTAAGGCCTTTTGGTAAAAATGAAATTTCACGCCCTCAAAACCGATTTCTTTCAAATTTTGTACAATAACGTATTTTGGCGCTAATGGCCAAGTTGTAGATGCGACGTAAAAAAAAAAAAAAATAAAAAAAATAACGTATTTTGATGCACTAAACACAAATACGTTAATAAAAACCTTCGCATTTAACTACGAATGAAGTTATTAAGCACTAAAGTTCACTGTTATGCGGGTTATGAGAGCTAATGTTAACAACTAAATTTGTGAGGCATAAATGACGACTTTAAGGCATACATGCTAAGCGTTTCCGCTCGCTCAAGAAGATAACAAACCCCAGTCAATCCAACTCGCTAAAATTAATAGAATTCTAATAGAATATAATATTAATCACTAAAGTTCACTGTTAGGAAGGTTATAAAACTAGGCGTAAACAGCGTATTTGTAAACACGCGCATGCGCAGATATGTAACATTGGGAAACAGAGAACTCTCATTTGAAATGTTCAGAAACCATTTATTCAAAAATATTGTTAATTTTAAGGGCATCCTCACCCGTCGTCACCTGTCGCTTAAGAGCATACGTGCTATGCGTTTCCGCTCGCTACGCTCGCTCAAGAAAATAACAAAACCCCAGTCAATCCAACTCGCTAAAATTAATAGAATTCAATTAATTATTCTATTAACTTTAGTGCTTAATAACTTATTTCCTAGTTAAATGCGAAGTTTTTTTAAAAGTATTCGTGTTTAGTGCATCAAAATACGTTATTGTACGGAAATCGGTTTTGAGGGCGTGAAACTTCATTTTTACTGGCCTTTTTTTAGTCATTAATCACTAATCTGAGTAAGGTTAGTCAGTAATCATCAATCATGAGAAAAGGACATATTAGAAGGAAATGTATTAATAGACGTGATAAGTCTTTCTATATTGGAATATTTTCTAAAATATCTCAAAAACGGTTGGTAAATCGTTGTAAGAGGAAGGTGACCATTCGATAATTTTCGATGAGGCGATGTCACTCGGAGAAATAAGTTCAAGCACTTAAAAATCGTTAGTTTTTTTTTTTTTTTTTAATTGCATTTAACTTTAACTAAATGAGTATTTTAATAAAACAAGTTAAGAAAATAGAAACATATTGGTTTTACTGAGAAAGAGAATGGAGAAATGTTCGCTTAACATACAGCCAGTTTCCTGTTACAGCACCTGTAATATCTAACCATTTCACAATAATCTATCTATATTTGCTGTAGCTTAGTAACCAGAAGGTTATAACACATGTTTTCAGTTACAATTCATTCAATGTTATGTTGTGTTATGTTCCAATCTATTCTATGTTACAATGAAAATAAACGCAGTTTTAAGTAAAATGTATTATAGCAACTTAAACCTTTCTTCTCTTTAAATTTTTTTTAATTTTTATTTTATTTATCGAGACACTTCGCAGCTTTGGCGATTAAGTTAAGAATTTAAGTATTTAAAATGTTAAACTAAACAACATACTTTAATTAACAAACTGTATTACAATTCAACATATACAGTAGAACTTGGATAATTCGAACCCCTAGGGACCGACAAAAAAGTTCGAATTATCCAAAATTCGAATTACAAAAGTTTTGGAAAATAAAGGTCTTAAAAATCGAACTTCATATTTTTTACATTTTTTAATTTAAAAATAAAAATACGTTTTATAAAAAACATTTCATGTAATGATGATTACGTACATAAGGAATTAATAATTTATCAAAAAAGTAAAACTAGAGGTCTGTTGTTTTGAAAAAAAGTCATTTTCATGGGCAAGAAATTTTTCTTTATTTTTCAGGTGAGTTGGTAAAGTGTTAGGAGGAATTCCAAAGTCCTTGGCAATTTCAGATTTTTTCTTTATTCCTTTTTCAACTTCTTTAATTGCAGCTATTGTCTCTGACTACGTTAAAGTTTTATAACTTCTAGGCTTCGACATCTTAAATTAACAAGTCACTGAACTGCACTGTACACCAGAAATTCAAGGCTCATACAATACAACAGATCTAGGCGCTGACTGACATAACTGAATAAGAAATGAAGATCGGAGGGATGGTGGGAGGGAATTCTAGGATAGAACGACAGGATGTAACTATAACAACCCCTGGAAGGGAGAAAGCGCGACCCACCACTTTGCAGAACTCCTAGAGTCCAAGAACTAGACTATGAGACCGCCGCGCTTCTTGTCCCGGGACCCCTACATCCGTATCTAACTATCCTTCTTACCCGAGGGGAGAATATTTTCACAAGATTTAAGATCGACCGCCTCTCTGACCACTTCCCAGTGGAGGGATGGAATCTGAAAAAATTCGAATTATCCAAAATTTTATTCGAATTAGCCACGATTTTTTTACATTTTTTTTTGCCCTCAATTCTAGGGACCGAGAGAAATATTCGAATTGAAGACGATTTCGAATTACCGAAGTTCGAATTATCCATGTTCCACTATATACATATTAGTTTTCCAATCAGTCTATTTTAAGTATAAGTTATTTTGGGGATTATATTGAGGGTTTAATTTCATTTAGAGTGTGTCATATAGTCTGGTTTGTTTCAAAAAGTCTAATGTCTCACTCACACCGTATGACGAAACAAGACACACCTATCTGCCAATATTGCAACATAAACCTTACACTTGCTAACGCAGACTAAGACAAAACTTTGACATGCCTGATAACTTGACTGACTTACTCAGGGACTTACCAATAACGTCTTCTATCTTTTTACTATTTGTAGGGGTCTCCCGTGGTCTAATGGCTAGCGCCTTGCATTCATAAGCGGGAGGTGGTGGGTTTGATTCCCAACCTCCGGCAGGAATTTTATCATCCCACGGCTCGCTGGTAAAATTCCTAGCTGCACCCTGGATGTCGGCGCTAATGACCTAGATGTAGATGCACCGTAAAAAAAATAAATAAATAAATAAATAAATATATAAAAAAAAAATTAAACAATAATTTACTATTTCTATTTCTACCAGGAGCTAAATTGGCTATTCCCTCTTTATCGTCGACAGTACTTCCTCTGCTCAGTCCTTTACCAATTAATTCAATCCCGTAGACCTTCTTATATTTTTCAACTCCTTAAATTTAAATCCTCGGTTCACTCCCGTAACACCCGATCTCGTCCTTCCGATCTTTATATTCCTTCCCACCGTCACTCGTGCCACCTCGCTATGGAATTCCTTGCCTTCGTTTGTCCGCCATTCTACCAACCTAGAAACCTTTGAATCCCGACTCTTCCACCACCTTCTATCCCTCCAAGTTTTACCCAACCCCTAGTCTATATTGAAGCTGTACACTATATACTGATACTGATAGCACTTATATGTTTTCAAGTTTATACGTAAAATTCAAAATTATTTTGTAATTTCAAAATTATTCCTATGGGACTTCTGTCCCGGAATAAGAATAAAACTTTTCATTCATTCATTCATTTCATTCATTCATTCATTCATTTCATTCATTCATTCATTCATTCATTCATTCATTCATTCATTCATTCATTCATTCATTTCATTAATTCATTCATTCATTCATTCATTCATTCATTCATTCATTCATTCATTTCATTCATTCATTCATTCATTCATTCATTCATTCATTCATTCATTCATTCATTCATTCATTCATTCATTCATTCATTCATTCATTTCATTAATTCATTCATTCAGTCATTCATTCATTCATTCATTCATTCATTCATTCATATTTGTACTAGAAATATGAATGTAAACGCACTAAGATAACGCAGTTCCGGACATTTGATTAATTTTAAATATTTTTTTTTGTATTTCTGAGTAATTTAATAGTTGTGAGCTTGATGTGTTTGTGAAACAAGTCCTGTTCTGTTATTATTTTAATGTCCAAGTTCTGTTTGTATTATTCGCATCAGCAGAAAACTTCACAAACGAAGCAACTAAAATAAATACATTTATTTAGCTGATCTGTTGAAATCCTAGTTTAATAAGCGAGTGAAAATTCTGCCTATTTGTGCTATGGTCCAATATTTTTCAGTGATCGCCTATATGGGCTATTGTATTTTACGAGGCATTGTTATTAAAGGCCAATAGGATCTTCTGAAAGGGCGTAAAACATGATGACGATGGGAGTCATAAAAAGGTAACGGGAGCAAAAGCCTATATTGGAGGGTAGGTTTATTAAAGGAAGTATCTTCAGTATACATATCTCTCTTTTCAGGGGTGAATTAATTTCTATACCGAGAATCTTGGGTTCGATTCCTACAACTGGGATGGTGGATTTTCATTTTAAAAATTCCGTCACGTAGGAGCTGCATAACTAAGCACTTTCCTCAGAATTGGGTAGTGTCGTATGCATTCCTGAATAATTTGCTTAAAAAAACCTATATAGATAAATAAAATAAAAACATAAATAGTTCTGCTCTTTTGAATTTATTATGAGCAGCTGTTTCAATTATTAATTTTGTAATTAATTTCCTTCCAGAGTTTTGTGTATGTGGGGTACTACACTACGTAATAAATACACAAAGCTTCACATATTCGTCTACTGATCGTAATGAATAAAATAGAATAAACATTACGACTGGTATTGGTAAATAACTACTTTGGCTCCGGAGTAACCCCCCCCCCCCCCCTTGTAGTTGGACCGATTTTGTTGGTTAAGGAACTCGTTCAATCGTTAGATGGGGGAAAAAACAAAAACTCTGGCCTGTATCGTGTTAACGGACACATATATAACTGTATATATATATATAGAGGGAGAGAGAGAGAAATTTTAACTGGGGTCATTTTTGGTGTCTACTAGGTAGGATCGATAAAGATTCGAAGAAATTTGTCAAAAATTCCGTCATGAGTGCAACCTCAATTGCTACTTTCCTTCGGAGGAAAGTGCTAAAAAGTCCGACACGCAGTAATTGCCTCAATAGAGCGCGTTTTCCTTTTAAACCCTAGGGTGATTTGGAAAGCTTCGTGTAGGAAAAGTTTATATTTTCTTTTGATATTTCCCAAAAATTTAAAAAACCCTACTCAAATGACCTCTGGATGAAAAGCAATACTTTAGGGTACACAATACTCAGAAATCCGACAATACTCAACGCCAACTGGCGCACAGTGGGGCCAAACGACATTTCGTGTTTCAAAAAAGGCTACAGCCTCTAAATCTTAACCGATTTCAATGTATTTTTTTTTTTTTTTTTTTTTAATGAAAGCTAATAATTTTTAGAACACCATTGTCTAGCCAGATTTTTGTTTCCTATGTTTATTAAATTACGTGTAAGTAATTCAGGAACTGTGTTATTCGCCACTGTAAATAACATTAATTCTTAATTTAATGGCAGTTTAAAAGCATTTATGGATTTATAACTAACTAATTACAAATATGAAATTTTTATAAATTCATTATTAAACAATAATAAACTTCCAATCGCGATGATGGAATTACACATTCATATAACGGAACTGTCAGAAAAGGGTGGTATCCTATAAATAAAGAAAATATGTCATTAAAAAGTCCGTCACGCAGGAGCTGCATAATTAAGCACTTTCCTCAGAATTTGGGTAGTGTAGATTGCTTTCCAGAACAATTTGCTTAAAATATCCTACATAAATAAAATAAAAACATGAATAGTTCTCTTTTAAATTTGTAATGAGTAACTGATCAATTAATAATTTGCTTCCAGAGTTATGTTTACACATGGTACCTACTACACTACGTAATAAATACAAAAAACTTCATATTTTCGTGTTTTGATCTGGCGCAGGAATAGGATACAGTCCCTCTAGTGGGAGATAGCGCTCCTTGCGGCGGCCTTGCGAACCTACGTCAGGCGGGCTATTCTATCGAAATATATTACAAAGTAAACCCCCCTTTCCGATTGACCGATTTAGCTCATTTTTACAAAACTTTTTTCCCATGAGTTACCCATGACGTATACCGCGTTTCGTTACAATACAGCAGAAATTACGACCGGTATGAGTATATTAGTAATTTGGGTCAGGAGTAAACCCCCCCTTCTAATGAACCGATTTAGTTTATTTTTACAACACATATTTACCTGTAGATTACCACTACGAATGCCGAGTTTCGTCGAAATATACCAAAAATCACTGCTGGTAGTGGCGAATTGGTATTGTGGGTCCGGAGTAAACCCCCCCTCCTAATGAACCGATTTAGTTTATTTTTACAAAAGTTATTAACCTGTGGATTACCACTACGAATACCGAGTTCCGTTGAAATATACCAAAAATCACGGCTGGTAGTGGCGAATTGGTATTGTGGGTCCGGAGTAAACCCCCCCTTCTAATGAACGGATTTAGTTCATTTTTATATCTCACTTTTCTCTCTATATTACCACTACGAATACCAAGTTTCGTTGAAATATAACAAATATTACGGCTGACATAGTCAAATTAGTGTTTTGGGTTTGGGGTAAACCCCCCCTTCCGGTGGACCGACTTTGGTGGTTAACGAACTCGTTCAATCGTTTGCTAATTGAATGCTATATACCAAGTTTCGTGACGAAAAAACAAAAACTCTGGCCGCTAACGTGTTAACAGACACACACATATATATATATATATATATATATATATATATATATATATATATATATATATATATATAGATATATATAAATTTTAACGGGGGTCATTTTCGGTGTCAATAGCTACTTTCCTTCGGAGGAAAGTGCTAAAATGAAAGAAATACCAGAAAATTCTTTTTAAAGCCCTCATGAGCAGTTATATAGAAAACATTACTTATCAAAACTCTGTGCAATTGACATACACTTCTGATAAAATTATTACAATGCAGAGATGGGCATAATTTTATTTATAAATAAAAATACGAATTTATTCCTACTTCATATATTTGTGAATACGAATATAAATAAATTCGTACTTCATATATTTGTGAATACGAATATAAATAAATTCGTATTCATAAGTGTGAATACGAATTTATTTTTATTCACATATATTAAATATAAAAATACAAATAAAATTTTATTCGCAAATTTTTCTGCGAATAAAAATAAATTCACAGAAAAAAGTGTAAATAATCACAAAAAATGTGAATGTTTACAAAAAATCTAGTGATTACAAAAAAAAATCACATTAAAATATACGAATAAAAATTTATTCACATTGTAATTTGTGAATAAACATTTATTCACACGAATTTCGAATTTCGTCGAAAACAAAAAAGGTTTTACAAATTAAATTACATTTTGACGTCACAAATATCAATTCGAAAGCTTATTTTCCCAACCCTTGGATTGACCCTCTGTAAATCACAGAGCCTTCCTTGGTAGAAGGAATGCACAGGCATAATGAATAGCAGGAATGAGAGAGGATGAGAGAAGTACGTCTCCTTCCACACACCCCTTTTGCTGTGACAATGGTGTAGTTACCTGGTATTCCGGATTTAGAAATGATAAGATAATGCAGAGGAAGTTTTTCCATAATGAAAAACATTTTTTCTTAGAAGGTCTATGAGAGTTGATACTTTGAAAAAGCATCTTGTCGTTGCTTGTAAGAAGGGAAAGTAAGAGTTAGTACACTAATTCTGTGGTAAATTGGTAATAAATAAATTAATGAGTATTTAAAATTCATATTTTCATTAATAATGAGTGAGATTCCTCATTGCCTTCACTCCTAATAAATGCCTATTTTAATTACAATACTGCCTATTTTCAGTATTTCAAGTGCCTTTTTGCCTGCCTATTTTAACCAAAAATAAATGCCTATCTTCCGGGCTCTAGTTATTAGCATTTGTTGTATAAGACGTGGCAAATATTTAATCAATAAGAAATTAGACTAACATGGGACATTTTACTTTACTTTATGGAGACCCGGTAGCCGTGAGGGTTAAGGCGTGAGGACTTAACACTCCGTGCCAAAGGTCGTAGGTTCGATTCCCACTAGGGTTGGTGGCTTTTCTTTCGAAAAAATGAAAAGGCATCAGCCCTATCCTGCCTAGAAAAGGATTGTAACCTATAGATAACCCGTCCTAAAATTCGTAGTTAATAATAAATGGACGTTAAAATTTAAATAAATTAAATTTAAGAACGTTTACAATTTAACATAAAATAACATTTTATTTCTCATCGAACTGAATATCAGCACTGATATCCTTGAAATTAAACATTCAAATCCTCATTAGACTTGTGAAAAACCAAAATCTATTTTCAAATCATTCAAAAATCCTATTATTTCAGTTATCTCATTGTTGAATTAAGATAAATTTACGTTTTGAAGATGTCAGCCTGATTTTTTCAGTCTGAAATAATAGGATTTTTGAATGATTTGAAAATAGATTTTGATTTTTCCAAAGCCTAATCAGGATTTGAATGTTTATTTTCAATAATATCTGTGCTGAAATTGAATTAGATAAAAAATAAAATATTATTTTATGTTCAATTGTAAAAGTTCGTGAATTATTTACACGTAACTTGGTAAACAAGGGAACCAAAAAAGACAAAGATCTTTTAAATTTTATTAGCTTTTATTTTTAAAAAAATACTTTGAAATCGGTTGAGATTTAGAGGTAGCATTTTTTGGAACACTAAATGTCGTTTGGTACCACTGTGTGGCGCCGACTTTCTGTGTGGCGCCGACTTGCTCATTTGTAAAGAAAATTATTTAAAAACTGAGGATTAAAAAGACAAAAACCTTTCTGCAAGACTTTAAAGCAAGACTTTCTGCTTCTAATCATAGGTTTCTCTAAGTAAAGTCTTCTGTCGAAAATTACATAAGAATCATGGGCGTATATAAGGGAGGGGCTGAGGGGGCCGGAGCCCCCCCCCCGATATTTTTATTTGATCGGTACAAATGTGTTATAACCCCCTTAAAAAAAATTAAGATCACTTAGTTTATAAAAATTATTATATTTTGGGTATAATAGCGTTTTAGTTGGCTAAAACTATTCCAAGTTCTAGATTGTTAGTATTCGATATCCCGGAAATGGTCCCAGCCCCCCCCCCCCCTAAATATTTTGCCAGCCTCCCGAATTATTTCCTATATACGTCTATAATAAGAATGAGCTCTGTAAGAAATTTAGTGTACCGAATTTAGTGTAAGAAATTTAGTGTACTTTAGTGAAATTTAGTTTACTTTAGTGAAATTTAGTGTAAGAAATTTAGTGTACTGAATTTAGTGTAAGAAATTTAGTGTTTTGAATCGGATTCCATTTACCACGATTTGCCAATAGGTTTCCAGATTTTTAAGGGAATATACTAAAATTTCCTTTAATTAAATAAAAATTACCTTTGGAATTGTTAGTTTTCTCTTATTTCGAATTCCCAACCCTTTTTTTTCTTGTTTTTTTTTTTTAATACTTCGTCAACACCAAAGCTAACTAAGCCTGTCTTAATTTTGATGAATTTCAAATGTCTCAAAACTTCTTAAACCTAATCCGCCATGTCGAACTATCCAAAACTATCATTATAATTTAGAAGGCTTTCCAGAAGTTACGGTCATCTTTAGTTTAAGTGGTCAATTTTACATCAGGAGTAAACCTAGATTTTATCAAAACTCTTAGTCTCTTTAGAAAGAGAATTTGTCATCAAACAGCCTTGGCGAAACTATCATTAAATATGCATAAAGACTTTATCGTCCGGAAGTTTGCTAAAAGTGAACAATCTCCCTAGTTAATATCTTAAAGGTTTTCCAAGGATATCTAAGGACATAGATGCTGCTCTCTTCCTGTAACCTGTAGACTTATATGAAAGCTTATTTGATGAATCAGAAGCTAACATATTAATCCCTTAAAAATTGTATAAGCCACGATTAATTGATATAATTCAAATTATTAAGACATTTACTTACGAAAATTTCATTATAATTACTTTTTATCTTTGACCGTTGGTGGCGTTCGGGGCGGAGGCGGGGCGCGTGGGTCGGCGGGAGCGATGGGCTTGGCTAGGGTTGGGGACAAGCCCCCCCCCCCACATGCGGTCTGTGAAGGTTTGGTTGCCCTGGCACCAGCAAGCACACTTTCTATCATAGACCTAGCAGCCAGTCACCAGATGCGGGCCACTAAGGTAGGACTGGCACGGGGACTCTACTCGACCTTGGCTAGGTCCGCCTCCCGCTGGCCGTCGGGCTCTGTCTCTGCTTTCGATGCTACCAATGGACCGACCAAGAGGCACAAATCACCCAATAGTGGTTGAATGGCCTTTAAACACCAAGGGGGAAAAAAGAATCAGAAGCTGATCTATTTAAAAAGAGAAGAATGCGTCAAGAAAGGACTCACATTAAAATGTAGCCTCCACAATATTGAGCTGT
This sequence comes from Gonocerus acuteangulatus, assembly GCA_946811695.1. Classification (NCBI taxonomy): domain Eukaryota; kingdom Metazoa; phylum Arthropoda; class Insecta; order Hemiptera; family Coreidae; genus Gonocerus; species Gonocerus acuteangulatus. Next base: position 14,170,421 of record OX328131.1, read on the forward strand.
TCTCAGTCTCCTCCATACCCCTGAAGATGGCTCGTAATTTATGCCGAAACGTTGGCAAAAAGATCTTACCCATTCTGGTCATAAAATGTATTATTATTCATAGATGACCGAAACACCGGTCATATACAACTTCTCAATATGAACGGTCGACTGCCTCTACACTACAATTGGATTACTACTGAGTCGCACAGAATCACGCTCTTCTACAATATACCGTCTTCCAAGGCATTCAAGTTTTTCATGAAATGTCGACAAACAAAAAAATATTAACTATTTCTAGAACTAGTTTCCAAAGGACTCTAGGTATAACAATTAAAACGCCCTAAAATGACGAAGTTCCTGCAGATAAGACTTTTCAAATTATTAATCCAATTGTTTGTATATATAAATGGTTATGGATACAACGAAACTTATACTTAAGTATAACTTATACTTATTGCATTGGTTACAGTTGGTATAAGTATACTCCCAAGGGGGTGTGGTTACGTTTTCCTCTAGTAACCTTACAGAAATGTATAGAAGTTGGGAACCATTCGTAGGCAGAAGCAGCGAGATTTTAACGAGTAAACTTTCTTCAACAATTCCTCTATTAATTATGTAATTCAGTAACTCGTCAAACAACTTGATAACGAACAGACTTAGCAACTTCCTACCAACAGCAAATTTATATTTACCGCACGAATTCATATTTTCACTTAGTCTCTCTCAATTAAATTATCATAAAATATGAGTGGAAATTAAGTAAAAATGTATTTAGGGTGAATATATATACATATATATCATTGTTTTGACAACATTACCTTCAATATGCCAACGAACATTGCAAAATACATACACGATCGCCAATAATCAGCAGTCCTTAAATTTCATAATATTATAACTGCTACATCCGACGTTCTTTATTTGCTTTAAGGTTCTAACCGCACTGCTCGCCTCTTATTTAGTTCAAACTGTAATCCCATGCTTGCAATTGTACCCGTAACCCTGCATCGGGTGCAATGGTTCTATTGGTACGGGTGGATGGTTTTTAAGGTACCTCCCATCCTGTCCCTCAACGCAAGGTACTCCTCCCCCAGTACCTTTCTAGGTCGGTACCGTCTACACGGCATCACACTTTAATAGCCTGTAAGATTGCTAGGGAAGTGGATACAGCGCCGCCGTCCCAATGGGACCATTGCGCCTGATCCCGTCACAAATATTGAAGTTTGTGAATTTTCTTTAAAATATTATTTTCTCATTATTTGGGTAATTTAAACGGCACTTGCAAAGCCATTTACTGATGTAATCGGGATACGCTGTTTGGTGAATTATTTTATTATGATAAGCGAAGAAAGTAGTTCTTTTCTTATACAGATGTTTCACAAAATGCCAGAAAATATTTTATTTTACCATCACAGTAATGGGAGGTTGAGTTGGTTGTTATTCCAGTGTATGTTCGAGGGCTTATAGAGCTGAAACAGAAAATATGTTTATTGGTAATGATAATTGGCTACCATTTACCAAACCTTTCTTTTAATTTCATGATTTTGACTGTGGGCGATTAGTATACATCCACAGAGAGTAATTATGTACTGGTTTGGGTGATAGAGCTCTCTGAGAGAGGTGAAAAGTCTGAAAATAAACATAATGTCCTTTGCGATTTCACAAAATCAGTGCTTTTACTATTTATTTTTTCGCATTGAGCTGATTCATCTACTAGCAACACTTTAAATTTTATTCCATTTCTTAGATGCCTACGAATGTTCTCAAATTGTTTAGGCCTTAAAATGCATGTGGGAATTCTTTAAGGGCAAAAAATGTTGGCCGTCCTGTTAGGACGGTTGCGCCAGATTACGCTACTCCGGGAATGCGCCTGATCCAGGGTTAACCGCCACAGGACTATTACTAGACAGTAACTGAACAGGACATATGGACTCCTACGGCTATTGAGTCCTTCACTAAGACTCAAACGCAGAACAAACTCATTATATACAAAACTATCACCAGACCCATTAGGACGTACTTAATTGAATTGTGGGGAACAACCAAAACTTCAAAAAGTTAATGCCCCTTTCTACGTTTCCAATAAAGCCCTTCATAATGACCTCAACGTTCGTCCAATAACTGGCAAAATTCCTACTCCTAACTGATAGACTTCTTCCAAAGTCCTTGCTTTCTCGGTGATGCCCACCCAGTCACCGAGAAAATAGAATAGTTCTGGCTCGACTACGAATTGGACATACTCTACTAACACAGGAATACTTAATGACAAGACGTAACAGACCAATATGTGACATATGTAACTGCGAACTTACAGTCAAACATTTACTGACAGACTGCCGCAGAAGAAACGATATTAATCTGCCGTATGATATGCAAGAACTGTTTGGCAATGATAGCCAGTATTGACATACCTCAGTAAGGGTGCGTTTACACTAGGATAGTTATTGCAGGATATTTAGATCAGAGAGAAATTCTGACTAATGGAAACCATGTAGAATTTATGTCAGACAGAAATTTTACATGGTTTACATTAGTCAGAATTTCTCTCTGATATAAATGTCCTGCAATAACTATCCTAGTGTAAACGCACCCTTACACAGGACTGTACGACCTCATTTGATGATCTTAAGCGTGTTGTCTTGAAAACATTAAGTTCCTATGAACTTTAAGTGATATTTTCATTTAAACCCCTATCTCGCCACCTTAACACATACATTTAAACACATACAATCAAACAAGTTGGTTTCCTAGTGAGACTAAGTTCAGAAGATGCTGCTCACTGTGTTATCGCCAAGAAGCGGAACACTGATAAATTTAAATAAATAATTTTGTTTTATTATAATTAGTAATTATTTTTTATCTTTTTTTTCCCCTTTATTAATAATCTAATGGATTCCTTTAATCTGTTGCAGCTTACCTTCGATACCTTCACCGTTGGGAAGTTTGTATCCTTTACAACAGAAGGCTGCCCGGATGGCTACATGTCCATCCAGGAATCCGAGAGGCCTCTGACGGGAGGGCAGTGGTGTGGATCAGCTTGGGGGTACACTGTATATTACTCGGAAACCAGGAGTCTCAACCTAACACTAAGGCTGGACAGGCTTTCAGAACAGGTAGGGATACTGTAATAATTATAGAAGGATTTAGCTTATTGCAATAGTATTTCTGAAGTTACACAGCTCAAAATAAAACTCTGCTGAAAATGTGTCACTCTTGCTCAAGTAGGGGGCATAGATTGAACACAGGAAGATAGATAGATATGGATTTTGAGGCTCTACTACTAGATTATTTGCGCCCTCCAATATATTGGTTAGAAAAGGTTTGGGTTCTGTTTTACAAATGTTTGACTTAGATATTTTAAATAAATTTTGAGACGTCTGATACGAGATCCTACGTAGAACACAGGAAGAGTGACGCACGTACCCTCTGGTGTACATGCTCTAAAGCTAGGTACATACAGTTTTGATTGGTAATAAGGAGATATTTACTATGTCTTTCATAGTCATGACTAAAAAACACTGACTTTTGAGTTATGTCACTTTAAAAATACTAGTGCGATATGCACAAGTCATTGTTCAGAATGAAATAATAATTCTATCCATTAGTCAATATCCATTATTAAGAATGAAATAATAATCCTACTCATTAGTCATTATTCATTATTCTAAATAATTATTGCCCAACACTGACGCGGAAGATGAGATTAAATTATCATTTTACTCACACCCTCCATAACACAGGGTTCATCTCGGAATTTTATATTCTTGTTCGAGCCCTAAGGGGGCAAGGTTAGCTCAGCGGTAGAGCACTCGACTCATATGCTGGAGGACCTGAGTTCAAATTTTTTTTTTTTCGAGACCTGGTCAGCCTTACCTTAAAGTCATCATGAACATCGCGATTAAAGTTGCAATCATGATAGAATTATGGGATTATTTATTTAAATCTTACCGATCCAACCTACCTCATACCAATACTTACCCCCTGTTAAAATTGGTATTATATTTATTACAAAAGAATATACAAAGACTCTATGTTTTCTCTTAAAACGAAATTCTCGCGCTACATAGAGGCTTTTCCTTGTGATTCTAGTGGTGGTTCCACTTGCTCACTACTACTATGGGTGAAAACATAGTGGAGCGACGAGGGTAGAGGGTAGGCGAGAGGGTAGCCAAGAGGGTAGCTCAGGTGGGTTTGACCCTCTCGGCTACCCTCGCCGCTCCATGTTTTGGCAAGTGTAAATACATGCATTATTTTCAACCCTCTCAGCTACCCTCTCGGCTACCCTCTACCTTCGCCGCTCCACTATGCTTTCACCCATAGTAAGTGTTGTATAACTCGCTCCTGTCAATCAGAACTAAGATAAATACGAAATCAGCTCCGCCCGAGGCGTGTATCACTAGCCAACTGAATTCCGCCTGACCCGCACAACGTCAGTGTGTCGAATTCAGCGGTCAAAACGTTAAACACATTTCAGGAAAGCGGCTTAAGCGAACGTTGCGACGTAGCTGGGGAACGTTCTGCAGTCTCTGCTAGATAATTTTTTTTTTCAATTATATTTTCCTCATATTTTTCACCTGGTTTTAGGAAATCTTTAGCCTTAAAGTCTTTCTTTATTAAGAATTTTACAGTCTTATCATTTTCAATTTTTCCCCTTCTAAAATCACCTAAAATAATGAGTTTAATATTTACAGGTGAGCCTTTATAAGTCTTGTGAAAGAAAAGAATGTATTCCAATAACCCTATTTTCTTGTTAAGAGGCCTAATTGAATACCAAGTATATTCATGGAGAAAAAAAGCCTTTTTTAGAAGACAAGAAAAAATGAGAGTAAAAAAAAAGGAAAAGAAGAAAATTCAGGAAGCATTGTTAACTTTTTCGTGGTACTTGAGGAAGTGGAAAATAAGTGATGTTGGTGGAGTGAAAAGACCCCCCAGAGTACAAAACGTCTTTTCTCAAGGAAGGCTCGTTTTTCACAATTGCCCTACATTATAGCGTTTAAGGTGAGGGGAGGGGGGGGGGGGTTAGAGAGGAAGAGAGGGGGGTTTGTAATGAGGCCCAGCGATTGTTATACCTACCCCCCGCCCTATAATTCAAGCAAACTGCCAGTTTAACCTTCCTAAGGGAAGCGTTTTAAAATTTCATACTAGTTGGAGATTTTAACACAGGCCAAGGTCGACGGGATTGCGTTTCAATCCACGATTTTACGAGAGAAACAGTACTCTCTGGATCGCATGGTTTATAAATAGGCATGATATTAAAAAGCAGGACGATGGGTAACAAGACATGCAACTAGAAGGAAAGTAGTTCATTCTGCTTTCAAGAGAGGAAAACAAATGGAGTCGTTGTCTTTTGCCCCACCAGAATGGTTCAACGTTTATTACTCACACTTCAAGACGACACAAGTCATACCAAGTGGGAAAGAGACGTTAAGACGAAGCGTTATAAAATTTCATTCTGGGAGGAGATTTTAACACTGTCCAAGATCTATGGGATTGCGTTTGAACCCAGACGAAAACGAGCTGCAGACGATAGCGTCACGCCATCGATGGACGCACGTAGCTTTGCCGAACTACCGAAAGCCACACGCTCGGGATCACGATCTTGGTTTAAACAGTGCACTGTACAATGTTGTGCAAATTAAAACTCCGCAAATAGATATAACATCAACAAACAGGTCGTTGAATATGAGCAAAAAGAAGTTCATTATGCATAAATTGCATCAATCAATATTCCAGAAAAGAAACTAACAGAAATTAAATGTTCCATAGGTGGTTGGCCTTTAAGTTAGAGATGCAAAAGTGTAGAAGAAGTTGTCCTGTGTGCATAGGAATAAATCAGTTCTTATTACTCATTTACATATTATGACGAAACAAGTTATACGAAGTAGAATGAACAGACGTTTTTGATGAGGTCCAGCGATTGTTCTCTCTACTCCCACCCTATAATTCAAACAAACTGCCAATTTCACCTTTCTAAAGAAAGATTTTTTAAACTCCATGCCAGCAGGAGTTATTAACACTGGCCAAAATCTATGGGACTGCATATGAAGCCCAACAAAAACGGAAAAACGTGCTCGAGTTGTTAGAGTCGCATCCACGCGGCTTTGTCAAACCTCAGAATGCTACGCGCTCGAGGTCGGGCGCTTGGTTTCGTTCGTGTATTTGTGCAACTTCTAACTCCAAAAATTGGTATTGGTTGGGTATCAAGACATGCAACTGTTAGCCAAATCGCAAATCGTATGTAGGAATTGTTGAAAGTTTACAGCCAGTATATAAACACAATATTCTCTTACTTACAAAACTGTTCAATCTGCATTCAAGAGAAGAAAAAGAACTTGAGTTTTAGTTGTTATACCTAGCCCCCCTTACAATAATAATTCAAGCAAACCGTCAGTTCAACCTTCCTAAGAGAGGCGTTTTAAAATTTCTTACTGAGAGGAGATTTTAACACTGTACAAGATCAATCGGGGTGCGTTTGAACCCCCAACGGAAACAGCCTGACGTTTGAGTCACGTCCATATCGGACGCACATTGCTTTGCCAAACAAAGTAAGGCTACAATCCGGGGTCACGTACTTGATTTGGACAATGCAATGGGCAAAATTGTGTAACGTTGAACTGAACAAATAAACTTAAACATCCATAAATAAATATAACTGGCGAATACGGCGGAAGTCAATAAAATATCGCCACACACTTTTACACTTTTATTTATCTTCCCTACATGTTTCGCACCCTTATTGGTGCCTCTTCAGGGGAGCACACTTAAACATTAAATTCAGCCTCAACCTGAGGAATGGAACCTTCCACTAGCAGGGCCTCGTCTAAACTCCCCAGTCTAGACGAGGCTCAGCTAGTGGAAGGTTCCATTCCTCAAGTTGAGGCTGAATTTAATGTTTAAGTGTGTTCCCCTGAAGAGGCACCAAAAAGGGTGCGAAACATGTAGGGAAGATAAATAAAAGTGTAAAATACGAAGACAGGTATAGTTGGGATTCGGCTAGGAGAAAAACGTCAGACTTTCAAAAAGAGATCTGTATTTTGGACGTTTCGACTGCAACAATGGCAGCCTTCAGTCGAAACGTCCAAAATACAGATCAATTTTTGAAAGTCTGACGTTTTTCTCCTAGCCGAATCCCAACTATACCTGTCTTCGTATCTCTACAGCGGCTAACTACCTCCATCTACACTAAAAGTGTAAAAGTGTGTGGCGATATTTTATTGACCTTCCGCCTTATTCGCCAGTTATATATATTTGAGCTAAGGGTCATTTAATGAATAATCCACAAATAAGACATTGAATATTTCATCAATTGTAATAATTGTGTCTTGACGAGACAGACAACAAACCATCAGAAATTATATGGAACAGATCCGTCAGGCTGGAGCTGCATAACTAAGCCGAATCCTCAGAATTTGGTTAGTGTAGACTGTATTTCTGATTATCTTAAAATTGCCTATATAAATTTAAAAAAAATATACAAATTCATCTGCTGAATAACCAGTAGCATTAACCCACCGTTGGTCGCACCGTGAGCATTTCCCTCACGGTTGCAGCCCTGATGAAGGCATGAATTTCGCCAACAATAAAACCATTTTCACTTGTAGAAAGTGAATTATTAAGAAGTAATGACCGAACCCCGACAATCCATACCTTGGAAACAATTAATGTTTGTGCAGAATGCTGGTTTATTCCGCAGTATGTTAGGTACGTTAACACCTTAAAGGAATGAAGTTGCCCTAAAAACGGAACACTTACATATGAAATAATAAATAAATTACGTAAAAGGAAAGAGAAAAGAAAAAGGACAGCTCTTGATTTTCTTTCTGTATTACAAATTAAATTGTAAAATTAATTACGCCCTGAAGTTTGTGTGTTTTGGACGTAAAGAGAATGGAATTAAGCCCGAGTGTTTGATAAAGCCCAACCGGAATATTCAAGTGCAATACTAAATTTAAGTCCTTGTTTATTAAAATGAGAAGTGCTATTTCTATTTTAGGGCACCGGACGGTGATGGGGGAAGGTTTTAGCTACTCCACGGAGTGTATCATTTCAAATTCCTTCTGCTTCACAATCCCTTTCATTTTAGGCCTTCAATTAAACACAATAATTACATAATATATTATATTTCATATTCCCAGACGGATTCCACGATCCTCTTCCATCAGTACTTCGTTGGCTTTGTATTTTAGAACTAATGAATGTAGCTGTTGAGAATGGACTCAAAAAACAAGTTTTGAAATGTGATTTAAAATCTTCAAGGATCCTTTCTCCTGGACAGGACATATCGCACTAGTATTTCTAAAGTGACACACCTCAAAATAAAACTCAACTGAAAATATGTCACTTTTGCCTATGTAGGGGGAATAGCATAGAAAGAGAGAGTGACACATGTGCCCTCGGATCTACAACCACTGAAGCTAGGTACATAATGTTTTGATGGTTGATAAAGAGATAAATACTTATGTCTTTCACAGCCATAACTGAAAGAAACCGATTTTTGAGTGGTGTCACTTTAGAAATACTAGTGCAATATATCGTTCTAGAAGTTATTTAGAAAAAAAAAAACGTGTTTTTTGTTGGAAAGCCACAGTTTGTACGCATTATTTTCTAACCTTACGTTACTTTTTTGGAATTAGCATTAACATCTCTTTAAGTTTAATGCACTTTCAATGTTTACAATGTTTTTTTTTCAAATCAAACTGTTTAAAAATTTGATATAAATAAAAAAGTCTAGTTAGCGACAAACATTCGCGAATCACTACTCCTAAAAAAACTGCCGAATCTCACAAAAGTTGTAAAAGGTAATTAACTTTCTAATGTTATACTCAGAACTGAGTATTATTATGGGGAGTGTTCCCCACAGTTTTCTTGGATAAATGCTTTCGGGGGCTATTGCCAACCGAAAGAATTCTTGTTTTTATTTTATTTTTTTTCTTTGTTTTTATGTATAACTAGCTGATAAGTAGTTATTTTATTGCCTTAAATGCTGCTACATAATTTTGTTCAGTTTATTATAGCACTGTTCCCGTCATAGATTATGTTAGTCATCAATTGATAAGTAATCAATGTATAATGTTTCTTGACACCGGGGCGATCCGGACTAGTGTCAACAAACATTTAACCTAGAGATAACCCGTTATCTATAGGTTATCAGTAACTGGAGTTTAAGGGTTCAGGATCGCCTAAGATAGACCAGGACCACGTACATGGTAAACTCTATTACGGGGCAAAATAACAGTTTATTTATAGTAATTCAAGGTCTGCCATCATAGTTGAAATGATGCTAAAATAGAAATAATATTATGACATAGATACAGTACGGTAACAGCTGACCTGTTATCGTCCTAGCAACGCATGCAGCCTAGGCTTGCCTGATCTAACCAACTAAGCATTCAAACCCCTCTCAATATACTTAAAAATTTTAATATCAAAAATCCTTTCTTAGCGAGTGTTTTCGTTCTAAGGAGAGAGGCCATGCCAAATTTCAAAATTTTCTGTCAAGTGGTTTGGGCTGGGCGATGATAGGTCAGTGAGTGAGTGGTATTTGACCAATATATAGTAGATATCACGGGCGTTCGTATCGAGCAGTACCGCTTGTTGGGCGTCTCTAATCAATTCCTCCGAGATTTTTAAGTAATTTGTAGCTGTAACAGTAGTCAATGTTGGGCAAAACTAAAAACTAAAACTAAAATTAAAACTAAATTCACTTTTTGGAATAAACTAAAACTAAACTAAAAATTGCAACCTAAAAAAACTAAAACTAAAATTTTACTAATTAATGGATTTTAACTAAACTAAAACTAAAACTAAATCTTTGGGAATTGACTAAAAACTAAACTAAAAATTTAGTTTAGTTTAGTTTTACTAAAATAACATGAATTAATATAAATCATATGTTATTTCGATAATTAAGTAAATTATTAAAACTAATTGAACTTGCTTAAGATTAATAAATTGTGGCTTTTTCTCGTAATTTGAAAACATATGTTCTTTGATAAACTAAATTAGTTAACTAAAAACTAAAACTAAACTTAAATTTAGGACTAAATTTAGGTCTCTTTTACTAAACTAAACTAATTGCATTACTAAAAACGGAGTCCATATGATTAATAATTATACAAATCTAAAACTAAACTAAAACTAAAACTAAAAATATAACATTAGTTTAGTTTTAGTTAGGGAAAACTATCGTTAGTTTAGTTTACTAACGTTAGTTTTGCCCAACACTGACTGTGGTCTTCGGTATGAGTCCATTAGCCGATATAATAATAGCTGTTATCCTTGCGGAATATAACTTATACAAATCTTTCACCTCTATGGCCAAGTCCTGGTATTTTCGTAGCTTCTCGGCATAATATTTCCGAATATTCTCATCATTCGGGACAGTGATATGAATAATATCAGCTCTCTTATTCCCTTTATCAATGACAAGAATATCCGGTTTATTGTGATGGACAGTTCGGTCCGTCAACATCGCTTCGTCCCAATACACATTAAAATGTACCTTTCTCTAAAAGTATTTGTGGAACGTAGCGATAATAAGGGACCTTCTTATCCAACAACCCGAATTTTTCTGCAAAAGCTTGGTGGTATATCTAGGCCACCAAGGACGTTGAAGATAATCAGATCCCACAAGGATCTTCTGACATATTCTTCTTCTACTTCTTATTATTATTACTATAACGTAATAATAATTTGTGAAAACAAAATATATTTCATAAAAAATATTTCAATTTTCTTACTACCAGCAGAATATAGCGGATATTAAGTAAAATAGAGCCTCAGTGTGTTATTTTATACAAACCCGATTGCATTAAACTTATTTTGATATTATCGAGGAATGATTACAGCGAAAATAGGGGCCATTGTCACAAAAACCATCCATCCATTATGGCCGTTAGTATAAAAGTTATTTAAAGGTAAAACCCTGTTAAAAGGATGGCCTATTCAGGCCGAATGAAGACTAATGATGAAGGCAACTCCGTGAAAATAGAAGATGCAGCAATATGGCGGAGGTGCGGACAAAATCATATATGATGCAATTTATCTTGGTTTATCGCGCACGGATTGTGCCGAACTGTGGCCTATCCGTAGCCCATACATCATCGAGGACTATCGACCTACGTCCTGACAGGGTCTGACCCTTCCTGCTCAGCTAGCCCTGCCCTCTCCATGACTGATGTCCTTTCATTATTTATCTCTTTAATAGCGCATTGTTCTAATACTCAGGTCCTTCTACTGCAAGAGTTGAAAAAATAAAAAGAGTACTAACAATTATCAAATATTGTCAAATGGTCACTTCCACCCAACGTAACCGTCTGGCAGGAGGACAGATCATAATAGGAGATTATTAGGACAGATAATCCAACTATACTATTGGTCTGCCGAGCGCAGAAACAGACAGATAGTCTCTGCCAACTATAATACTGGTCTACAAACAGCAAAAATAGTCAGATAATCTCTGCCGACTATCCTAATTGTCCTGCAGGAGCAAAGATAGCCGGATAATTTCTGGCAAATATCCTAATCGTGTAGTAGGAGCAAAGATAACCGGATGATCTCTGCCGACTAGCCTAACTGTCTGGCAGGAGCAAAGATAGCTGGGTAATTTCTGCCAAATATCCTAATCGTCTGTCAGGAGCAAAGATAACCGGATAATCTCTGTTGACTATCCTAGTCGTCTAGTAGGAGCAAAGATAACCGGATAATTTCTGCCGACTATCCTAATCGTCTTCCACGAGCAGAGATGGACAAATGATCTTTGCCGACTATCCTAATCGTCTGTCAGGAGCAAAGATAGCCGGATAATCCCTGCTGACTACCCCAATTGTCTGCCAAGAAAAGAGATATGCAGATAATCTCTTCCAACTATCTTAATCGTCTACCAAAAGAAGCGATAGGCAGATAATCTCTTCCAACTATCCTAATAGTCTGCCAAGAAAAGAGATATGCAGATAATCTCTTCCAATTATCTTAATCGTCTACCAAAAGAAGCGATAGGCAGATAATCTCTTCCAACTATCCTAATAGTCTGCCAAGAAAAGAGATATGCAGATAATCTCTTCCAACTATCTTAATCGTCTACCAAAAGAAGCGATAGGCAGATAATCTCTTCCAACTATCCTAATAGTCTGCCAAGAAAAGCGATAGGCAGATAATCTCTTCCAACTATCCTAATAGTCTGCCAAGAAAAGAGATATGCAGATAATCTCTTCCAACTATCTTAATCGTCTACCAAAAGAAGAGATAGGCAGATGATCTCTTCCAACTATCCTAATAGTCTGCCAAGAAAAGAGATATGCAGATAATCTCTTCCAACTATCTTAATCGTCTACCAAAAGAAGAGATAGGCAGATGATCTCTTCCAACTATCCTAATAGTCTGCCAAGAAAAGAGATATGCAGATAATCTCTTCCAACTATCTTAGTCGTCTACCAAAAGAAGAGATAGGCAGATAATCTCTTCCAACTATCCTAATAGTCTGCCAAGAAAAGAGATATGTAGATAATCTCTTCCAACTATCTTAATCGTCTACCAAAAGAAGCGATAGGCAGATAATCTCTTCCAACTATCCTAATAGTCTGCCAAGAAAAGAGATATGCAGATAATCTCTTCCAACTATCTTAATCGTCTACCAAAAGAAGAGATAGGCAGATGATCTCTTCCAACTATCCTAATAGTCTGCCAAGAAAAGAGATATGTAGATAATCTCTTCCAACTATCTTAATCGTTTACCAAAAGAAGCGATAGGCAGATAACCTCTTCCAACTATCCTAATAGTCTGCCAAGAAAAGAGATATGCAGATAATCTCTTGCAATTATCTTAATCGTCTACCAAAAGAAGCGATAGGCAGATAATCTCTTCCAACTATCCTAATAGTCTGCCAAGAAAAGAGATATGCAGATAATCTCTTCCAACTATCTTAATCGTCTACCAAAAGAAGCGATAGGCAGATAATCTCTTCCAACTATCCTAATAGTCTGCCAAGAAAAGCGATAGGCAGATAATCTCTTCCAACTATCCTAATAGTCTGCCAAGAAAAGAGATATGCAGATAATCTCTTCCAACTATCTTAATCGTCTACCAAAAGAAGAGATAGGCAGATGATCTCTTCCAACTATCCTAATAGTCTGCCAAGAAAAGAGATATGCAGATAATCTCTTCCAACTATCTTAATCGTCTACCAAAAGAAGAGATAGGCAGATGATCTCTTCCAACTATCCTAATAGTCTGCCAAGAAAAGAGATATGCAGATAATCTCTTCCAACTATCTTAATCGTCTACCAAAAGAAGAGATAGGCAGATAATCTCTTCCAACTATCCTAATAGTCTGCCAAGAAAAGAGATATGTAGATAATCTCTTCCAACTATCTTAATCGTCTACCAAAAGAAGCGATAGGCAGATAATCTCTTCCAACTATCCTAATAGTCTGCCAAGAAAAGAGATATGCAGATAATCTCTTCCAACTATCTTAATCGTCTACCAAAAGAAGAGATAGGCAGATGATCTCTTCCAACTATCCTAATAGTCTGCCAAGAAAAGAGATATGTAGATAATCTCTTCCAACTATCTTAATCGTTTACCAAAAGAAGCGATAGGCAGATAACCTCTTCCAACTATCCTAATAGTCTGCCAAGAAAAGAGATATGCAGATAATCTCTTCCAATTATCTTAATCGTCTACCTAAAGAAGCGATAGGCAGGTAATCTCTTCCAACTATCCTAATAGTCTGCCAAGAAAAGAGATATGCAGATAATCTCTTCCAAATATCTTAATCGTCTACCAAAAGAAGCGATAGGCAGATAATCTCTTCCAACTATCCTAATAGTCTGCCAAGAAAAGAGATATGCAGATAATCTCTTCCAACTATCTTAATCGTCTACCAAAAGAAGAGATAGGCAGATAATCTCTTCCAACTATCCTAATAGTCTGCCAAGAAAAGAGATAGGCAGATAATCTCTTCAAACTATTCTAAAAGAAGAAATAAATATACTTTCTCAAGAAAAATGAATGTTCTCTTATATAATACCAGTATGAAAGTTTAGTAATCGTACTAAGGCTTATGTTCGCCAGTAATATTAATTGTACTAAGGCTTAAATGAGTTTATGTTCGCTACTAATATACAGGGTGAATAGCAAGATAATATCAATATTATTTAAGGGGTAAAACTAGACACAGAATGTGGTTCATCGCCACTAACCACACGTCTCCATCTCACTCTCGAGACATATGCACACTAAGTACTTTCCTCAGAATTGGGTAGGGTCGAGTGCATTCCTGAATAATTTCCGTAAAATAACCTATATAGATAAATTAAATAAAAACATAAATTGTTATGCTCTTTTGCTTTTATGAGTAGCTGTTTCAATTATTAATTTTGTAATTAATTTCCTTCCTGAGTTTTGTGTATGCGTGGTACTACACTACGTAATAAATACACAAGGTTTAACATATTCATCCATTGATCTAGATGAGTTTCGCGAACCTACGTTCGCTATGTAAACATAGCACAAAGTAACACCCCCCCCCCCCCCCTTTCAATTGACTGATTTAGTTCATTTTCACAAAAATTCTTTCTTATTAGATAGCCAGGACGCACACAGAGTTTCGTAACAATACAACAGAAATTACGACCGGTATAAGGAAATTAGTAATTTTTGTCCGGAGTAAACCCTCCCTTCTAGTCAACCCATTTAGTTTATTTTTATAACAATTTTTTTTTCTTCGGTTGACCGCAACAAATACCGAGTTTTGTTGATATATAACAAAAATTACGGCTGGTATTGACAAATAACTACTTTGGCTCCGGAGTAAACCCCCCCCCCCTCCGGATGTATCGATTTTTTTGATTAACGAACACGTTCAATCGTTTGAAGGGGGAATACAACATATCAAGTTTCGTGGCGAAAAAACAAAAACTCTGGCCTGTATCGTGTTAACTGTATATAGTTATTTATGTGTGGACACATATCTAACTATATATATATATATATAAATTTTAAGAAGAAAGTTTTTAAAAATTCCGAGACGAGTGCTATATATATATATATATATATATATATATATATATATATATATATATATTTATTTATATACATATTATACGTTATAGGTTTATTGATAGATGTTAAAAGCTGACCTGGCGAGTGCAGAACGATGTTTCTCAAACTCCACAGTCCTAATGGTTGAAATTTACATAATTCAATCCTGTTGAATCAAGGCTTGAGAGGTGGGGTTGAAAGGAGATATGGATTGACCAAGGCTGAATCTATGAATAGCAATAGGAAGGAAGAGCTTTAGACTCCCATGACCCTAATGTGCCTGGTCCTTAGCTCTATGGATGTCGGTAAAGGGTTAAGATAAACCAATATCCTGTGTTTGATCCGCTCAGTCGCTTTGGTATCCTTTGAACATCAGTCTTGGGGTTAGTCTTTAGTCGTCAAACAAAGCATTTCTTTAGGGCATCAGTGGATTCTTTGATGACAAGTCTATTTTAAAAAACTTTTCAGTGTTTCACTTACATATTTATTTTATAATTTATCACCTACGACCTCGTTTGAGGGTAGGGTAGGGGGTCCCAGACCGTCCCTAGAGTCGCTCAGCCTGAAGAATCTGAACCGCGAGGTCTACGCGTTGCAAAACAAGAACTGCGAGAACTCATTTTAGCGCGGTTCCTCTCTCCCACCATAAGAAGGAAACCCGCTTATGAGGTTGACCTCATGACGCAATCCGGAATATAAAGGTGGTTCAATTTGTATATATATATATATATATATATATATATATATATATATATCTTCTTTTTTTTATAAGGCCTTATAGGTCAAAAAATTGTTTCAACACTTATTTCACATCATTTTATTCATGTCGACTAGTTTCTGGCAACTTGGCCTCTCATCACAGACATTTCTGAAAAAAAAAATTTTAAAAACCAAATATTACAATTTTGAAATCTGAACATATCTGATATTTATATGTATAGTTTATATTTCAAATACTCTGTCTGTGATGATGAATAAAATGATGAAAAAGAAGTGTTGAAGCAATTTTTTGACCTATAAGACCTTATTAAGAGAAGAAGAAAAATACATGTGGAAGAGGTCAAGTTCCGAGAGAATATATATATATATATATATATATATATATGTATATGTATATTTATATATATATGTATATATATAAAAATATAGATGATCACAGTACTCTCCCTAATCCGGCAAAGTCGGGACCGGGGTACAGTCGGATTAGAGAAAACGCCGGATTAGCGAATTCACTTAGAAGCGGCCTATTACGTCTTTGAAAAACCTTAATATATTTGAGGATACAATAATATTCACCATTTTTAATATTGCATTTTTAAGTAAAATTTAGGTACCAAATTATAAATTAAAATTCAAAATATGTAAATCCTTGCTGTATCATTATTTACAAGTGCATATGCATGTGAAAGTTTCAAGGATTAAATATATGTTGATAGTTAAACTAAATAAAACATATTTAATTACTGACTAAATCAACTATGTATGGAATCCATACTATGGATATATTGTTACAATATCAAACAGCAGAAATTACGACCGGTATGAGTATATTAGGAATTTGGGTCCGGAGTAAACCCCCCCTTCTAATGAACCGATTTAGTTTCTTTTTACAACACATATTTACCTGTAGATTACCACTACGAATACCGAGTTTCGTCGAAATATACCAAAAATCACGGCTGGTAGTGGCAAATTGGTATTGTGGGTCCGGAGTAAACCCCCCCCCCTTCTAATGAACCGATTTAGTTTATTTTTACAACACATATTTAACTGTAGATTACCACTACGAATACCGAGTTTCGTCGAAATATACCAAAAATCACGGCTGGCAGTGGCGAATTGGTATTGTGGGTCCGGAGTAAACCCCCCCTTCTAATGAACCGATTTAGTTCATTTTTATATCTCACTTTTCTGCCTATATTACCACTACGAATACCAAGTTTCGTTGAAATATAACAAATATTACGGCTGCCATAGTCAAATTAGTGTTTCGGGTTCGGGGTAAACCCCCCCTTCCGGCGGACCGACTCTGGTGGTTAACGAACTCGTTCAATCGTTTGCTAATTGAATGCTATATACCAAGTTTCGTGACGAAAAAACAAAAACTCTGGCCGCTATCGTGTTAACAGACACATATATATATATATATATATATATATATATATATATATATATATATATGCATATATATATATATGTATATATATATATTTATATAGATATATATAAATTTTAACGGGGGTCATTTTCGGTGTCTACTAGGTAGGATCGATAAAGATTTGAAGACATTTTTCAAAAATTCCGTCATGAGTCCAACCTCAATAGCTACTTTCCTTCGGAGGAAAGTGCTAAAACCAGTTACATGGGAAATCAGGCGTTCCAGCCGCAAGTGCATTTGTATAATCATTTATTTTCTTAGTATAAACACAAGTTCCTGCCTATAAAACGGAACTTATATGCCTCCTTCGACTTCCATTCAATGAAATACCACGAAACAAATGTTTGGCTAGCTAGGAAGGGAAGGTTTTCTAGGAACCCTCGAGCCTGTCTAGCTCTGACCAGTTCCGAGATCTCTTATTACTCTAGGAGACTGCCGGATTAGAGAGAACGCCGGATAAGGGAGAATCTACCGTGTATGTATATATATATATATATATATATATATATATATATATATATATATATATATATATCTACTATATATTTGTCAAATACCACTCACTCATCTATCAACGCCCAGCCCAAACCGCTCGACAGAAAATTTTGAAATTTTGCATGGACACTCCCTATATAACGTAGGCGCTCGCTAAGAAAGGATTTTTTGATATTCGTATTTTTAAGCATTTTTAGGGGGGTTTAAAGTTTGAGTTGGTTAGAGAAGGCAAGCCTAGGCAGCCTGCGTTGCTAGGAGGATAAAGAACAGCTGTTACCGTACAATATCTATTTCAAAGTATTATTTTTAATTGAGGTTAATTTCAACTATGATGGCAGTCCTTGAATCACTAGAAATAAACTGTTATTTTGTCCCTCCTAGAGTTTACGCCCCGGTGATGGCCCATCCGAGGTAATTGTATCCAGAACCACTTGACACAAAAATTTGAAATTTTGCACGGACAATCCTTTTAGAATGTAAACACTCGCTAAGAAAGTTTTTTTTTTATACATATTCAAATGTTTAAGTACATTTAGGGGGGTTTGAATTATTAAGAAGTTCCTCATCGGCTCAAAAATGGTTCGATTTTGATAACATTTGCTACAAAAATCTTTCTCTCATTTAAAAGGTCAAGTTCATTAACCAGTTGAATCCGTTTACTGGAACGTGGTTTTAAGAGCGAAATTTGTGCGAAAGATTTCTTAACGTAGGAAAACGAATGAAACCATTTTTTAAGCGAGTTCGGTAGCCATTTACCAAAAAAATTGATAGAAATACTTCTCAAAACTAATTTTCTGTTTGGGTATTTAGAAACGAAGTATATGGAAAAAAATTGTATGAATGGTGATACAAAGTTTTCGGATCTCAGTATATTTTCTAAAATATCTCGAAATCGGTTGGGAACTCGTAGTAAGTGGAAGGCGGCTATTCGAAAGTTTACTAAATTCTCTAGAATAAGATTCTGTTGTAATGGTCGGTGGGGCGATGTCAATCGAAGAGATAACTGCTTAAATCTTCAAATTTGTTAGTTTTATGCTTTTCTACGTGTATTTGTCTCTGTTTACCTAAATTTTTAAGCGTTTTTTTTTTTCTCCAACGGAAACAAGCACGGTTACCTCCACATGGTGTTTCCAGGGTAATTTTAAAGTCCGTGCAATAATAAGCCGTACAAAATTATGTAGTAGCGTTAATTTTGGTCATATCTTATTTAACATAATATAAAAAATACTTATCGGCCGTGGTGAAGCACGGGTATTCAGCTAGTATATATATATATATACATACAGTGATGTGGGCCGGGTCAATACCCAGTGGGTAGGTAAATATAAATTGGATATTTACCCACAGGGAAGGTAAATACCCAAAAAGCGGGTATTTTCAGTTTTTGAGCCTGATACAACTTCTTTGAATATTTTTTGGTGCAAAAAAGGACTGAAACTTACCCATTTGATCATAAAAACTTAATAAACATTAATACTTACCCAGTAATATTTTAAAGAAAGTTAAAAGTCGGTCCGGGTATTTACAACCTTATGTATATCTATGAATTTTCATGATTACTTTTACAGTGGGGAAGGTTAATTAATTTTAAAAAGGTTTTAATGAAGCCTATTCAATTATTAAGGACTTATTTAAATTTAAAAAAAGGGCCAAAAACATTTTTAATGTTTATTATAATAGTTCAAACCCATTTTAAGTGGTTTGTGATCCTTGTTAATATTACTTGAAATTATGCTCATACAGCAGTAACAACATTACAGGAAGCGGAAATCTCACCAGAAATGAGAAGGCAGTTTCTTGATGACAGAGTGTTTTGAGTCCGAGTCAGGAAACTAGTTAACATCCTTGATCCAATTGTTGAACTTATCACTGCCATTCTGTTAAATGCCCATTTGATCCACACAGTTCATAAGAGATTTAAGAATTACTGAAAACTCTTCAACATGAAACCCAGAATCTTCTCTTCAAAAAACGGAGGAAAAACTTGTGCTAACTAAATAGGAGAAACGCATTCAGTTTGGTGTTGGACATCTTGCTGCAGACTTGTTGAACTCTTCCATTTGTTTTGTGAGTGAGTTAGGCAGAAGCATGGGATTGAAATCAGTTGATTTTCGGAAATACATAGCTGACTATAGGGACCAAGAGGGATTATGGCAAAGATCCTTTGATTGGGACGGTCATGAAGACAATGACAAAGAAAATAATAAAATAAGTCCCATGTTGTGGTGGAGAGGCTTGAATGGTACATGTGTTCTGATCAATGAGTAGGTAACTTAATATTTGTTTTGAGAAATAGAGATAATCCTAGTCCAAAGTTTCAGCTTAGGCTAGATTTTGTGAGTGCAGTACAGTAGTATCAAATTTTGGCAATCAACTTGTTTTATTTGTAGTCGGAAGATCCATGGCAAATTTTCAGGTAATAATTTATTATTTATTACCCTCTCAGTGATCCTATTTTATAATTTATTTTACGTTTTACAATATTCTATTACTAAGTCGCGGTTTAGTTAAATACCTTAAATACCCGGGTATTTATGAAATTGGGCATTTACCCTGGGTATATACCCTGGGAATTTACCCTTAAGAATAAATACTCTGGTATTTTACAACACTATATATATATATATATATATATATATATATATATATATATATATAAATTTATCGTGGAAACATCCAAGAACACTCATCTGACAACCTTAAAAGCTAAGTTTACGTTGGTAAACAATAAAGAGATAGTAAATAAATTGTGAGTTGAACCTTCTTGCGGGTTAAGTGACGGGGGGGGGGTAAACTTTTCAAGGGCTTTTTGCTTCCTTCCTAAAGAGCGCCTCATCCCTTACTCGGAAAGATTCCGCCTCTCCTCTAAGATTCCGGCATAAATTAAGAAGTTCTGAAATAAGATTAAAACGGCCGGGTTTAGCCTCGGGGGGGGGGGGGAGATGGCCACGCTCTAACTCCCACTACCTTAAGCTCTTCGCTCTTTTTGGCTCTTAGGACCTTCCATTATGTATTAAAAATTTTTATGGCCCTTCCACTTCCAGAAGAGAGAAGGGGTGTCTGAAGGGGATTTATCTCGAATGCACGAAGCGTTGCTGTCAGTGAAAGAAAATTCAGTGACGTTCAGTCCAGTCAACGAATAGTTATAGATGGAAATTTTTTGAACAAAATTTTTGACTTCGTAACTTTGTTTGGGCTGGATAGGAGGTGAACATATCAAAAGACCTCTCCCCTAGCCTATTTGCCGGGGGGAGGGGGGTTTAGAAGGTCCCATACGGAGTACGGTACGTGGCCCTACCTATGGAAGGTCTTCCGTAGCTAAGGCTAAATTTATGTATACTGATTAAGTTGCTCCTGAAGAGGCGTCAAGAGACGCGAAACATGTAGAGAATAAAATAAACTAAGGCATATAAAGTGAAGTGGATGTAGTTTTATATATGTATGACCTTCCGCCTATTCAAATAATATATTGAAAGAAAAAAGGGTCACAATTTTATAATAGTAAAAATATATATATTCTTGAAGAGAATGTAATGTACTATAAACCAATAAACGGCATTTATTTTTTGGGTTTATTGTTAAAGAGTTATCCGGCCAAAAAGAGCAAAAAGTGTGTTTTTTCTCAAAATGACAGACATTCAAGAGCGGATATTTCGAAAACTAAAGATATATGGAAAAACGTTATAGAGTTGAACTTGTAGCATATTTAATCAGCATTCATTTGTTATAGAATAGTCATGTCTCTAGGACCCACGGTTTCCGAGATATAAGTGAAAACCCGAAAAATGGGGCCTTCTAAACCCCCCTCCCCCAGGCACAAAGGCTACGGGCGAGGACTTCTGATATTTTGACCTACTAACAGCCGAAACAAAGTTATGAAGTCAAAAATTGTGTTCCAAACATTTTCATCTATAAATCTTAGTTACCTGGCGGTAATTCTTTATTTTTATTTTTTTTTATATAGAACCGCAATTTCTAAATAGTAATTTGGTTGCAAGGGTAAAAGTCCGACTCGCAGGAACTGCCTCATCTTAGCGCGGTTCCGTTCTTATCCCTAGTCTAATTTCGAAAGATTAAAATAGAAGCAGTTATTATTTTGTTGAGAGGAGATCGTTGACCGTTGATGATGCAAGGTAGGGATTGCCCGGGTTCGGTCACTGCTACTTAATAATACATACCCCATATGTGTATGTATGTGGGCATATATATGTACATATGTGTGCGTGTATATGTGTATGTGTATATGCATATATATAAATATATATATATTATATATGTATATATATATATATATATATATATATATATGTTAGGTATATTTACATAGATATGTGCATATATTAGTGTTAAATATGTCCTACTTGTATTTACAGCACTGATGAAGGCTTGAAGTTCAAGCCGAAACGTCGGCACAATAAAACCATTTTTACGATAAAATGTAGTTTTATTAAGTAGCAGTGACCGAACCCCGACAGTTATATTTTGGTTCCACCAGTCTTGAAAGGTAGGATTTACAATCTTACCTGGAAGGGTCGGCAACACTAGAAACCGTCCCGCTAGTTACAAGGTCTTGGAATCTTGGAACTCTATATTTCTAACAATAAATTGTTTTTGTTATTTTACTTAACCTGTTTTATTTTCGAATACATTATCCAACTATAAACAATTAAAAAATAACAAGGAATAAAATACAGACAAAAAGAACAGTTCGAATAAGCGAAATCAATTACTTTAAAGTTTTAAGCTCTTATTTCTCTGATTGTCATCGCCTAATCAAAACTTTCATTAGAACCTTTTATGTAGAGCATTTAATAAGCTTTCTAAAGGTATTCTTCCGTTTACCAAGATTTTCAACAGTTTTCGAGATATTAATGAAAGTTCCCAAAATTTATGTTATTTCTAGCAACAGAAAATTGGCCTCATTTTTCATATCCTGTTTTACACACAAAATTTTCGCAACATAAGAAATTACAAAAATAAAAAGCAATAAAAAACGAAGGGAAAGAGAGAAAAATTACAACAAGAACGACAAAAACCCGTTCATAAGAACAAAACAGACGTATTTGAAGTTTTAAGCACTTATTTCTCCGATTGACATAACCTAATCAAAAATAGTTTTAGAATCTTATTTGTAGAGAATTTAGTAAGCTTTCAAATAGTTTCTATCCACTTACCACGATTTCCCAACCGTGTTCGAGATATTAATGAAAGTATACGAACTTCCCAAAACTT
Organism: Gonocerus acuteangulatus; assembly: GCA_946811695.1. Lineage (NCBI taxonomy): Eukaryota > Metazoa > Arthropoda > Insecta > Hemiptera > Coreidae > Gonocerus > Gonocerus acuteangulatus. Next base: position 14,193,329 of record OX328131.1, read on the forward strand.
TTCATGTCTGTTCATAAAATATTTTATTCTAACCCTTCCTTAACTCCAAACGTAACAAAACTTTCAACATATTAGTTTTAATGAAGGTAGAACATGCAGATAAAGTTTCAACTGAATCCCGTAATTCTAAGTACCCAAACCAAAAACGGTATTCAAAAACTATTTTTCCAATTTTCTCGAAAACAGTTAAAGCGATCGCCTTCAAAATGGTTTCATTCGTTTTCCTAGCCCAGGAATCATATACAACGAGTACTTACAAGCTTATAAACTCAAAAACGTAAGCGTTACGATTTTTTTTGCGCGAATTTCGCCCCAAACGCCATCTTCCAGTAGGCGGATTTTGCTGGTTAACGAACTTGACCTTTCAAATTGGACGAAGGATTTTTGTACCAAATTTCATCAAAATCGGACCATTCGTCTTCTATCTAGAGAGCGAACAGACAAATATATATATATATATATATATATACAAATTTGAACCACCGTTATTTTCGGTCTCTAGGGGTTCTAAAACGCGAAATTTTCTAGTCGGCACTTCCGGATTGTTTCATTGTATCAACCCTATAAGCGGGGTTCCTCCCTATGGGGGAGGGAGGAACCGCGCTAAAAATTACATGTGAAACAAATCTGTAATCTAAATACATTGGTAAGAACCTTACATTTTCCTGGGTCCCAGAACACAGAGGTTTAGCAGGAAATGAGATAGCAGACAAAGCCGCCAAAGAAGCTGCAAGCACTTAATCGCCTTCGCTACACATATATGAAAAATAAGACGTCAAAGCTTGGCTCAGAAGAAGAGTTCGCACCTAATAGGAATCCATGTAAACAGAAATACCTCGCACAAACAAATTAAGAACTATTAAGCGCACAACTACGGTAACAGTGAGCCATCTAAGGTAACAGGCGTGAAATAAAGAGGTTCTTATTACAAGGATGAGAATAACCCACACGAACTTGACTTATGTCAATATTATAACAAAGGATCCTATGCGTGAAACCTGCCAGGTCCCTCTCACTATCTGCAACATGTTGGAAGATTACTCAACGTTCCATTTAGTCCCACGCATATACAAAACTCTGGAATTCCTTAATAAAAAAATACTTTGTTTATCATCATAATTGAAGGGCTCAGTTCCAAAGGTGACTAACCCACAATTTTAACAAATTTGTGTTATTCACTTCTCCTGATAGAGAATTTTAAGTTTTATAATTGATAGAAATGCCCAGCCTTTACACCTCATTGATTTGTACTGACTTCTGTTTGTTTTGGAACTAAATGCAAAGCTAAATCATGTGAGAGGCAGACTTGACCAACCCACACTAGGTATGGCTTTGCTAATGGTCAGCAACAACATGAGTGATATAGTTGAAGCTTCTGATGACCCTCTGGCAGATCCTGTCTATGAACCAACAAGAAATGTTCATGAAATACGCTTGTGGAGGACAAAACCGCAATATTAAGATTGTACTGTTCCTCTCCCCCATACTACACAACTCACCTAATCTGGAAATCATTGTTTTGTTAAATTATTAATACATAATCATAAAAATCTAAAGAAAAAAAAAATTAATTAATTACACTGTTCTGCACGAAAATCCTCCTTCAAACCAAAACATGCTTTCTTACTGTTTTCAAATGTGCTGAACACGAATTTGAAGTCAGATTCTGTCTATCACGCACAGTTTCTTGAGAAATTCTAGTTTTTTAGCCAAAAATGTGAGTTTTTTTGTAAATTTGACGAATTTTTTTTGGCATCAAAACATAGTGAAAAAAATTCAAAAGCCCGATGATTTTGAGCGCAATGAAGTATATTTGAACGGGAAAAAAATTGATGGGATTATTACAAGTGGTTGAAGAAATATGGCTAAAAGTGTTTTTTCAGTTTTTGATCTTTAGGCAGGGATTTGGTCTCTGCCTGGCTCTTTAGGGGAATGACCTTCCTTTCTCTTTTATGGTGGCATCCTTTTCTATGTGGTATGTGCTAAGTTTTTGGGAAACGAAAAATTTAGAGACTACCGAAAAATAGTCCAAGAACTGCTTACTTCATATAAAACATTGGGATGCAATATGTACTTAAAATACATTTCCTGCATAGTCACATAGACTTTTTCGCCCCAAATTTGTGTGCAGTTTCGTACGAACATGGAGAACGATTCCACCAAGATATATCCAGAATAGAAAAAAGATATACTGGCAAATGGAATGAGAAGATGCTGGCAGATTACTGCAGGACACTGCAGCGGGAGACAGAGGAGGAAGAGTACAAAAGAAAAAAAAAAACTCATTGACGATGTGTGTATATTTTTTGAGTTGTGTCATATCTAGTATTATACCTGATAGCATGCAGGATTCAATTAATTATATTTTACCGTTGAAAAAGAAAAAAAATCTGTTATAATAAAGACAATAATTTTCAAATACAATTTTTCATTTTTTCCAAGTTTCTCCTCTTTTCTCTCAAAATCAGAGGGTGATAGAATTTTTCTGAGTTCAGATTCGGACTCAGCACACCTGAAAACACGAGAAACAGGCAAAATTGTTCAAGGGAGGAGAGAAAAGTTTTTTTTTTTTTTGCAGAACAGTGTTATTAATCTCCGGATATGTGACAAAAATTGTTTAAGTGTACGTTATTTTTCATTCATGTAAGAGCCAAAGATGACTATACTTTTGGTTTTTGTTTCAACCTTGATTTTCTCAGTTTGTTCTAATTGTGTGTTAGTCACCTTTGGCACTGAGCCCATCAATAAGCAACCCACTCCCTCTTCCTCTTGATTCACCTTTGGCACTGAGCCCATCAATTAGCAACCCACTCCCTCTTCCTCTTGATTCACCTTTGGCACTGAGCCCATAAATTAGCAACCCACTCCCTCTTCCTCTTGATTCACCTTTCGCACTGAGCCCATCAATTAGCAACCCACTCCCTCTTCCTCTTGATTCACCCTTGGCACTGAGCCCATCAATTAGCAACCCACTCCCTCTTCCTCTTGATTCACCTTTCGCACTGAGCCCATCAATTAGCAACCCACTCCCTCTTCCTCTTGATTCACCCTTGGCACTGAGCCCATCAATTAGCAACCCACTCCCTCTTCCTCTTGATTCACCTTTAATTCCCTTCCTACATTTTACATGATAATTTTCAAATTCGTAAATTTTACCGATTACTACTTTTAACCAGGTAGAATATATATTAAATTATAGAAAACTAAATGCTCTCTCTCTCTCTCTCTCTCTATATATATATATATATATATATATATATATATATATATATATCAAATAAATCTAAATACAACTGGGTAACCCAAATTAAACAAATCTTTAACGGTGATTTTCAAAATATCTGGTTAACCCAAAATTCAAATATTATTGAGAACAATCTAAAGGCGATAACAACTAAATACAAAGACAATCTAATAAAAAATGATTTGTCTAAAAACAAAACTCAAACTTCAGCTGTTTCTATAAAAATCTTTCAATAATTCCCGGTGTTCCTCAAAACTATATGCTACTAGACATACCATTCCCCATTCTCAAAATAATTATCCAACACACAACATCCAGCAAATATGCCATAAAATTCTCATCCAAGTCCATCAAATACACCATCAACCCCAGACTCTTGTGCACTCTATGTAATAGTACAGCTGAAGAAACCATATACCACATCCTACTCTACTGTCCTGCTTATGACAACATCCGACAAACACTACACCATCAACCCCAGACTCTTGTGCACTCTATGTAATAATACAGCTGAAGAAACCATATACCACATCCTACTCTACTGTCGTGCTTATGACAACATCCGACAAACACTACACCATCAACCCCAGACTCTTGTGCACTCTATGTAATAATACAGCTGAAGAAACCATATACCACATCCTACTCTACTGTCGTGCTTATGACAACATCCGACAAACACTACACCATCAACCCCAGACTCTTGTGCACTCTATGTAATAATACAGCTGAAGAAACCATATACCACATCCTACTCTACTGTCGTGCTTATGACAACATCCGACAAACACTACACCATCAACCCCAGACTCTTGTGCACTCTATGTAATAATACAGCTGAAGAAACCATATACCACATCCTACTCTACTGTCCTGCTTATGACAACATCCGACAAACACTACACCATCAACCCCAGACTCTTGTGCACTCTATGTAATAATACAGCTGAAGAAACCATATACCACATCCTACTCTACTGTCCTGCTTATGACAACATCCGACAAACACTACACCATCAACCCCAGACTCTTGTGCACTCTATGTAATAGTACAGCTCAATAAACCATATACCACATCCTACTCTACTGTCGTGCTTATGACAACATCCGACAAACACTACACCATCAACCCTAGACTCTTGTGCACTCTATGTAATAATACAGCTGAAGAAACCATATACCACATCCTACTCTACTGTCCTGCTTATGACAACATCCGACAAACACTACACCATCAACCCCAGACTCTTGTGTACTCTATGTAATAATACAGCTGAAGAAACCATATACCACATCCTACTCTACTGTCCTGCTTATGACAACATCCGACAAACACTACACCATCAACCCTAGACTGTTGTGTACTCTATGTAATAATACAGCTGAAGAAACCATATACCACATCCTACTCTACTGTCCTGCTTATGACAACATCCGACAAACACTACACCATCAACCCCAGACTCTTGTGTACTCTATGTAATAATACAGCTGAAGAAACCATATACCACATCCTACTCTACTGTCCTGCTTATGACAACATCCGACAAACACTACACCATCAACCCTAGACTCTTGTGTACTCTATGTAATAATACAGCTGAAGAAACCATATACCACATCCTACTCTACTGTCCTGCTTATGACAACATCCGACAAACACTACACCATCAACCCCAGACTCTTGTGCACTCTATGTAATAATACAGCTGAAGAAACCATATACCACATCCTACTCTACTGTCCTGCTTATGACAACATCCGACAAACACTACACCATCAACCCTAGACTCTTGTGCACTCTATTAATAATACAGCTGAAGAAACCATATACCACATCCTACTCTACTGTCCTGCTTATGACAACATCCGACAAACACTACACCATCAACCCCAGACTCTTGTGTACTCTATGTAATAATACAGCTGAAGAAACCATATACCACATCCTACTCTACTGTCCTGATTATGACAACATCCGACAAACACTACACCATCAACCCTAGACTCTTGTGTACTCTATGTAATAATACAGCTCAATAAACCATATACCACATCCTACTCTACTGTCGTGCTTATGACAACATCCGACAAACACTACACCATCAACCCCAGACTCTTGTGTACTCTATGTAATAATACAGCTGAAGAAACCATATACCACATCCTACTCTACTGTCCTGCTTATGACAACATCCGACAAACACTACACCATCAACCCTAGACTCTTGTGCACTCTATGTAATAATACAGCTGAAGAAACCATATACCACATCCTACTCTACTGTCCTGCTTATGACAACATCCGACAAACACTACACCATCAACCCCAGACTCTTGTGTACTCTATGTAATAATACAGCTGAAGAAACCATATACCACATCCTACTCTACTGTCCTGCTTATGACAACATCCGACAAACACTACACCATCAACCCTAGACTCTTGTGTACTCTATGTAATAATACAGCTCAATAAACCATATACCACATCCTACTCTACTGTCGTGCTTATGACAACATCCGACAAACACTACACCATCAACCCCAGACTCTTGTGTACTCTATGTAATAATACAGCTGAAGAAACCATATACCACATCCTACTCTACTGTCCTGCTTATGACAACATCCGACAAACACTACACCATCAACCCTAGACTCTTGTGCACTCTATGTAATAATACAGCTGAAGAAACCATATACCACATCCTACTCTACTGTCCTGCTTATGACAACATCCGACAAACACTACACCATCAACCCCAGACTCTTGTGTACTCTATGTAATAATACAGCTGAAGAAACCATATACCACATCCTACTCTACTGTCCTGCTTATGACAACATCCGACAAACACTACACCATCAACCCTAGACTCTTGTGTACTCTATGTAATAATACAGCTCAATAAACCATATACCACATCCTACTCTACTGTCGTGCTTATGACAACATCCGACAAACACTACACCATCAACCCCAGACTCTTGTGTACTCTATGTAATAATACAGCTGAAGAAACCATATACCACATCCTACTCTACTGTCCTGCTTATGACAACATCCGACAAACACTACACCATCAACCCTAGACTCTTGTATACTCTATGTAATAATACAGCTGAAGAAACCATATACCACATCCTACTCTACTGTCCTGCTTATGACAACATCCGACAAACACTACACCGTCAACCCCAGACTCTTGTGCACTCTATGTAATAGTACAGCTGAAGAAACCATATACCACATCCTACTCTACTGTCCTGCTTATGACAACATCCGACAACCATTATTCCCATCTACCATTCCACCCACTGAAGAGAATACATTTCTTGCAATTCTCAGTAGTAATAGCATAGAACCGTTTGTCAGATTTGCCAGCTATATTTTGAAGATCTTACAACTAAGGTCAGAAATACTGAAAGATTAAAATATAAATAAAGAATAATTTAGTAATACTTGTAGTATAATAAATAAAAACCTATTACTATTTTTTTTTTTTTTTTTTTTTTTTTTTTTTACGGCACATCTACATCTAGGTCATTAGCGCCGACATCCAGGGTGTAGCGAGGAATTTCACCAGCGAGCTGTGGGATGATAAAATTCCTGCCGGAGGTTGGGAATCGAACCCACCATCTCCCGCTTATGAATCCAAGGCGCTAGCCATTAGACCACGGGAGACCCCCCTATTACTATTAAATATTATTTAATTTAAATAAGAGCTAAGAAGAGATATATATTTTATTTTAATTACTTCATGTATATTTTTTTTTTTTTTATTTCACATAATTATATTAAGAAAAGAACTTACACTGTGTTAATGTTTTATATTAGTGTTTTATTTTTGTAACCTCACCTATGAATAATTTAATATTACTAACGTAGTAACTAACGGAATTATATAAGTGCTATGAGTTGTAACTCAAAAGCAAATAAATAAATTGAAAAATTGAATATATATATATATATATATATATATATATATATATATATATATATATATAACAAATTTTTCAGTGTATACCCCTTTCCCCCACGTCAGCTGCTAAGTTTCTTGAGCGAAGGTTCGCCCTGGCCTTGAATTCAATAACTCATCACCATCAATCAACCAACTTCTATACTTTATTGCTTCTTCATCAGCTGTTCTCAAGGACCATCATTGCACTCGAGCTGTCTTCCATCTTAATTAGAGTGTCATACTAAACGACATTGGCCTCATCCCAAAGAACTTTGGGCATTCATCATAACTTATTTTCAAGATTCATTATAGAACATAAAATGCTTACAATTTCTTCTGATGCCTCGGTAATTTAATGCACATATAATATTTGGAACTTCACTGCTGTTTGAAATATTGATCAAGATTGCATTATAGCATAAAATATATATCTGAACAGAAAATCCGTCGTTTCTTCCAATAACTTGCTGCTCCTCGAACACACATATATATATATAATAAATAAATTTAATAGAACAATGCAAAAAAATGTGTAAACATGTAATTAAATTAAATAGTGTACAAATTATTCAAGATGAAATAAAAATTTAAAATATGACTACTTTTTACTTCAATGTATAATGTATAATAAGTTATATTGACCAGACTACGCATTGGACACTCATTCCTCACTCACTCCTACTTAATGAATAGAAACGATAGACCTATTTGCCAGTACTGTAACAGGACTCTTACTATAAAACATATACTTACAGAATGCAGACAGAGAAATCTACTAAACATACCTTATGACGTTCAAGAACTGTTAACGGAAAACAGCCCACATATTAAAACCATATTACAACATTTTCATAACATAAACATACACCATAAAATCTAACAAGTATACTGTATTAAAAAGTCCGACTCGCAGGAACTGCATAATCTTAGCGCGGTTCCGTTCTTATCTCTAGACTCATTTAAAATTATTAAAATAGAAGCTGTTATTATTTTGGGTCCACATTTCTAGAAAGCATGAAGATTAGATAGTTAGCCGTCGAGGTGATAAGTAAAGATGGAATGGCTGGGATTCGGCTAAAGAAACCTCAATACGATTTTTGTTAAAAAATCTATATTTAGGACGTTTTGGCTACTCATTGGTAGCCTTCGTCAGCAATGAAAGTGCCGGGAGGCAGAGGAGGACCAACGTTGACAGTTCCATCTTTACTTTCAAGAAAGGTCTTATTTACGATCTTACCTGGATACCCATCCAGGGTATCCAGCCCTAGGAAGGACCCCGCTAGGCATTTGAAAAGCTATCTATCTCTAAGATTAAATTGTTTTTCTTATTTTTCTTAACCTGATTTATTATCAAATACATTATCCAACTACAAGCAGTTAAAAAATAATAAGGAATAAAAACAGACAAAAAGAAAAGTTCGAATAAGCGAAATCAATTACTTTAAAGTTTTAAGCACTTATTTCTCCGATTGACATCGTCTAATCAAAACTTTTATTAGAACCATTTTTTTAGAGAATTTAGTAAGCTTTCTAATGGTATTCTTCCGTTTACGAAGATTCTCAACCTTTTTCGAGATATTAAGGAAAGTATACAAAGTTACCAAAACTTTTTATGTCTGTTAATAAAATATTTTATTCTGACCCTTCCTTAACTCCAAACGTAACGTAAATTTCAACATATAAGTTTTAATGAAAGTAGAACATGCAGAACATTTTTCAACTGAATCCCATGATTCTAAGTACCTAAACCAAAAACGGTATTCAAAAACTATTTTTCCAATTTTCTCGAAAACGGTTAAAGCTATCGCCTTGAAAATGGTTTCATTCGTTTTCCTAGCCCAAGAAGCCTATAAAACGAGTACTTACAAGCTTATGAACTCAAAAACGTAAGCGTTACGATTTTTTCTGCGCGAATTTCGCCCCAAACGCCATCTTCCAGTGGGCGGATTTTGCTGGTTAACGAACTTGACCTTCCAAATTGGACGATGGATTTTTGTACCAAATTTCATCAAAATCGGACCATCAGGGAAGCCAGAAATGAGCGAACAGACAAATATATATATATATATATATATATATATATATATATATATATATATATATACAAATTTGAAGCACCGTTATTTTCGGTCTCTAGGGGTTCTGAAACGCGAAATGTTTTGGTCGGGACTTCCGGATTGTTTCATTGTATCAACCTTATAAGCGGGGTTCCTCCCTATGGGGGAGGGAGGAACCGCGCTAAAAAGGAAAAAAAAAATATATATATATATAATATAACTCTTCGTTACTTTAAAGGATCCTCATTTCTAGACATTATACATTAATATTCTTGTGTTTATAATACGAATATACTCGTATATCGGCATCAATTTAACACCATAACGCTCAACTTTTTTTTTTTTTTTTTTTTTCTTTTTTTTTTTTTTTTTTTTTTTTTTTTTTTTGACTTCGGCTATTTATATTTATTATTATTAATATTTTCCTTTATTTATTTATTTTTAATTTACTAATATTAATTTCTATATTTACTTTATTCCTTTTTTTTCTATTTTATTTATTTATTTTTTTTATTTATTTATTTTTTATTTTTTTATTATTATTATTATTTTTTTTTTAATTTATTTATTTTTTTTTTCCTTCTCTTCTTATTTTCACCTTTTCTGTTACTAATATATTTTCCCCTCCTAAGAGTTACTGCCTTTCGTTTTCCCGATTCTTACGTTGTTCAATAATTTTATTCATTATCAAATTTTGTATATACCTTATTCACAGTATCAACAACAGTGCTAAACAACTTCATATTTTACACCTTCTATCTCGAAGTAATTGTAAACAGACCTTATTTGTAACCACATGAACATTGTTCTAATGTATTTTATCTGTTATTATTAAGAATTCACAATGTATTTCTTTATTTATATTATTTTTTTTTAATTACAACTAGAAATAAATCTGTATAATTGTTTCGAGCACATCACCTTAGTTGCGGGTGCTCATAAATAAATGAATTAAAAAAAAAAAATTATTTCAATGTACATAATCAAATTCTAAAATCTCCCAGGGTGGGTGTAAGATTTTGCCCAATGGGATGTTCAAAACTGATACAACCAGAAATAGATGTAATTTTAAGCCCCTGAAGACCCTACAGAAGAGCTTGAAAAATGAAAATCAAGGAACGATATATATATATATACATGTGTATGTGGGTGTTTCTGTATATTTATACCAATGTTAGGCAAGAAACTAAAATTAAAACTACATTTACTTTTTAGAATAAACTAAATCTAAACTAAAAATTGCAACCTAAAAAAACTAAAACTAAAATTTTAGTTAAGTTTTACAAAAATAACATGAGTTAATGTAAATCATATGTTATTTCGATAATTTAGTAAATAATTAAAACTAATAGAACTTATTTTCATTTTGTTTTAAATAGGCTGGAATTGTAGTTGTAAGATGTAACCTCATTTTTCCCCACTATAGTTCATAAATAAACACTCTCTATTTAAACTAAAATACATACATACCTATTTTTTTTACCCTTGTTCTGAATCAGAGTATGCAATAAACTAATTAGTGAATTAAAAACCAAAGCTAAACTAAAATCATAAAATAAGGTCACTTTTGCTTAAATTAAACTAATTGCCATACTAAAAACGTATACAAAAACTATAAACAACTATTTATTAAGAAAAAAACTCCAACACTTGATTAATAATTATTACAAATCTAAAACTAATAATATAACGTGAGTTCATTTTTAGTTAGAATGAATTGACTTTAGTTTTGCCCATCACTGGTATAAACACACATTCAATCTATAGAATTCCCTCTATATTTTTTCACCCTCAAAATGTGATCCATCCTGAAACTATTGAAGAGCCCTCTATCTGTAGTAAGTGTAACCAAGACTTCCCCATCCTGCCAGTTATTCCAACGAGTGGACATTGGAAAACACTCGAGATCTCGTTTGTCACTCCCTACACCTGCGGCCTCCATTCGGGATTATCTTTTAGCATTTTTTTTTTCTTTTTTATTATTATTGTTTCATCCTGTATTTATTTAAAACAATATTGTTAAATAATATTCGGAGTTATAATAAAATAAATCTTCTCTGTTGATATCTTTTAGGATTTTTTTTTCTTTTTTATTATTATTGTTTCATCCTGTATTTATTTAAAACAATATTGTTAAATAATATTCGGAGTTATAATAAAATAAATCTTCTCTGTTGATATCTTTTAGCATTTTTTTTTTTATTTTTTATTATTATTGTTTCATCCTGTATTTATTTAAAACAATATTGTTAAATAATATTCGGAGTTATAATAAAATAAATCTTCTCTGTTGATATCTTTTAGGATTTTTTTTCTTTTTTATTATTATTGTTTCATCCTGTATTTATTTAAAACAATATTGTTAAATAATATTCGGAGTTATAATAAAATAAATCTTCTCTGTTGATATCTTTTAGGATTTTTTTTCTTTTTTATTATTATTGTTTCATCCTGTATTTATTTAAAACAATATTGTTAAATAATATTCGGAGTTATAATAAAATAAATCTTCTCTGTTGATATTCTGGGGATACTTCGATGGTTTCTCGTATAATCCTTTCTTGTATGTTTGATTCATCGCTCTATTGCAAGGTGCTTTTTTAGGTTAATTTCTATAAATCTTTCAGAGACCCTTTCAGAAAGTTATGGTTATGCTCCTCCGTTATATCAAAATTGTCTGATATGCTTTTACCGATTGAAAAGCGGTGATTTCCACGTCAATAGCAAAGAAAATCCCGGAGAACCCGAAATATTCTAAGACAATCAATTGCAAAACTTATTGAATATTTTGATTGATTTTTGTCAATACATGTTTAAAGTGATAAAATGATCAAAATATATGCAAACACCTTATATCTGTACCACGGATGTAAAGGACACCATGCCACATCTTTGTATTTGTGCAGGAGAGCAAGTTTTTCATAACTCTGAACTCTCAGCATTTGTTTTTTCGTTACTTATAGAAACAGTTTACAGAAAACCTTTTAGATTGTTGTTGGCATTGATAAGTAATTGGAAGTATTGATCAAAGTAAAACAGAATCAGAAATAGACATGGCATGTTGTACCTGAAATGAAAACGGACATGATTTTATTTTTCATCGTCTTATCTTCGTTATTTGTGGGCAGAGTTGGGCAAAAATTATCATCGGATAACGGATGACGAATAACCTAGGTTATTCGTTATTTGTCATCTATAATTTTCGGATATCCGTTATCCGTTATTCGAAATTATTACCATTTACGTAAATTTATCCGTCATCTTTTATCTTAAGATTTCATTTGAAATAATTTTTCATCTTACGGATGAATTTGAATTCGATGGATAAATTTTCATCCAAAAGATGATTTTTATATTTGGAAGATGTGTAGAAAACCAATTTACTACTTAATCATAATGTATTTATTAATTATTTAAATATAATATAATATGTAATTATTTAAATTATTATTAAATATAATTATGTATTACATTATTATTTAAATATATAATTAAACTTTAAATTAAATTCAGCATAGATTTTAAAACTACTCTTTTCTCAAACATTTCATCTGAGAGTCGATTGCTTTTTGGAATATCCGTTATGGAAGCAAACGAGAACAGCCGTTCGACTGGTGCTGACGATGGAAGTGCCGAGTTGTACTTAAAAAACAATTTCTTGATGTTTAAATGTTTATTTAAAGAGTGCAATGCCATGTGCAAGCGAACAGTTTGTTTTTGCCCGAATTGATGGAAAAAAGTGGTATTGTGGACGGATAACGAATAAAAGATAACGGATAATCAAATGACGAATAAAAGATAATTCCCCCGTTTCTCGAATAACGGATAATTGGTCATCCGTGGTTTTATGATTAACTAATAACGGATAAAAAATTATCTTTTATTCGTTACTTAAATAAAAAATTATTCGAATAAGCCCAACTCTGTTTGTGGGAAGGGGACATATTGGCCTATACTATTATATGGATCGAAATATACACAATAAGAACTTGGTGTTAAGTAAATTTAATAAAAAAAATGGACATGGCGTCCTTTACATCCGGGGTACAGATATACAGGGTGGCCCAGATAAGCGGGCCACAAGAGCAATAACTACTAAACGGTTTGAAATATCAAAATGTTTCAAAGGGGCAAAGTTGTAGTTCTCGTCGAGATCTATAAAATGTTGCCATTGGAAATGAGAAAATAACACTTCTAAGGGCTCAAATAGGCCTTTGAAGGGAAGGGTTTCTTCTTTACCCATATTTTGCATTATATTTTTTAAATGTACTAATAAAACAAGGAAGAGCCGCGCAAACGGGGTTTCGATGCGTCAAGTAGTTCTCTGTAAAAATACATTTTCATTTGCATGTATTCCTCATCTGAAATTCCCCCCAAAAAAGGCACTTGAATTTATTTAAACAGTATTTTTGTTAAGGGAGGGGCAATTCAGCATAGGAGAATATGCTCTATTTTCGGAATGCCCTGAAAGACTAGCATAAGACTGTAGTACCATCATATCTTTAACATAATTTTTAACCGCTAGAGATAAGAAGTGTCGTTTTCGAATTATTTCAGAAGTGTTATTTTCAAGAACGTCAAAAGTCAGCCACCTTTGAAACAGTTCTGCAAAAAAAGAAACACCATTTTTCCGAGTTTTGCATCAAGAAAAGAATATTTCGTATTATGCCAGTATTGTACCGAAAGCTAATAGTTTTCAGTCGTGTTATATTTTGTTTTATGACGTTCTTGCACAATAATTGAGAGACATATTTTGTACTATTTTAGAAACATTGGTTTTGGATCAATTGGTTTTATGACGTTCTTGCACAATAATTGAGAGACATCTTTTGTACTATTTTAGAAACATTGGTTTTGGATCAATTGGTTTTATGACGTTCTTGCACAATAATTGAGAGACATCTTTTGTACTATTTTAGAAACATTGGTTTTGGATCAATTGGTTTTATGACGTTCTTGCACAATAATTGAGAGACATCTTTTGTACTATTTTAGAAACATTGGTTTTGGATCAATTGGTTTTATGACGTTCTTGCACAATAATTGAGAGACATCTTTTGTACTATTTTAGAAACATTGGTTTTGGATCAATTGGTTTTATGACGTTCTTGCACAATAATTGAGAGACATCTTTTGTACTATTTTAGAAACATTGGTTTTGGATCAATTGGTTTTATGACGTTCTTGCACAATAATTGAGAGACATCTTTTGTACTATTTTAGAAACATTGGTTTTGGATCAATTGGTTTTATGACGTTCTTGCACAATAATTGAGAGACATCTTTTGTACTATTTTAGAAACATTGGTTTTGGATCAATTGGTTTTATGACGTTCTTGCACAATAATTGAGAGACATCTTTTGTACTATTTTAGAAACATTGGTTTTGGATCAATTGGTTTTATGACGTTCTTGCACAATAATTGAGAGACATCTTTTGTACTATTTTAGAAACATTGGTTTTGGATCAATTGGTTTTATGACGTTCTTGCACAATAATTGAGAGACATCTTTTGTACTATTTTAGAAACATTGGTTTTGGATCAATTGGTTTTATGACGTTCTTGCACAATAATTGAGAGACATCTTTTGTACTATTTTAGAAACATTGGTTTTGGATCAATTGGTTTTATGACGTTCTTGCACAATAATTGAGAGACATCTTTTGTACTATTTTAGAAACATTGGTTTTGGATCAATTGGTTTTATGACGTTCTTGCACAATAATTGAGAGACATCTTTTGTACTATTTTAGAAACATTGGTTTTGGATCAATTGGTTTTATGACGTTCTTGCACAATAATTGAGAGACATCTTTTGTACTATTTTAGAAACATTGGTTTTGGATCAATTGGTTTTATGACGTTCTTGCACAATAATTGAGAGACATCTTTTGTACTATTTTAGAAACATTGGTTTTGGATCAATTGGTTTTATGACGTTCTTGCACAATAATTGAGAGACATCTTTTGTACTATTTTAGAAACATTGGTTTTGGATCAATTGGTTTTATGACGTTCTTGCACAATAATTGAGAGACATCTTTTGTACTATTTTAGAAACATTGGTTTTGGATCAATTGGTTTTATGACGTTCTTGCACAATAATTGAGAGACATCTTTTGTACTATTTTAGAAACATTGGTTTTGGATCAATTGGTTTTATGACGTTCTTGCACAATAATTGAGAGACATCTTTTGTACTATTTTAGAAACATTGGTTTTGGATCAATTGGTTTTATGACGTTCTTGCACAATAATTGAGAGACATCTTTTGTACTATTTTAGAAATATTGGTTTTGTATCAATTGGTTTTATGACGTTCTTGCACAATAATTGAGAGACATCTTTTGTACTATTTTAGAAATATTGGTTTTGGATCAATTGGTTTTATGACGTTCTTGCACAATAATTGAGAGACATCTTTTGTACTATTTTAGAAATATTGGTTTTGGATCAATTGGTTTTATGACGTTCTTGCACAATAATTGAGAGACATCTTTTGTACTATTTTAGAAACATTGGTTTTGGATCAATTGGTTTTATGACGTTCTTGCACAATAATTGAGAGACATCTTTTGTACTATTTTAGAAACATTGGTTTTGGATCAATTGGTTTTATGACGTTCTTGCACAATAATTGAGAGACATCTTTTGTACTATTTTAGAAACATTGGTTTTGGATCAATTGGTTTTATGACGTTCTTGCACAATAATTGAGAGACATCTTTTGTACTATTTTAGAAATATTGGTTTTGTATCAATTGGTTTTATGACGTTCTTGCACAATAATTGAGAGACATCTTTTGTACTATTTTAGAAATATTGGTTTTGTATCAATTGGTTTTATGACGTTCTTGCACAATAATTGAGAGACATCTTTTGTACTATTTTAGAAATATTGGTTTTGGATCAATTAGTTTTATGACGTTCTTGCACAATAATTGAGAGACATCTTTTGTACTATTTTAGAAATATTGGTTTTGGATCAATTAGTTTTATGACGTTCTTGCACAATAATTGAGAGACATCTTTTGTACTATTTTAGAAATATTGGTTTTGGATCAATTGGTTTTATGACGTTCTTGCACAATAATTGAGAGACATCTTTTGTACTATTTTAGAAATATTGGTTTTGGATCAATTGGTTTTATGACGTTCTTGCCCAATAATTGAGAGACATCTTTTGTACTATTTTAGAAACATTGGTTTTGGATCAATTAGTTTTATGGCGTTCTTGCACAATAATTGAGAGACATCTTTTGTACTATTTTAGAAATATTGGTTTTGGATCAATTAGTTTTATGACGTTCTTCCAAAGAAAAATCGGACCATTTTTGCAAAATGCACTGTACCATTTACATACATATTATGTATATCAGTTCATCCCATAAGTAATGTAGGTTTATGTCTGTGTACTGTAGAATGTGTCGATCCAAGTTTTTCTGCTAGCTCTTCGACTGTTACAACAGGATTTTCTTCTACAGTAGCCTGCAGGAGTTGGTAGTCAAGCTCTGTTGCTAGACCTGTACGAGGCTCGTCTTCAAGCTTGCGTTTTCCCACCGAAATCGAAATGCGTTCAAACCATATATATATATATATATATATATATATATATATATATATATATATATATATATATTGTAGTGATATTTGCAATATAAATAGATTAAATTTAAATAATGAACCAAGAAATATCTTACTACTTCTTAGTAATATAAAATTCCGACTGAATATAAATTTCCTGAATCTGAAATCAAGAAGGCCGTGCATATCTTCAGTAGTTTTCCTGAAGAGAAGAAGAAGAGATCCTTGGTCTTTATGTTAGGAGATCTGCATCCTAAAGTTTTTGTACCAAAATAATTGTTTGAATTGAACAAGAGAATGTTGAGAACCTTGGGAATATTGAAAATTTTTATATCAATTGCAACTAGGCGATTAGCTCTATAAACACGTAGAGTGCAAACAAAATAAAATATGTAGAACATCAAAAATAAAACATTTAAATAAAAAATTAAATAACTGAATCTATCAACTATACAAGACAAAAAAAGGCAGAAAGAGAAAAAAAATAGAATAATAAAAATACCAAACATAAAGGCAACTATAAAATAAAAAACAGATAAGTAATAAATTATTTTTAATAAATGAAATCTTTTCCCTTTATTTTGTACAAATAAAATTGAATTATAAAATTAATTTTAACATACTTCAAATTTTACAATTTCAAGTTCCAATATTGAAAATTGGAACTTGAGCTACGCCTGTGGATATAAGGTAATTTATTTTCATAGTATAAATTTTATATTATTCTGTGGTAGTAAGATGTACATCACTAACCACGTATATGTTTTTTTAAAATATCTTTCTAATTTTGTATAAGAACCCAACACGGCCAGTTTAAATAATAAAATAACATTTAAAATTGATTATACGTCGATATATACAAAAATTAAATTATTTAAAATTAATTAATTTTTATTTTATAACAATATATGTATATATATGGTTCCTCAGAAAGTAATATCCATATTTTTCTCTTCTAAAGAAAATTTGATGAATGACATTTTATTTCTTCCAGGGTATCGGCTACAACTTCGACTTCAAATTGGCTTACAAGTTTCTGCGCCGAGGCGAAGCACACCTGAGGTATGGCAACAGGTCTCTTACTTCATGGAGGGGGGACCTCGTACCCGGCAGTTACTGTGACAGGTAATTTTATTTTATTTTGAAATTATTTTAATTAATGTTTACAAATGATATTCGTTTATTTTTTCGGTTCGTTAAAGAGGGTAAAATAGGAAGTTTTGAATTGTTATTTTGCAAAAAATGAATCTGCAGTGAAAAATTCATTTTTTTGCAAAATAGACATATTTGTCCTTGAAATGTACTTGATTTTGCGCCGATGGAATTAAAAAGACCTGGGATTCGAATTCAGCGACCCTAAAAACCATGGTAGCTCTAGTTATTTCTTTTTAAACGACTTCATTCAAAATTTACAATGCTCTTAAACCTGACGTGATAGTGTGAAACGGACTCCGGATTCGGCGTGTCAAAATACATTAGAATATATATAAAGTGTCTTTAGAAATACCACTTGTTTTATTTTGCGTACGTGTGTAATCATTCACCTTAAAGATTTTTATATTTTTATTTTCGAGTTACGCTATATATGCGATGTGCACCTTACATTTTTTATACATTACATTATTGTCTATATGTTTGCATTGTGTATATATTACTACATTATATTATATTACATTGTTGTCTATATGTTTGCATTGTGTATATATTACTACATTATATTATATTACATTGTTGTCTATATGTTTGCATTGTGTATATATTACTACATTATATTATATTACATTATTGTCTATATGTTTGCATTGTGTATATATTACTACATTATATTATATTACATTGTTGTCTATATGTTCACGTTGTGTATTAAATTGTTACTAGCTGAATACCCGTGCTTCGTCACGGCAGATAAGTAGTTATTTTATTGCGTTAAATAAGGTTTCATTAAAATTACTTTACTATACAATTTTGTGCAGTTTATTATAGCACGGTTCCCGTCAGACTTTATGTTATTCAATGGGCGTTAAAATTTAAAAGTTTATGTTTCCAAAAGATTATTTGGAAACACCCATTAAATTTGCGGGCATTACCAAGGTTATAGGTGAGGAGGCTGTGCAAGGGTTCCGGATATTATTACCTCGCCTGGAAAACCTAAGGATATGCCATACATCACGGTTTGACCGGGACTGTCCCGGTATTTTGCAATTGTTTCGGTGTCCCGCCCAGTTTTATCAATGTCCCGGAAAAGGCTTTAAGATGTAAAAAGTAATGAATTCATGTTTATAAGAATCTTTTATAAATCGGTTACTTTTCTACAATCAACATTTTTACTACTGCTCACAGTGTCAAAGAAATGAGAAGTAATCTAACTAAAAAACGCTGGAACTACCTGCACAGCGCTGCCAGCTGTCAGACACTGCTATTTGGCTGAGAGAGAAAATCAAGTAGCAAAAAGTGGGTAGGCTACCATTCAGGATTCCCCCTTCCCGTTAGTTGCTAGGCTTAAGACTCACAATTTTGCTTATAATTTGTACTGTTTTTATCCCCCCCCCCTGGTATGCCTATCCCATATTAATGTTTCCCGGTTTAACGCTCCAAAAATATGGCAAGCCTATCTGACGGGGACATGCAGAAAAGAAACGCAATTAAAACTCTATGAGGGACAATTTATTTCTAGTAATTCAAGGACTGCCACCATAGTGGAAATTAACCTCAATTAGAAATAATACTATGAAATAGATAATGTACGGTAACAGCTGTTCTGTTATCGTCCTAGCAACGCTTGCTGCCTAGGCTTGCCTGCTCTAACCAACTCAAACTTTAATCCCCTCTAAAAATACTTAAAAATTCGAATATCAAAAAATCCTTTCTTAGCGAGCGCCTACGTTATATAGGGAGTGACCATGCAAAATTTCAAAACTTCCTGTCAAGCGGTTTGGGCTGGGGGATGATAGATGAGTGAGTGAGTGAGTGGTATTTGACAAATATATAGTAGAATAATAAGTGTAAATATTATTATATAATATTAAATTACATTAGTACCTATATATTTACATTACGTATATATGCATATTAAAGATGCATATGTATATATAGATATTAAAGATTCAAATATGTACAGTTAAATTTAGCACTGACAGACCGTAACATTTCTGAAAACATGTATGAGTTAACTTCAAGTGTACTAGTGGACACAGTGCTGAAACCTTTGAGAGCTATTGTAGCTTAAAATGTGAAAATCTTTTAAAAAAATATCCGTATACACGTATACATATATATATATATATTTATATATATTATCTACTCCCTAGGAACAATTTTCCACAAAACCTTAAAAAATTTCAGTGATCTTTCATTTACTATGACCTAAAAGTATTTCCTACCTCAAACATTCACAAATATCAAATCGCTACATGTGCGAGCTCTTAATGTAGGTAAATAAATAAATTTTACATATTTTTTTTTTTTTATTCGAGAATTTACATGACCGTTTTCCAGGAAGGTAAGCATATTAATTTGCATTCTAAGCGAACCTTCCAGGTAGAGCAATTATGATAATGATTGTAAAATATTACACAGCGGACAGGATAATTAGGTTATTATGAATGTAGTTTATATTAAAGAGACAAGAGCACTAAGAAAGCAAAGCATCCTCAGGAGGGCTTAAGAGAGTCTGCTTGTGCCTCAAGACGTGTACCCAGTAATCCCGGCCTCATTGATATGCAGGTGGGCCTCAGATAATCTGGCTAGGCTATAGGCCTCACATTATACAACTAATGGATCATGGGGGCCTCTTTCTTGCTTGCAACTATAGGCTACTTTAGGATACAGATTTTAATCATTGACCTGCATAGAAAAGCTATCAAGAAAAAAATGCCTAAACAGTGATTTTCCACTAAAGGGTACTCATTTCCGTAAAAATAATGTCATTTGAGAAAATAATAAGATACATTTACTGATTTCTCATTCATAAATTGCGCATATACTGTGTATCCTCAATCATTTATGGGTTGCCCTCAAGACGCAATGCATGCAGAACTATATATATATATATATATATATATATATATATATATATATATATATATATATATATATACGTAAACTCCCGATAATCCGCGGAATTGACTGGCGCGGCACCCGCGGATTAGGCGATCCCGCGGACAACACGCAAAAATTCTAAAATGGAGACATACAACACAGGGATGTTACTGGAAAATGTTTGTTTAGTAATATTAAAATGTGAAATATGAAAATATAATATGAAAAAACAATAAATATGAAAATAATTCAAATTAAACATATTTACGTAATACACATACATGTACAATTTACTTTTTCAGAAAAAATCCGTTAAAAGTGTTTGTTGTTTTGAAGCAAAACATCTCTTCTTGACTTGATTCTGAAGTTTTTTCAACACCATTTTATCACACAGTGATGCATCATCTTGTTCTTCCAGATATTGAATTAGTCCATTAACGTGTATTAGGGCTTCGTCATGACTTACTTTCTTTTTGGTCTTATCCTCCTCTTCTTCCTCACTCTCCTCTAATTCAATACCTGATACTCTATCTATTATTTGTTCATCAGTAAGATGTTCGAATCCTGGATCACTGGCATCGCAATTAATCCACTCAACAATATTTCTTTCATCGACATCACTTCCTCCAGCAACTGATTTCGCTAAATTTGCTAAATCATTAGCAGAAACTTCCTCTTCTTTATCTGAAGGCTCTACTGAAGTATTTTCTACATTTGGTAAAATTTTCCTCCAGGACTTTACCAACGTAGTTTGTTTTACTGACTCCCAAGCAGTGTTTATGTCATAAATGCTGTCGAGAATGGTATAATCTTTCCAGAAACCCTGAAGATCATTACCCTCTTCAATCCTTTTTTTTAACAAGTTGGTTCTATTTTTTTTTTTTTTTTTTTTTCATCAAAGCAATTACTCCCTGGTCCATTGGTTGGATAAGAGCAGTGACATTTGGAGGCAGAAAACTGACGAAAAAATTTCCACAGTCCGATAGTAAAATATTTTTCGATGGGTGTGACGGGGCGTTGTCAATAAGCAGCATGGCTGTTTGGGGTAGGTTTCTTGCTTTTAAATGTTATTTCACTTGAGGGATGACTTTTTTATGAAACCACTCTTTAAAAATTTGTTGGTCCATTCAGCCTTTCTTCTGATTAAAATAATGTACTGGTGGTGTTGCATTGCTGCATGTCATTATAGTAATGCGCTCTTTACTGGACTTATGGCCTGGAGCTTGCCTCTCGCTATTAAATGCCAGTGTTCGCGTTGGCAAACATTTCCATAGCAGCCCTGATTCGTCAGCGTTATACAGCTGTTCGTAACAAATTCCTTCTGACTGAAGGAGCTGTTCAAACTCTGTTTTAAAATTTTCTGCTGCCTGCTGGTCGTTACTTAATTTCTCGCCGTAAAGTCCGATTTCCCTTATCCCTTGGCGCTGTTTAAACCTCGTCAACCACCCTGATGATGCATTAAATGTTCCCTCTAAACCTAGCATTACAAAAAACTGTTTAGCTTTTTCAGCAACAATAGGCCCAGAAACAGGAGTTCCCTCACTTCTCAACTGACTTACCCATTCCAACAGTGCAGCATCTAGCTCTTCATAAGTGCTCCTTCTCATGGTTTTTCTTTTCTTCATCGATGAAGAGTTGTCTGATGAGGTTGCAAATTGCAATAATTTATCTTTTTGCTTAAAAATCTCTCGAACAGTTGTTTCTCCTATTCCATATTGCAAACAAATTTGCTTCCTAGATTCGCCATTTTCGAGTTTTTTTATTAATTCGAGTTTCTCTTGAATCGATAAAAACACTTTTTTCCTTTTATCGGTCATTGTTAAATAAAATAACGACAAACTTTGACGATAACTACTGTCAGTAATTCAAACACACGAGCGAAATGAACTACTAGACGGCAATGCGACAGAAACTAAACTGATATGAGAAGAGTTTGGAAATGAAAATTAGATTCTGATCTTATTAGAAAATTATATGGAAAAAGGAAGGATGAGGTAAGATGTTTCTGAGAAAAAAAGACTAATGCATTCTCAGGCAACACCTGGATAATTTGATTAAAGAGAATTGAATCTTTCTATTTAATGTGTTTCCTCTCTACTACAGTTCCTTAAGACCTAACTCTTCAAACTTATTCTGTATAAAAACTTTTCTTATTCAAACATTAAAAAAAAAAAATCCATGGATGAGCGCGGAATAGCCGCAAAGCGGAATATCCGCCCGCGGATTATCGAGAGTTTACTGTATATATATATATATATATATATATATATATATATATATATATATATATACATAAATATTTATTTTTATTTATTAGAAGATCCACATACATTATTATTATAAACTCTCAACTTAACAATACACATGGTCAACTTAACAATTGAACTCGATTACCCTCGTTATTTAAGCTTGAAAACATCAAGCCTAGTTGGTGTGAGACGTAAACAATAACAATAATACATTACATTGTATTTTAATAAATACAATTAAAAAATATAAATGCATATATTATATATATTATATATATATATATATATTATATATATATATTATATATATATATATATATATATATATATATATATATTTGTCTGATCGCCCTCTCACAGGCTCAAAAATGGTCCAATTTTGATGAAATTTAGTGCAAAAATCTTTCATCTAATTTGAAAGGTCAAGTTCGGTAACCAGCAGAATCCGTCAAGGGGAACACGGTTTTTGGAGCGAAACTCCATTCATTGTTTTACAGCCCTGACGAAGGCTTTATTTGCAAGCCGAAACTTCCTTAAAAAATAAACCACATTTCCTTATAAAAAAAAATGTAGTTTTATTAAGATATCATAACCTAACCCCGACTAAATCTACCTACTTAAGCTTTCATAACGCGGTTTTGCGAATGTTTATGGGAACATGGCAGCATACATGAAATAATTTTTTGTTGGGTTAATGCTGACAGAAAACGAAAAAAAAATAAAAAATACGAAAACGGCTTGTGAGAAATATGTCAAATTGTTTTCTTCTGCACTAATGAATTTTTTTATTGGAAAATTCACTTCTTGTGGTAGAAGCACACTAAAATTAAATATTCTTTATTTTCAAGAAAATGTCAGAATATAAATGTTTTGTAATATATTTGTGTCAAAAAGCACCAAACTCAAGTTGATTTTCTCAAAAGCAAACAGAAATGTTTTGACGTTAGAGTTGACCGACCCAGGAAGAGTGAACTCCAAGGAGAGTGTTGTTGGTAGCCCAAGACTCTCCTATAAGTTTCCTTAGAATCGATACTGTTTACAATCGAACCACTTAACTTAAGCTATCGATCAAGGCTCTCGACTCCTCGACTCTTGTAAGGTATACCAACGCTCTAGGGGTTTATTCACTGGGAAAGGCAGTTTCGCTGGAGCTGAGTAAAAGGTGCGCATTGGCCAGCAACGTAACACCAACAATAAACGTAGAAGTCTTAATTTGTTTTATAAATTAAAAAAAAAACAAAAAAAAACGGTGTTATATTCAGGAATGCAATCGACCCTACCCAATTCTGAGGAAACTGCTTAGTTATGCAGCTCCTGCGTGTTTTCCTTTATTTTTGTTTTCTTGTATTTTATCCTAAAACTTGTCATTCATACCTAATGCTACCTTCTCTCGACCAGGATCCTGGAGAGATGCGACACCCGTCCCTGCCGTATCCAGAGCCCTAACTATCCCGGAGTCTACCCCAGGAACATCACCTGCTATTATCGGGTGGAGCATCGACAGGTACCTCGGGGCAAGCATGCACTCCTGGCGGTCAGGCAGAGGAACAGTCACAAGGTACACATCAAGGATCAGGTAGTCAAGTACGACAGGAGTCAGCGGGTACTCAGGTTAGTACACCATTTTTATTATTTCGTATATTTAAGAATTTAGTGGTTTATTGAGCACCAAAATGGCAAGATGATGAATATACGTAGTTCCATATACAGCATTATAAGTATTTACAAAATTCTTGGAGGACCGGTGGCCGTGAGTGCTAAGGCATATGCACTCCGCGCCAAAGTCGTGGGTTCCATACCCGCTAAGGGTGTTGGTTTTTCATTCGAAAAAAGGAAAAGGCATCAGTCCTATCATGGATGGAAAAGAGTGACAACCTAAAGATAACCCGTACGAAAAATTCGTTGTCAATAATAAATGGATGTCAAAATTTAAACCAAAAAATAAAACATTCTGAACACAATATTTCTATTTATTTATTTATTAAGAATTTCGCAGCTTTTAGCTATTAACTCTATAACAATAAATGATGTTATTACAAAATTACATTTACACATTTCGTATACAGAAACAATATTATTAGTTAATATATTATATTATTATGTGTATATATATATACATATAGATAAAGACATACTGTAATGTAATAACAGTATGTCTATATCTATATATATAAACATACACATACCTATACACATATATACATATGCATATATTATTGCACTATATTTATATTAATTGTTTTAATTACATTATACATACATTATACATTATTATTATCTATATACTTATATTGTACATTATTATATCTATATACTTATTTTATTAATTAATATTATTATTATTACATTATTCCATATTATTATCTTCATACTTATATTACACATTATTATTATTGCATTATTCCTTATTATTATCTATATACTTATATTACACATTATTATTATTACATTATTCCTTATTTATTATCTATATACTTATATTACACATTATTATTACATTGCTCATTATTATTTATTTTATTTTTATTTTATTTATTTTTTTTTTGCTACACACACAATATTTTTTTTTCTAAAACAATAAATACCTATGTAACGTAATTTAAAAAACAATAATAAGAAAAAAAATATTTGTTGAAAAAAATAAACTAAAATTAGGAATGGGGGGGGGGTTCTCTCAAAGCAAATTATGAATTCGACAGTAACTGCCGTTTTTATTATTTCTTTGTAATGATCACTAAGTAGAAATCATGACCGAACATTTAAAAATGTTTTTGTTTTTCTTTAAATAAAAAGAAAAACGTCTTCATTTGAAATTGGGGAT
>OX328131.1:14224288-14247636 GCA_946811695.1 Gonocerus acuteangulatus
GAGAGAGAGTGAGTGAGTGAGAGAGAGTGAGAGAGAGAATGCGCGAGGGTCCGAATCCGTAACAGAGGGGCACTGACTCAATTAAGATCAGAGAGCGATATGTAGAGCGCGGGGTTTTGGCGGGAATTAGCCCATTTCCCGCCCAAAAAACACAGTCTCCCGCCAGAATCCGTGACGTATAAATCCCCCCAACCGACCGCTAGATAGCTCCACCTCCCCCCCCCCTTATCTCTCCCAGCTCTCCTCCCTCCCTCCCCCTTTCTAATAAGCATAATAATAATTATAATGGCCGGCCATTCCCGCGCAATATTTCCCGCCCGGGGGATTTGCCCCTGAATACGTACAAATATGGCTCCGCTTTATCTTATCTTCCTAATTTATTTCGGACCCCCCCCCCTCCACCGGCGTCGGGCTAAATGGACGAGAAAAATGTTTTCCGTTTAAACAATGCTCATGCATATTTCCTTTATAAAATATTTTTATGTGTGTTTCCGAATGATGCGAAATCAAGTTTTTCTCTATATAAAACCTAGAAAAAGCAGAATCAGCCAGGCAGAGAATAATTCGAAAAAAGAATAATTGTGTATGGAAAAAACTGTGTTTTCCCACCCGAATATTTTCCAAAGTTTGTGCATAATTATATTTTTTTTTGGACTGTTGTAAATGACGTACAATGTTTCCACTAGAAAAATATAATAAAATTTATTGAGAGGAGATGGTTGACCGTAGATGATGCAAGGTAGGGATTGTCGGGGTTCGGTCACTGCTATTTAATAAAACTACATTTTATCATAAAAATAGTTTTTTTGTGCCGACGTTTCGGCTTGAACTTCATGCCTTCATCAGGGCTGTAAAAAACAAGTAGGACGGATGTAATACTGAAATATACATATACACATATATATATATATATATATATATATATATATATATATATATATATGCCTACATTCACAAATACACATACATCTATACATACATATATATATGGAAAAAGACAAAACATAAAATACTAGAACATAATATATAGAAGAACAATGTGCTCTAGAAGTGTTTGGATTTACAGCCCTGATGAAGGCTTGAAGTTCAAGCCGAAACGTCGGCACAATAAAATTTAATTCTCATATTTCTTTAAAAGGCTACAAAAAGAACTATATTATGAATAAAAAAAATATATATCGTTTAGCGCCTTCTGCTTAGATTCAGGAACATAAATATGCTTTAGGTCCACCCGCCAAACCTATGTAATGCACTGTATTCGTAAATGGCCACCGCGCATGCGTGAACGCCAGCGGACACTTTTTTGTAACGTTTTTTTTCAGTTTAGTCATCGCTAAAGCGTATTTATACTAACAATAATAGTTTTAGCTCCGTTCACCCGTTGAAAAATTAGTTTTTTTTTATGATTAATAAACAACTATGAAATGAATTATTAACGTAATTTGTCTTAAAGTGCCGTTGACATTTTTCTTCCTCATAATTCGTAGATTTGAAATACGCTATAAAAATGTTTGACCTTGAAAAAACATGTCAAGGTCAATTATGCCGGCCCCCCATATGGGGGTATTTTTTTCCAATCTCGCATTGGAGAATGATCGGGCCAAAGGATGACCATTATTTTTCTGAAACCATGCACTTACTAGAAAAAAAAAACAAAACAGTAAGACCTACATGACTATGCAACAGATCTCTACCAAACATACACTGACAAACTGTAGTCAACGCAGCAACTTAACTATTCCTTACAACAAACAACGACTTACTTCTTACACACCTAAAATCTACACACTGTTTTTCTGAAATGTAATTTTACATAAAATGTTTTTTATAATAAATAGCTCTTATCAACAAAAAGCCAGCACTCCTTAGTTAGACAGTGACTGTTGAAATAAAATTGAAATAAACTGCATTACATGAATACATAATAATGTAAAGTCATCAATGAGTTCGAGTTATTCTAATTATCAGGAACATCAACAAATAAATTTTAGACATTATTCAAAATGGCTGTCGATTCATAATGGCCGTCACAATCTGAATGGTTATTATTATTAAAACGGGTGCCCACGTAGAGGGAGCTGCACCGAGGCCAACAAGGCCTATTGTGCCACCCGACAAGCCAGCCTGTTACACCAACAGCGCCGTATCCGAGATGAACCTTAATAGAGTTCGAAGGTTCAGTTCAGGTAGCCTTCTAGGGTCATCTATGAAGTCTGCACCAAAATACAGGTATCTCTTTGCTACAAGAGCTGGACATCTGCATACGATGTGATACGGCGTCTCGTCGTCCTCAAAGCATAGTCTGCACCATGAAGTCCTGGCCAGCCCCATGGAATAGAGGTGCCGGTGCATTATACAGTGACCTGTAAGAAGAGCTGTTACTAGTCTTACCTTGGACCTGCACAGATTAAGGAGAGTCTCCGTCCTCTTCTTGTCCACAAAGGAAAGGAACACCTTCGCCTATCTCTGGGTGGAGCTGCTGCACCACTTCCTCCTATGCTCAGCTTCCGCCCACCTTCTAATGCTTAATCTGGCCACAGCTGGTGTTCTAATCCCACGTTGAGGTTCTGGTGATAGGGGGATTGTCGCTGCACCAATATTGGCCAACTCGTCAGCTCTTTCATCACCCTGGATACCAGAGTGGCCTGGGACCACTCCAGTCTGACCTTGTTACGTCGTCCAAGTAAGTTTAAGCTGTCTTTGCATTGCTGTACTACCTTTGACCTGATCCTATTCGTGGATAGAGCTCTTATGGCCGCTTGGCTATCGGAGAAAATAGTGAAGCGCCTGTCTAATGGAGAGCCGCTATTCATAAGGACTGCGCAAGCGCCGATGGCGGTGACTTCAGCTTGGAACACCGTAGCATACCTCCCCAGAGGCAAGGCAACACTATGTGTGGACCCCTGAATCCACACGCCAGCTCCTGTGCCAGATTCGGTTTTTGAGCCGTCTGTGTAACAGAACCGATCCACCCGGCTTGGTGTTAATTTGTGCTCCAGCGCTGCTTCCCTCGGCTTGATCACAGTTGTAAAGTTTGAGGTGAAGGAGTGCTGGTCCTGAAAGTCCGATGGCATGCAGAGAATTGGGTCCTGCCAGTTCCTTCGGATAATTGCACAGTGAGCCCCTAGGGTTGGGCAAGGTTCGTGCCCTAAAATGGCGATTCTGTACGCTGAGCATCTAGCTATCTCTTCGATATATATCTCTACTGGTTTAAGGTCAAGTTGAATCTCCATAGCTCCTGTCGGTGTGGAACACATTGCTCCCGTAATCATCAGGCAAGCCAGCCTTTGTGGGGAGCACAGAGTCTTCCTAACACTGTCAGTGCCGCATCGATGCCACCACACTACTGCACTGTGTGTGATGATAGGCCTCACAATCATTGTGCAAATCCAGTGCATACCTTTAGGGGTAATGCCCCAATTGTTCCCCACCACTCTCCGGCAGGCCCACAAGGTTTTTGTGGTTCTTGCTGCTGTCTTGCGGATATGCTCCTGCCAGTTAAGCTTTGAGTCTAAGGTAACACCCAAGTACTTCACTGCCTTGGAAAAACTTAAGTTATGGCCTGACAGGCTAGGTGTGCCCAGTCCATCCAGTTTCCTCTTCAAAGTAAAAGGCACCACTGTAATTTTCTGTGGATTAATCCTAAGGTTCTTCTCCTGGCACCACATGTCCACCGAAGACAGTGCCGTGTCCAGCAGTTCTCTCACAGTTGATTGCACCTTGCCAACCACCGTAATTACCAGATCATCTGCGTATGCCTGTGCTGAGAAGCCCTGATTCTTCAGCCTCGTCAGCAGTGTATCCACCACTAGACACCACAGGAGGGGTGACAGGACGCCCCCCTGGGGACATCCTGTCCTAGGTACAATACTCTTACAGTAGGTCCCCTCCGTCAGCCTAATAATGCGGTTCTTCAGAAGATTGACAGTCCAGTATGTGACGAATTCTTCGACATCTTTCTCAATCATGGCTTCTTCAACTGCCCTAATAGGGGTGCAGTAGAAGGCCCCCTCCACATCAAGAAACGCGCACAGAGCAATTTCCTTGTACTGTAGTGCTCGCTCCAGTCTGCACACTAGATGGTGAAGAGCCAATTCACATGACTTGCCAGACTGGTACGCATATTGTTGTTCGTTAAGGGGGTTCCGTCTTAACGCAGTATCTCTTATATGCCTGTCTATGATCTTCTCCAGTGTCTTCAGTAGGAAGGACAATAGACAAATCGGCCTGTAGTCCTTGGCATACAGGTGTGAAGCTCTACCTTGTTTGGGAATAAAGCAGAGTTTGGCCACTCTCCAGGTCCGTGGAATGTGTCCCATGACCAAACTACTCCTGAAGAGTTGTAGGAGCGTTGGCATGAGTATATATACCCCATGTTGCAAAAATGCTGGATATATGCCGTCTAGGCCCGGTGATTTATATGGTTTAAACGTTCCAATGGCCCATCTGACGTGCGCTGCCTTGACAATTTCCCTCGCATGCCTCCATGCCTCCGGATTACCTCGTCTGATGGGATAGTCATCTCCTTCATATGAGTTAGCCTCCTCGCTAGTTGGAAAATGAGTAGCGAGGATATAGTTCATGGTTTCTTCCACCGATTCCGTATAGCCTTCAGCCTTCTTAACAGTCCCAATAAGTTTTGTGGAGCTGTTGGCTAGAACCTTATGGAATCTTGAGTATTCCGTTGCACTATTCACTTCTGTGCAGAATTTCCTCCATGACTCTCTCTTAGCTTTCCTCACAGCTATGTTGTACTGTGACAATTTCTTCCTGTATTCCTCCCAGGTGCCTCTGCGTTTAGCTCTGTTAAAGAGCTTCCTTGCTTCACTCCTGAGTCTGGACAGGTTCCCATTCCACCAGGAGGAACTGCTGTTGGTCACCACAGTTTTCCCAGCACAGCTACCTTCAAAAGCCACCTTAATGGCCTCGGTAATGTGATCATTCATGGCTTCTAAATCGATGCCAGTATGTGCTCTCTGTGGACAATCGTCCATCCTACCCGAAAGGATTTCGTTGAACCGGGACCACTCTGTGAGTCTACCGCGTGCTGCGGGGCCAGCTGGCTCTATACAGTACGTAATATACCTATGGTCAGAACCCGAAACTTCATCCTCCACCCTCCAGTTCTTGACCACAGGTAGTAATCGCCTCGAAACAAGGGTAATATCAATGACCTCTCTTCTTGTCCTAATAATAAAGGTAGGCTCGCTGCCCCTATTAACGACATCCAGATCATTATTTAAGACATAATCAAGTAATGGCTCACCTCTTTGGTTGCAGTTAGTACTACCCCAGACCGTGTGATGAGCATTGGCATCACAGCCAATCAGGCACTGCAAGTCCCTCTCCCTGCAGTAGTCCACAACTAGGCAACTCAGCTCCTGGGGGGTTGCACCGCTCGTATGGGAGATAGGCCGAGGCCACCACCACCTCTCTCAGGCCATCTCCCACACGAGCGGTAATCTTCGCTACACACAGGTCTCTGCAACAAAATTGCCATAAAGGAAAAACTCTAAGACCAGATTTAAACAGGATACAGGACCTGGGATTCTGCTCATGGCATGTTACGCATTTATAACCTTTCCATCCCAGACCCCGTGCCTGACCTTTAAACAGATAAGGTTCTTGTATTAAAATTACATCTATACCCTTACCTCTAGCATACTGTTCCAGCAGAGCCGTAGCCGCCCTACAGTGATGCAGATTGACCTGCAGCAGCCTTATCACCGTCTATGCAAGGTTATCCGGCTCCGCGGGCTTCCCACGAAGAGCTCGGGTCAGCTCGCTTCCAGTCTGCGAAGAGGGAGGGTCAAGACCCACCTCCCCTATCCCGGAAACTGACCGTCCTTCTATGTGTTCCGCCACACGGTCCCGATCTCCTTCCACAGACGATTTCGGCTTTCCTTCGGGCCAAGTTCAGTTCGAGAAGTAGCCTCATCGATCTCCTTCTTCTTCTTCTGCAGAGGAAACACCCTGAGCCTCCGAATGCCATAGTTCAGACGCTCGTCCTTCTTCTCCAGAATCTCTTTAAGATCCGTCTCTGGCATCTTCAGGGTGACGAAGTGCCCGGTGTCCCTCTCCTGCTGCTCCAGGACAATCCAGCCGTTAGTTGGGAGGAAATTCTGATCCCCAAAACGCCTGAGAATCTCCCGTGCCTCCGTCTTCACGCCAGGCACGAAAATTCCGGCCCTAGCCATAGGGATAAGGTCCGCCAGCTCCACTGCCTTAATCGTGTGCTCCCCGAGTTTCACACCAGCAATGTCTTTTGCTAGCCATTTTTTGGTGTTTTCGTCAAGGCAATTCACAATGATGGCGCCACCATCCATGTAGTTCCCATCACATGTAATTATAAAGTCCCTCCCATGGACTTTATAGTGCTCGTCCACTAACTTCATGATGACGTCGTCAACACACCTGTTGTGCTCTGTTGTAAAGCCACACTCAGGATAGCCGGAAGGAACAAGCGCCAGCTTGAAGTTAGATGCAACGCTGGCGTAACTCGTCGGCTTTGGCATCAACTTCTGCTTCTTCTTGATCACCTGAGAAGGGGTGTTGGATCCATCCTCATTCCTCCGTTTACCACCACTGCCCTTGGATTCTGCTTCAGTCGCTGCAATGAAGCTCTTCTTCAGCTTTTTCCTTTGGGCACCAGTGAGTTTCTTCTTGACGGTCTTAAAGGGTAGATCGTCCTGAGAAGTGCCTGGCAAGGGGGATCCCATAACCAAATCACCAACCTCCCTAACCAGTTCCGAAAGGGACTCGGTATCGGTGGCCGGGGTCAAAGGGTTCTCGAGGACTCCCGAAGGATCCTCGACAGGTGCATTTAAAGGCTCCAAGGTCGCCGAAGCTACCGAGGAAGGTAAAGTATTAGAATTTAAATTAAGTTTGGACATTAAGTTCCCACGAGAAGCTAGGGATAAGACAGTCGCCCGCAGCAGAGCCCCGCATGCTACAGGAAGGCTACTTACAATGGGGGGTCGCCCGGTGCCCCAAGGGGTTACCTACTATATGCACATCATATTTATCCACCCTGTGCCATCCATCCTCTCAGCGAAGGCTGCCGCAACCTTAGGATTGGGTGTTCCTGGAAAAAAAAAAAAAAAAAAAACACCACCACCCCTGGTACCACTTTAGTCTGGCTTCTCCCCTAGGTCCTGTTCAGCATGGTTGAACCTGAGCTGACATAGCACCAAGGTTCCTCAAAGCACGCAAGCCCCAACACCTGCTCGCCTAGTTAGGGTCATCACCAAGGTACGGTACCGTGGTTGGGGATCTGAATGGTTAAGTGTAGCCAATTTTTCTTGAACAAAACTTTTGACCAAATTTTGAAATTTGACTATTACGACCTAGCCTAGGAGATTTCCCGTATCAAGACCTACCTGTGTGCCTAGTTTGGTCAAAATCGGTCAAACGGCGTAGATTTGAATAAGGAACAAACAGACAAACAGACAGATACGTGATTTTTATATATATAGATAACCATTTCCTTGTTTGTATTTCTTTTGTGTCTTATTTTATTTTACTGTCTGACTACTTTTTTGATTTTTATTCTGGTGTCCTGATGTGTTAATCACCTCCATCGCGGAAATCATCTATTATATAAAAATGAATCGCTAAATGTGTTGGTAAGCGCAAATCTCGAGAACAACTGAACCGATTCCGCTAAATCTTTTTTCATAATATTCCTTGAAGTACGAGGATGGTTCTTACGGAGAGAAAAATTTAAAAAATTGCCTGAGAAAGTCTAAAAACGACACTTTTCGGGTCTTTTTCACTTCCTTAACGCAAATTCATTTTTAAATAAAACATATGTTCTCAATTATAATATTTTTAACAGTTAACGTATTTGTGAATCTCTATTATATAAAAATGAATCGCTAAATGTGTTGGTAAGCGCAAATCTCGAGAACAACTGAACCGATTTCGCTAATTCTTTTTTTATAATATTCCTTGAAGTACGAGGACGGTTCTTACGGAGAGAAAAATTTTAAAAATTGCCTGAAAAGTCAAAAAACAACACTTTTCTGATCTTTTTCACTTTCTTAACGCAAATTCATTTATAAATAAAAACATATGTTCTCAATTATAATTTTTTTTAACAGTTAACGTATTAGGTTATCTGTGTATAACCAAAAAAAATTGAAATAAATAAGAACATGTAATCACTAGGTGACAATAGAATCACATGTTAATAATGCAATTTAAATTAATTTATATTTGCACCAACGAAGTAAAAAAGACTCCACTTTTCTATATTCTCATACAAAAGATTCGTAATAATACTTAAAGGTCAATTTGAACTTTAATACCATACCATAAAGTGTTAGTGGAGGGGTTCTGGGAAGGCAAAACAATTGAGTGACATTAGTATCGTATAAATATTAATGTCAATATTTGCCAATATTTATACGATGGTAACATTACTCAAAAACAAATTGACTATGGTAAAATGTAAATTGTCTGTGGTAAAATGTCACTTGAAATGTAAACATCTCTTTGCTGAGCATCTATAATATTACTAAATCTAAAAGCCACAAATTTCTATAAAATTACTAAAGTGTTGTGTGTTTGTGACTTACTAAATATGCCTCCTATAAGGCGGCGGACAAATTTAGGCAGAACAACCCGAAATGCAACGCATCAAATTAATTATCAATCTAATCGTACTGCCGAGGAACGTAAAAATCGCAATGAACGTGAAAGAATTTGGTTAAGACAGACCCGTGAAGCGCGACATTCGACTAATAATGGTGCAAGATTGAATCGAGCTGCTGTGAATTCATTACAGTGCCTGCAGCTGTGTTGCTATTGGACCTATGAACTCAGTTCGACTATAAACAAATCCCAGGCCAGTCATTATGTGTTTGTGGTATTAATCTAGAAAACCCATGGTTCTCTCATGGTCAATTGTATGTTGCCTGTTCCCGAGTTGGAAAACCATCTGCTCTGTTTATTTACGCGACAGGTAATGAAACAAACAATATCGTGTACCATTAAGTACTACAATAAAAATGTAACTTAATTTATAATAAGTAGAAATAAAATTAAATATAATAAGTAGGTATCATAATAAGAAATCTGATGTTGTAATTTTGATTGTGATTTTTTAGTGACTATTAAAAGAATTTGATGTGTTTTATAATTTTTATTTTTTGACATAATGTAATTGTCGACTTATTAAGTTTTTTTTTTTTTTTTTTTTTGTTTTTTTTTATCTTACTGTCTGTCCGGGTGTCCCAAATAGCGGATTAAGTATTTAAAAAAATTAAAGACTGTTAGGCGGTAATAAATTAAATTTTGGTTTAAATATATTGCAGTTCAAAACGTTCTACAATTATTAATTAAGTCAGCTGCTATTTAATAATATAAAAGAACAAATATTTTCTTTATTTGCCAACTGACAAACTTTCCTTGCTTTTAGGGATTATAAAGTGCAACTGAACTAATATTTCTGGAGTGATGACTAAACAATTATTATATCATATCTATATATATAAAAATCACGTGTCTGTCTGTTTTTCCGTTTGTTTGTTCCTTATACAAATCCACACCGTATGACCGTTTTTGACCAAACTTGGAAATATGGTAGGTCTTGATACGAGTAATCTCCTAGGCTAGGTCAAAAAAATCTACCAGCTTTCTGTCTGTATGTTTGTCCCTTATACAAATCCACACCGTTCGTCCGATTTTGACTAAACTCGGTACACATGTAGATCTTAATCTGGGGAGAGTCGTAGGCTAAGTCAAAAACGTCTACCAGCTGTCTGTCTGTATGTTTGTCCCTTATACAAATCCACACCGTTCGTCCGATTTTGACTAAACTCGGTACACATGTAGATCTTAATCTGGGGAATGTCTTAGGCTAAGTCAAAAACGTCTTATAGCTGTCTGTCTGTATGTTTGTCCCTTATACAAATCCACACCGTTCGTCCGATTTTGACTAAACTCGGTACACATGCAGATCTTAATCTGAGGAGTGTCGTGGGTTAAGTCAAAAACGTCTACCAGATGTTTGTCTGTATGTTTGTTCTTTATACAAACCCACACCGTTTGACGGATTTTGATCAAACTGGGCACACAGGTTGGTCTTGATCAGGGGATTGTCATAGGCCAGGTCAAAAACGTCTACCAGCTGCTGTCTGTATGTTGTTGTTTCTTTTTATAAAAATCTACACCGTTAGACCGATTTTTGCCAAACTTGGCATACATGTATGTCTTGATACGGGGGGTATTATAGGTTATGTCAAAGTCGTCTAGGAATCAGAGTTGGGAGGTCACAGTTTAGAAACAGTTACAGATTCGTGTTATTAGATTTTAATATTACTTATTTGGTTTCTAATTTATTTAGGCTTTTCTATATGCAGAAAGTAGGTGTGGCACGCCGGGTAACAGCTAGTTAATAATAAAGAAACATCAATTAGTTTAGGGTGTTTTGTCAAGGAATTGCTTCCTGGAACGGGATTAGTTTGGGCTTAGAATTAATTGTCAACATAAAATAACCATAAAAAAATGTTTGCTCAAGGTGAGTATGGATTACGAAATATTATTATTACGTTCGCAGAATCCACCATAAAGCCTTTTACTGTGTTTCTCCTCTACCTCCGTACGGGGGAAACACGCTTGACCTTCTTACGCAATCCGACAGGACAATATCAGGGTTGTGGGGGGTCTCCCGTGGTCTAGTGGCTAGCGCCTTGAACTCATAAGCGAGGAGATGAGTCCCGATTCCCATCCGGCTGCAGTAATTTTCTCATCCCACGGCCCGTTGGGAAAATTCCTCGCTGCCCCCTGGATGTTGGCGCTAATAGCCTAGATGTTGATGCGCTGTAAAAAAAAAAAAAAAAAAAAAAAAAAAAAAAAAAGTCACGGAGTATTTCTATAACGAAAATAACGGTGGTTCAAATTAGTATCTCTCTCTCTCTCTCTCTCTCTCTCTCTCTATACATATATATATATATATATATATATATATATATATATATATATATATATATATATATATGTCTGTTAATTACACATTAAGCTGAAATATCATCCCAGCAAAAGATGTTTTTTTTACAAGTATATAATTTATATAAAAAAAAAGAAAGAAAAAGCAGATTATTATTAAAGATTCTCTTTTTTCTCGCTGAAGTAAATCTTTCCAAGTAGTTGAAGGTTCGATAGAAAAACTTCTATATAGAAGATAATAAAAAGCACAAGCTGTTATTGTTCAAGTCTTCAAAGTTTTGTTCAAAAGAACTTTAACTCCTCGTAAATTAGGTCAGAACTATTTCCCTTATTGAATTGTTTTCATTTTAACTTCACAAGAGGCGGGAAAAAGAGAATTCAGAAGAATATTATAGAAGATGTTTGTTAGAAATGACGAAATATTCAACAAAACGGCATTTCTGGACAACGTATTTCACAAACAATTTGAGATGAGGTCTTTCAAAGAGTCAGGTTTACCCATTATAATTTAGGACATGTGTTACACTTTTTCATGATTTCTCAATCGTTATCGAAAAATTAATAAAAATATATATAGAAGTCCTGAAACTGCTAATTTCTGTTAATACAACTTCAGTAATCGATGCAGGATAAAAATAGAAAAAAAAGTTCATTGGCATATATCTTATTTCTGCTTCGTTTCTGCGGGGGGGGGGGGGAGAGAAATTATGAAAGGGCAGACTTTTAAAAGTCATATATAAAATTCGTTAAAAGTTTATGTTTCTCCCCCACCCCCACCACTTACCCCTACCCTTACCTCCTATAATCCTCCCACCTCAAAAATATAGAAGTGAGTATGCCCCTGATTTTTTGAGGAATAATGAATTAATAGGTCCCCATTTTTTGACCCCTCGACTTAACGCAGAGTCTTTCCACACATTCCTTGATAATAAACTGCCTTTGTTCTTGGGGGAGGTCCTTTTCGCACAGAGATCGGGAAGCTGGTTCCGAGTCGATAGTCGTCCAGCCCACTACGGGAGGGCCGTCGGAAAGTGGTTGGACACTAACTATCCATGGCGTTGGAAAGGACCTGGCGGGCCGGTATCTTGTCCGGCTCGATCTTCAGACCTCACGCTCTTGGATTTCTTTGGATGGTACCAAATAAATTGATTTATTTTTGTTTTAGCACTTTCCTCCGAAGGAAAGTAGCTATTGAGGTTGGACTCATGACGGAATTTTCGAAAAATTTCTTCAAATCTTTATCGATCCTACCTAGTAGACACCGAAAATGACCCCCGTTAAAATATATATATATATATATATATATATATATATATATATATATATATATATATATATATACCAGGTCATTCAAAAAGTCCTGTCGTTTTTTTTGGGGAAATTATAAATAAATAAATATTTTCAAATAATCACCTTTATTCATCAAAATATCCACCGTTACAGTCGGTAACATTCTCCCAACGAGATGGTAAAGCCCAAATTCCTTCCTTAAAAAACTGTTGATTTTTACTGCAAAAATAAGTGGTCAGTTCGTGAATTAGGTTGTCACGGTCTTGAAAACATTTCTGTCTCAGATTGTCGTCGAGATCTCTGAATAGGTGATAATCAGTGGGTGACAGGTCAGGGGAATATGGTGGGTGAGGCAAAACTTCCCAGCCTATTTCTGTCAATTTTTCAAATTTCTGTCAATTTTTCAAATTTCTGTCAATTTTTCAAATTTCTGTCAAAAATTGACAGAAATAGGCTGGGAAGTTTTGCCTCACCCACCATATTCCCCTGACCTGTCACCCACTGATTATTATATTTGTTATATTACAACGAAACTTGGTATTCGTAGTGGTGATATAGAGAGAAAAGTGAGATATAAAAATGAACTAAATCGGTTCATAAGGAGGGGGGGTTTACTCCAAGCCGACAATA
Organism: Gonocerus acuteangulatus; assembly: GCA_946811695.1. Classification (NCBI taxonomy): domain Eukaryota; kingdom Metazoa; phylum Arthropoda; class Insecta; order Hemiptera; family Coreidae; genus Gonocerus; species Gonocerus acuteangulatus. The sequence continues at coordinate 14,237,159 of OX328131.1, forward strand.
CCAATTCGCCACAACCAGCCGTGATTTTAGGTATATTTCGACGAAACTCGGTATTCATAGTGGTAATCTACAGGTAAATATGTGTTGTAAAAATAAACTAAATCGGTTCATTAGGAGGGGTGGGGGGTTTACTCCAGACCCACAATACCAATTCGCCACTACCAACCGTGATTTTTAGTATATTTCGACGAAACTCGGTATTCGTAGTGGTAATCTACAGGTAAATATGTGTTGTAAAAATAAACTAAATCGGTTCATTAGGAGGGTGGGGGGGTTTACTCCGGACCCAAATTACTAATATACTCATACTGGTCGTAATTTCTGCTGTATTGTAACGAAACGCGGTATACGTCGTGGGTAACTCATGAGAAAGAAGTGTTGTAAAAATGAGCTGAATCGGTCAATCGGAAAGGGGGGTTTACTTTGTAATATATTTCAATAGAAAAGCCAGCCAGACATAGGTTCACAAAGGCGCCGCAAGGAGCGCTTTCTACCACTAGAGTGACTGTATCCGGTTCCTGCGTTAGATCAAAATACGATAATATGAGTTTTTTTTGTATTTATTACGTAGTGTAGTAGGTACCATGTGTAAACATAACTCTGGAAGAAAATTAATAATTTATCAGTTACTCATTACAAAATTAAAAGAGAACTATTCATGTTTTTATTTTATTTATGTAGGATATTTTAAGCAAATTGTTCTGGAAAGCAGTCTACACAACCCAAATTCTGAGGAAAGTGCTTAGTTATGCAGCTCCCGCGTGACGGACTTTTTCTGTCTTTGGGTGGATGTTTAGATGCCTATTTAGACATTATGAAGAAACTAAACTAACATCAATAAAATCTAGGTTTGTTTAAAATTGAAAGTTTACAATTTTTTTTAACTTAATTAGTATTTTAAAGCGTCCAACAGCTAATTATGGTCCTTTTGTCAATTTATTAAAAAAAAATGTATACATGTATAAATATGCAAGTTGTTTTTTTTGTTCTGTTTTTTACGTCAAGATACCAATAAATAGTTTAATTTGAAGCCTTTTAAAAGAAAGCGCTGATCACACGAAAATTTACTAGAGAAAGATTGTTCCGGTATATTAGCAAATTATAACAAACAGATCGATAAGCTGTTCGAATTTTTAACGTCAACTGAACTAATAATATACATCTATAAATGTATATTAAAAAATAACTAAATAAAAAACCTGTAAAACTCCAAATATTTTGACTCTTTATCAAATATCATACAATAAATATTTGAATCAAATCAACATATATTATAAATAAATAAAAAACAACACAAAAAATTAAATAAATTAAAATTAAAATCACCGGAAAATATAACTTTCAAAATAAAATAATATTGGTTAGGTTTCTGGAGAACACTGGGTGCTCGCTGGATGTTCCTTCTCCCACTCTATCTGGATAAATTGGCACAACACCGATAGAATTATTTAAACAAATATACATCTATAATCCTGTGTAAAACACATTAAATTCAAAGTATGACAAAGTATTTTTGGAACGTATATTATAAAAAAAGATACTACAATTTTTAGCACTTTCCTCCGAAGGAAAGTAGCTATTGAGGTTGCACTCTCGACGGAATTTTTGAAAAATGTCTTCAAATTTTTATGGATCCTACCTAGTAGACACCGAAATTGACCCCAGTTAAAATTTATATAAATATATATATATATATATATATGTATGTATATGTATGTGTGTGTCTGTTAACACGATAGCGGCCAGAGTTTTTGTTTTTTTCCTCACGAAATGTGGTATATAGCGTTCAATTAGCAAACGGTTGAACGAGTTCGTTAACCACCAAAATCGGCCCACCGGAAGGGGGTGTTTACCCCGAACTCAAAACACTAATTTGACCATGCCAGCCGTCATATTGGTTATATTTCAACGAAACTTGATATTCGTAGTGGTAATCTATAGAGAAAAGTGAGATGTAAAAATAAAGTATATCGGTTCATTAGAAGGGGAGGGGGGTTTACTTCGGACCCACAATACCAATTTGCCACTACCAGCCGTGATTTTTGTTATATTTCAACGAAACTCGGTATTTGTAGTGGTAATCTATAGGTACAAATGTGTTGTAAAAATAAACTAAATCGGTTCATTAGGAGGGGGGGTTTACTCCGGACCAAAATTACTAATTAATTAGCAAATTAATAATTGAACGGTTACTCATTACAAAATTAAAAGAGAACTATTCATCTTTTTATTTTATTTATGTAGGATATTTTAAGCAAATCGTTCTGGAAACCAGTCTACACAACCCAAATTCTAAGGAAAGTGCTTAGTTATGTAGCTCCTGCGTGACGGACTTTTTTGATATATAGAAGATGAAAATATAACTATTCACACAAGCAATCTGAAATATATGTCTAAATATCATCGAGTGGCCACGGGAGTGCTTCTTGTAACCAAGTCATAAAGGAGTGAGGACCGACAGATAATAAACTTTGTTGAACATATAATAAAATAATTAAAAAAGTCCGTCTCGCAGGACTGCATCATCTTAGCGCGGTTCCGTTCATATCCCTAGTCTAATTTGGAAAGATTAAAATAGAAGCAGTTATTATTTTGGTTCCACCAGTCTTTTTTTTTAAATTAATTATTATGATGGCGTGTCAACCCTTAAGGTCACTAACGCCATTCCTGTGAGTAGTAATGTCTTGAAAGGTCATGATTTACAATCTTACCTGGAAGGGTCCGCTACACTAGAAATCTATATTTCTAACAATAAATTGTTTTTGTTATTTTACTTAACCAGTTTTATTGTCAAATGCATTATCCAACTATAACCAATTAAAAAATAACAAGAAATAAAACAGACAAAAAGAACCATTGGAATAAACGAAATCAATTAATTTAAAGCTTTAAGCACTTATTTCTCCGATTTACATCGCCTAATTAAAACTTTCTTCAGAACCTTTTTTGTAGAGCATTTAGTAAGCTTCCGAATGGTAATCTTCCGCTTCACAAGATTGTCAACGGTTTTCGAGATATTAATGAAAGTAAACAAAGTTACTAAAACTTTTTATGTCTGTTAATAAAATATTTTATTCTAACCCTTCCTTAACTCCAAACGCAACCAAAATTTCAACATATTAGTTTTGATGAAAGTAAAACATGCAGAAAATGTTTCAACTGAATCCCATGATTCTAAGTACCCAAACCAAAAACGGTATTAAAAAAAAAGTTTTCCAATTTTCTCAAAAACGGTTAAAGCTATCGCCTTGAAAATGGTTTCATTCGTTTTCCTAGCCCAGGAATCATATAAAACGAGTACTTAGAAGCTTATGAACTCAAAATAGTAAATAATCGTAAGCGTTACGATTTTTTTTTTTGCGCGAATTTCGCCCCAAACGCCATCTTCCAGGAGGCGGATTTTGCTGGTTAACGAACTTGACCTTTCGAATTGGACGAAGGATTTTTGTACCAAATTTCATCAAAATCGGACGATTCGTCTTCTATCTAGAGAGCGAACAGACAAATATATATATATTTATATGTATATATATATATATATATATACATATATATATATATATATATATATATATATATATATATATATATATACAAATTTGAACCACCGTTATTTTCGGTCTCTAGGGGTTCTGAAACGCGAAATTTTCTAGTCGGCACTTCCGGATTGTTTCATTGTATCAACCCTATAAGCGGGGTTCCTCCCTATGGGAGAGGGAGGAACCGCGCTAAAAGGATGACAACTTATAGATAGCCCATGATAATGCGCTTTGGAAAAAAATACAATAAAAAAAAAACTATTCTGAAAGCTGAAACACTTCCATATTCCCCTGAGGAATACTGTTAGTTTTTATTCAGGGAAAAAGGAGAAAAGGTGAGTTCTTTATTTATTTTCTCAGCTTCGAAAATAATTGTTACTCTAAGAAAATTATTACTAATTAATTCTAATTAAAATGAAACACTTTCACGGGCAAAATTAGAATGAATGAGTAATACTATGCTCGTAGCATTTTAATTCGGAAAGCTAATTTTTCTAAGTGAATTATTTAGCTGTGTTCTACTGTACTTACTACTTCTTCTGGATAAAAGATACTTCTTAACATCCTACAAAAAAGATGTTTCCTTTTATGAATATTTATTAAGAGATAAAGTTATAAAGTTATACATATATATATATATATATATATATATATATATATATATATATATATATATATATACAGTGACCCACAAAACCGTTGCAATGATATGTAAGTTAAGTTATATTATAGAAAAAAAAATTAAACCAGTATCATATTTACTCCTGCGGGTCAAAATAATTTAGTTGGGACTAGGAGGTATAATTCTAGAAGGATCTTGAGGGGATTAGTCATTGGTTGCACTCTCAGGGTTACACTTTCATTTATTTCATTGCAACAGTTTTGTGGAGGATGTTGTGGAGTGAAGTTAAAGATGTAGGGAGTCAAGTTAACTATTTATAATAGTTACTATCGAGCAAAAGAGACAACAAAAATAACATTTAAGCCAGATAAATTTGAAAAAAATGAGGATTACTCAATTTTCTATGACATAAACTACAGTATTAAGCTTTTGGCCAATGAAGGCCTTTCGATGAGAAAAATTGCTGCTCGAGTTGGTTTGAATGTTTTTACAGTATGTAGATAAGTTATAAAAAAAAATACTCTTTCTTGTTCTGAACATGTTGGAGGACAACCAAGAAGAATTTCAGAAAGAAACAGCAAGTTACTGGTTCGACTGATTAGGATGGGCGAGATCGACACTCCTGTACTAGGCCAAAGTAGACTAAAGACGGACATGGGGCTTCACATTGGTGCTGAAAATATTCCAAGAAAACTAATATGTCAGGGATATGAGACAAGGGTAAAGGTCAAAAAGCCATTGCACCAAGAAAACACAGGCAACTACGACTGCAATTTTGTGGTAATCATGAAAATTGGACAACTCCTGACTGGAGAAGAGTTGTGAGGTCAGACAAGACAAAAATGAACCGTTTTGGGACTGATAGACAATACTGGCTTTGGAAAAAAAAAAAACTGGGTCTCCCATTACAAACGGTAATTCCAGTTTACTCAGAAATTTGATGGTGTCATTCAAATGGTCTGGGGTGCATAAAGGACCAAAATTACCAGAATAGGAGAGAAAATGAACCCTGAGAAATATCTAAGCATTTTCCAGTCATCTCAACTGCCAAATTTTAAATTCCGAAATGAAGATATTAGGTATATTTCAACAGGATAATGATCCAAAGCACATTGCAAAAATAAGTGGAATGGTTTGAAAATCATTCAATTAACTTGTTAGATTGGTCCCTTGGTCTCCTAATATAGATATTATTGACCACTTTTCGTTCCATAAAAAACAAAATTTCGCCAAGTGCAAAAATTCATCATAATCGATTGAAGAATTATGTGAGCGAAACTAATTAATATAGAATAACACCCCGCCATAATTCTCAAACAATCTTGTAAAAAGTGTACCAAACAGAGAGTATAATTAAAGCCAAACGCAGCAATAAAAAGTGATACATTATAAGGTTTTATAATAATTTTTATTCAGCCACAAAAGTGTTGCAATCAGCTCAATTTGGAATGTTCTTCAGAATTTATTTTTATACTTCAATAAAATTATTATTATATTCATTTCTAATTATTAAGTATGTATTAAAACCATATATATTTGTCTCATTAACCAACACACATTTCTAACAGCGAGGTATTCAAATTTTGTAAGCAAGAGCTATCATTGCAGCGGTTTTGTTAGTCACTCTATATATATATATATATATATATATATATATATATATATATATATATATATATATATAATATAAATATATATATATACATATATAATTTGAACAGGGCACACTGTAGTTTCACACATTTCTTTAATTGACCGAAAATAGTGAAATTCAAAATATTGTGCAGTGAATTGGTATGCTGAGGGCTCATAAGCTGGCCATTCACTTTCCGATTTGTAGTACGTCTTTTGGTCCAATTTCGGAAGTTGGACCACAAGTCGGATCGTGATTGGGCTTGTTGGATGCCTAGATGGACGAGTCGGAACATTTAGAGAAAACATCCTATGTACTTTACTAGAAAATATTTTTAGGAAGCTGCAGTTAAAATTTGAAGATGACGCCAGAGTTTCGACATTAAAGTTGAATGTTCTGAAATGTTCATTTTATTCCTATTTAATTATTTTTCATAAATTCTTTTAATAAAGATTAAAAAAAAAAGAAATGGGTTTTAATTTTGAAATTTATTGAAGGAGGTCCAAAAGTACTGAAGAATTAAAAAGGGACCAATCGAAGCTAGCTCAAAAAATTATCCTGAAATCAGCATTGCGTTTATACGATATCGTGATTTCACTCGGAAAATCGTATTTTTTGCCCATTTAAAAAAATATTCATCACATAGACACTCTCGGATATATTTTTTGATTAGTTAAGAAAGAATTTTAGCCCATAAAAAAATTGGCAAAAAAAAGTTACAAGGTCTTATGGAAGGTCAATATATAAATGAATCTGATCTGAGACCTATGAATCGATGCACAGTGATCAAAAATCACTCAAAACACAACAACTTTTGATTTTGTTGAGTTATAAACCTCAAATTGTGCACACCCACCGGTATTTATAACCACAATAAAGACCTTTGTGGTTGGCCCCTGCTTCTGAACTGCACTTGGCTGGGCTCAGGTTATGGTGGAGCCCATTCAAATAAACTCACCTGGCCAGAACCGATTTTTTTCTTCAAAAAAATACATCTGTTCCTATCTCAGCCCACATTTTTTGAAAATTTCAACCCGAAAGTTTGAGATAATTTCCGTTGGCTCATCGACTATTGGAAATTGATCTGTCAAATACTTGCATACCACAAGCACACTTTTGTCGTTTGAATTCAACAATATTTCAACTAGGACACAATTTTTCATACGGATCACTTCAGACATCTTTCAGTCGGCAGCCATACAGATGTCCCAAAGAGATAACGCGCGTCTAGTCAGGTCTGTTAGTCATTTACCGAGTTCGTTCACCACCAGCACGGAAGTACGCAAGGTTTACGCAGCTAATTTCGGTTTAAGGGGCCTTCTGTACATGTCCACTGAAGATTTAAGCCCGAAATTTGAAACATGCAGAGGGACGCAAAAGCTATAAGAGAAAAGAAAACCTCTTACGTTTTCAGATACCCCGTCCATGATTTTAAAAGTTAAAAAAATGGTTTTCTTTGTCCTTCGAACATCCCACAAAAAACTCTATCGGTCTCAACAACTATAGTTGAAGGAACGATTTTGGTAGATGAGGATTTGGGAATTTTCTTCGTTTCTAGTTCTCCAATAATTAACCCCCGTCCTGCAATCAAGGGTGGGGGCCAAAAACTCAATAAATGTCGCTCTTACGAGCTATTAAACACACATTTAAGGCCAAAGTGTTCGGAGAAAATACTCAAGTTTTGAGTGCTTTTTGACGATTCTTAACCAGTTCGCGATTAAATCCGAATGGGACTACTTTCGTGCACAGGGGACCTAATTGACCATACTTTCCTGAAGTAAAAATGCTTTTACTCATTTTACGTCGAAAAATTGTTGTTGTTTTTTTTTTTGCCGGTCTGTAAAGTGGTGTTTTGATGGAAACGTCGGGAGCAAGGATTTGGAGTGACACCTGAAGGCTATTGGTGTGAATTGAGTGGGTCCTGGTGTGAAGTGCCTCACCCATCCCCAACCTCGCTTCCATTCAACCCTCGCATGACCGCTAAACTATATCGACCTTTCCGCTTTTCGACTTATATCTACAATCGATTTTATCTCATTCGATTCTAAAAGGTATACAAAACTAGTAATAACGGGATTATGACTCACTTTTTAGCGCGTTTCCTCGTTTTCCCCGGTTGGGTTAGGTTAGGTTGGTGATTTAAGGGCAGGAAACTGCTTGGTCAACTCCGCCCTGAGAGTATAGCTAAATTGTGCGAGTTTAATGTTAGGATGGAGAGTGGTTTCAGTATTGTCTGTTTGATAATTTGTGTTTCTGTGTGTTTCGAAAATTACATTTGTTAGAATCTTGCTTTGGAAACAATTTTTTTTATTGCATAGATACAAGAACCAGATTCAGATGTCCGTAAAAAAAAAAGAAAAACACACATAGAAAATGTATATATTCAATTTATTAATTATTTATTTATTTTTTTTTTTTCATTACTTTTGACATATTTCAAGTCATTCGTACTATTTTTTCTCTCTGTTTTTTCCTTCTTCTTTTGTTTATTCTTTTTGTTTTGTGTATATATTTTTATTTATTTTATATATTTTTTTTGTATATCTTATTTTTTTTTTAATACATACTAGCGATTACGCTATATTTGATTAGGAGGACCAACGACTTTACTAAGAATGCTTTCTTATACTATACTAATAATAATACCATTCTAAAATCGCTAAACTATTAATACATATATATATATATATATATATATATATATAAGAAAAACGGTCAGTTGAAGAATAAATATATTTATATATATATATATATATATATATATATATATATATATACACACATATAGATATTATTTTCCACGTATTTCTGACCTTTATTTACGTCTAATTATTTATTCTTTATATATGGCCAATGTCAAAAGAATAGTACTCCAATTCTCTTTGTACTATTTATGGTTTGTACGCCCTACACGTTTCGTGGCCTTTATGCCACCTCCTCAGGGGCCATTACATCCTAAAAATTTTTAACAAAATTTTAATAACATATTTTTCATTTTCGTAAATCCATTAAATTTATGTCATTAATATATTATAAACGAATCAAATTACATTTTCTATGCTAAATCCTAACCCTAAATCTATTGTTAAAGTATAATAAGCGAGCTAACCACACATGAGGTATGTGCAATATAACATTATTTTTATTATACTTTAACAATAGATTTAGGGTTAGGATTTAGCATAGAAAATGTAATTTGATTCGTTTATAATATATTAATGACATAAATTTAATGGATTTAAAAAAATGAAAAATATGTTATTAAAATTTTGTTAAAAATTTTTAGGATGTAATGGCCCCTGAGGAGGTGGCATAAAGGCCACGAAACGTGTAGGGCGTACAAACAATAAATAGTACAAAGAGAAATGGAGTACTATTCTTTTGACCTTGGCCACATATAAAGAATAAAAAACATATAGATATGTATACACACACACATACACATAGATAGGAAAGCCGCTTGTGACTTCAATCTTATCAGGTAATCCACAAGTACAGGTGAGAACTGTTCAACTAGACAAAAAATGTAGTTTAACAACTATAATCACACATTTCAATCTCACACAATTCCAGACATACGCCTTTCTAAAAGTTCTTTAGAAAGAAACATGTTTTCTAGAGTAAAACTCCAATTTTATCTAAATGTACATATTGTATTTCAATCTCACACAATTCCAGACATACGCCTTTCTAAAAGTTCTTTAGAAAGAAACATGTTTTCTAGAGTAAAACTCCAATTTTATCTAAATGTACATATTGTATTTCAATCTCACACAATTCCAGACATACGCCTTTCTAAAAGTTCTTTAGAAAGAAACATGTTTTCTAGAGTAAAACTCCAATTTTATCTAAATGTACATATTGTATTTCAATCTCACACAATTCCAGACATACGCCTTTCTAAAAGTTCTTTAGAAAGAAACATGTTTTCTAGAGTAAAACTCCAATTTTATCTAAATGTACATATTGTATTTCAATCTCACACAATTCCAGACATACGCCTTTCTAAAAGTTCTTTAGAAAGAAACATGTTTTCTAGAGTAAAACTCCAATTTTATCTAAATGTACATATTGTATTTCAATCTCACACAATTTCAGACATACGCCTTTCTAAAAGTTCTTTAGAAAGAAACATGTTTTCTAGAGTAAAACTCCAATTTTATCTAAATGTACATATTGTATTTCAATCTCACACAATTCCAGACATACGCCCTAAACGTTCTTTAGAAAGAAACATGTTTTCTAGAGTAAAACTCCAATTTTATCTAAATGTACATATTGTATTTCAATCTCACACAATTCCAGACATACGCCTTTCTAAAAGTTCTTTAGAAAGAAACATGTTTTCTAGAGTAAAACTCCAATTTTATCTAAATGTACATATTGTATTTCAATCTCACACAATTCCAGACATACGCCTTTCTAAAAGTTCTTTAGAAAAAAACATGTTTTCTAGAGTAAAACTCCAATTTTATCTAAATGTACATATTGTATTTCTATCTCACAAAATTCCAGACAAACGCCTTTCTAAAAGTTCTTTAGAAAGAAACATGTTTTCTAGAGTAAAACTCCAATTTTATCTAAATGTACATATTGTATTTCCATCTCACACAATTCCAGACATACGCCTTTCTAAAAGTTCTTTAGAAAGAAACATGTTTTCTAGAGTAAAACTACAATTTTA
>OX328131.1:14247836-14553916 GCA_946811695.1 Gonocerus acuteangulatus
CCAAACGGCTTAGGATTTGTACAAAAAAAAATTACCTTCTTTGCAATTAACTTCATTGCAGGCTGATAAATTTCCTGGTGTTTCATTTCAACGCGTACTGACTCAAAATACTTCTATACATCCATCTTGGTTGGCAGAAGATGATTTATTTATTGACAAACTGTGATCGTGTCAGGTTCTGTTTCTTGAACGTTGGTCAGTGCTAAAAGTATTCCGTAGAGTTCAGCAGTATATATGATCGTCTGTTCCGGTCGTTTGATTTGGTAAGTATTGTCTTGTACAATGGCAGCTGCCCCCGTTCCAGAGTCTGTCTTGGATCCGTCAGTATATATAGTCGTCTGTTCCGGTCATTTGATTTGGTAAGTATTGTCTTGTACAATGGCAGCTGCCCCTGTTCCAGAGTCTGTCTTGGATCCGTCAGTATATATAGTCGTCTGTTCCGGTAATTTGATTTGGTAAGTATTGTATTCTACAATGGCAGCTGCCCCCGTTCCAGAATTTGTCTTGGATCCGTCAGTATAGGAGTATAAAGTTTTTGGATTTCCTCTTATTAATGAGTTGATTGAATTTTTGTAAAATAATGTTGAAGTCGGATCTGTCTTTTAGCACTTTCCTCCGAGGGAAAGTAGCTATTGAGGTTGGACTCATGACGGAATTTTTGAAAAATTTCTTCAAATCTTTATCGATCCTACCTAGTAGACACCGAAAATGACCCCTGTTAAAATTTATATATATCTATATATATATATATATATATATATATATATATATATATATATATATATATATGTGTGTGTCTGTTAACACGATAGCGCCCAGAGTTTTTGTTTTTTCTTCACGAAACTTGGTATATAGCATTCAATTAGCAAACGATTGAACGAGTTCGTTAACCACTAAAGTCGGTCGACCGGAAGGGGGGGTTTACCCCGAACCCAAAACACTAATTTGACCATGCCAGTCGTAATACTTGTTATATTTCAACGAAACTTGGTATTCGTAGTGGTAATATAGAGAGAAAAGTGAGATATAAAAATGAACTAAATCGGTTCATTGGGAGGGGGGGGGGTTTACTCCGGACCCACAATACCAATTCGCCACTACCAGCTGTGATTTTTGGTATATTTCGACGAAACTCGGTATTCGTAGTGGTAATCCACAGGTAAATATGGGTTGTAAAAATAAACTAAATCGGTTCATTAGGAGGGGGGGTTTTCTCCGGACCCAAATTACTAATATACTCATACCGGTCGTAATTTCTGCTGTATTGTAACGAAACGCGGTATACGTCGTGGGTAACTCATGAGAAAGAAGTGTTGTAAAAATGAGCTGAATCGGTCAATCGGAAAGGGGGGGGTTTACTTTGTAATATATTTCAATAGAAAAGCCCGCCAGACATAGGTTCACAAAGCCGCTGCAAGGAGCGCTTTCTAACACTAGAGGGACTGTATCCTGTTCCTGCGTTAGATCAAAATACGATAATATGAGGTTTTTTGTATTTATTACGTAGGTATGTGTAAACATAACTCTGGAAGCAAATTAACAATTGATCAGCTATTCATGTTTTCATTTTATTTATGTAGGATATTTTAAGCAAATTGTTCTGGAAAGCAGTCTACACTACCCAAATTCTGAGGAAAGTGCTTAGTTATGCAGCTCCTGCGTGACGGACTTTTTCTATTTTGTTAGTGTCAAGTCAATCGTAAAGTTCCTCAATCTCAAAGGTTGTGTGTCGGTGTATTTATTATTGAGGGTAGCAGTTTCCGTTAAAATTGAATTTCTTCTATCTTCTAATGCTCTTACAAAAGGGTTTCTTTTAAAATTACGTATAATAAATATTTATTAAAATGTATATTTTCTAGAAAATCTCTAGCACAGGAATTACCAAGCCCTTTTTATTTTACATAAAATGCTGAGCACAACATTGCACGCCTGTACTGCAGCGGGGGTTCTCTAGCCAAGGCGCAAAGGCTATCTGCAGGACTGGTCCTGAAAGCTCGTGTGACAAGCCTGAATCCTGTGTTGTGTATGGTGGCAAAACATTAAACCACCTACATCGATACGTTTCCCGATAACCGGCATTTCGGTAGTTTGTCTAGTTCAATGGGGGTTCTCTAGCCAAGGCGCAAAGGCTATCTGCAGGACTGGTCCTGAAAGCTCGTGTGACAAGCCTGAGTCCTGTGTTGTGTATGGTGGCAAAACATTAAAACCACCTACATCGATACGTTTCCCGATAACCGGCATTTCGGTAGTTTGTCTAGTTCAATGGGGGTTCTCTAGCCAAGGCGCAAAGGCTATCTGCAGGACTGGTCCTGAAAGCTCGTGTGACAAGCCTGAGTCCTGTGTTGTGTATGGTGGCAAAACATTAAACCACCTACATCGATACGTTTCCCGATAACCGGCATTTCGGTAGTTTGTCTAGTTCAATGAGGGTTCTCTAGCCAAGGCGCAAAGGCTATCTGCAGGACTGGTCCTGAAAGCTCGTGTGACAAGCCTGAATCCTGTGTTGTGTATGGTGGCAAAACATTAAACCACCTACATCGATACGTTTCCCGATAACCGGCATTTCGGTAGTTTGTCTAGTTCAATGGGGGTTCTCTAGCCAAGGCGCAAAGGCTATCTGCAGGACTGGTCCTGGAAGCTCGTGTGACAAGCCTGAATCCTGTGTTGTGTATGGTGGCAAAACATTAAAACCACCTACATCGATACGTTTCCCGATAACCGGCATTTCGGTAGTTTGTCTAGTTCAATGGGGGTTCTCTAGCCAAGGCGCAAAGGCTATCTGCAGGACTGGTCCTGAAAGCTCGTGTGACAAGCCTGAATCCTGTGTTGTGTATGGTGGCAAAACATTAAAACCACCTACATCGATACGTTTCCCGATAACCGGCATTTCGGTTGTTTGTCTAGTTCAATGGGGGTTTTTACTCATCTTGAACACAACAACAATCACTCAATCGAGCCCTAGGAACAGGACTATCGCAGTCATAACACATCTTCTAATGTTTGCCGGCAGACGAGTACTGACAAGTCTGCGCGGTGATTCTTAGGTGGCGCGTCACTGCGGTGCGACAGTCTTGCCTCTTACCCCATTGCTTCATGTTGACGATTGACGTATTGAAATGTTCTTCATTATTTCACTTATTACAACATTAGGGTTTAAACCTTGAACCACACAAATATCATAGCACTGCAAAATTTCTAAAATTGGGTGATATTTATGACTTTTAGGCCTTGTGCAGAAAACCTAAATGATCTGCTAAATTTTGAAATACTTTTTCTAACTTTTTTTTTTTGCTTATTGTTAGTGGAATATTTACTTGCAACTTAGAATAAAGTGTTTTAGATTCTTTTAATATTCTTGTAAAAATTGACTTTTTTAGTAAATTTTCTAAACTTTAGGCCGTTTACGGGTAACCTAAACATTTTTTTTTAATATTTTTGTGGTAAGTTGTGGTGTCCAGTAGCAATTTTTTTTTCAAGTTGGAATTTGTAAACAAAAAACAGTTAATAGTCAATACAACCTAATGTTTATGTGTACATGGTAGGATTATTACCTATAAGAAACTTTTTACAAATATTCGAGGGAAACGCTTTTTTGAACTACGTTATTGCAAAAATTCAAGGGTTAATATCATATTTATTGGACTCAGAGGAACATCTGATGGCATATATTTATCATTTATAGACTCAATAAAAGACAATTTGTAAGAAAACGTGGAAAACTTTCTTTTATTTGTTATAACTTCTAAATTATATTATGGGATAATAATTGCAGAGATTTCTTCTAGTAAGGGAAAGAATACTTCTGAGAAGGCTATAGGAAGTCTCAAGTTTTGATAAAGTTTTTCTGGACTCTAAGGTAAACAACTTACTCTCAGGATTCTTGCTTGTGATCTAGATGTATAAGACTTGGGGTATATTAATTATTTGGGAACTGGATATATCTTTTCGGGAAGAGGAAGTACCTCATTGGAAACAAACAATACGGATAGTCATATTAAAAAGCAGTTTTGTGAAATTGAATCGATTTTAGAATTTTCCTGAAAATCATTCTGCCCAAATTCAGGAAAAAAAATATGCATTAGGTCCACCCGACAAACCTATGTAATGCACTCTATAACATATAGTCTTCTTTTTCGTACATAGCCACTGCGCATGCGCGAACGCCCGCGGGCACTTTTTTGTGATATCTATTTGGAACGTCACTGCGCTTGCACGAACGCAAGGGGACACTTTTTCGTGACACATACAGTCTTCCTTTTCGTACATGGCCACTGCGCATTCTCGAACGCCAGCGGACATTTTTTTGTGACCCATAAAGTCTTCTTTTTTGTACATGGCCACTGCGAATGTGCGAACGCCGCTGCGCATGCTTGAATGCCAGTGGACACTTTTTTGTTACGTTTTTTTTCATTTTAGTCACCGCTAAAGGATATTTATGCTAAACGATTACCTATTATTATTTATTTAAATTTGAACGTCCATTATTAACAAAGAATTTTAGGACGGATTATCTATAGGTTACCAGCCTTTTCTAGCCAGGATAGGGCTGATGCCTTTTCTTTTTTTTTTTTTTTTTTTTCTAAAGAAAAGCCACCATCCCTATTGAGAATTGAACCATTAAAGCTTAAGCTTTAAGACTACCGGGCCTCCAGATTATTATTATAAATTAATAGAAAACATCATGGACGTAAGCAAAATACAACAAATTACTTGAAATAAAATAATAAATGAGAACCTTCTTTTATTTCTTCTTTCTATGAGAACTGTACCTATCCTCCAATGTGGAATAAATAAATTATAATTCCTTTTTGCAGGCAGGTAAAGATAAAAGATTTCCTGAAGTTATAGACCAATCTCACTCTCTAGCTGCCTTAGCAAAGTATTCGAGCGGATGGTGAACAAGAGATTGCTTTGGTATCTGGAAAAGAATAACCCACTATCCGGCTTCCAGTGTGGTTTTCGACCAGGCCAATCAACGATGCACCATATAACTTGGCTTGAAAAAGAGATTTAAATACATTTGTAAAAGCTGAATATATGCTGTCAGAGTCAAGCAGAAGATAAGAAGGTCCCATATATGGACATCGGCGAATTTTTATAAACCACAAATGTTCCCCGGCATTACAGCTGGCTTCCTCACTTAGTATATGATGCTTTTTCGTTCACTGAAAGCTATATGTCGTTGTTGATCGGATCCGTGGGTCTGCTGCTAGTTAATCCCTTGGGGTTCAATGTCCCGACCACCTCTATCTGCTCAAGCCAAGCCAAGTGATTTTCATCCATCGTCTTTATTTAAATTATTTTGCTTTTTCTGAAATTCCGTAGCTTCCCGTATCGAACGGCGACCGATCGAACCAACCAACGCAGAATGACACACAAGGAGTGTTTTCTCAAAACCTCGGATTGTTTGACAAACAACACCATCCATCCCTTTTATAGTGTAAAAGGTATAACTTGTCACTTAGGGAAAGCGTGGAGCGGGCTCGACATTGCCAGTTCTACAAACCTCCCATTCCTCGCTCTTGGCGATATTCGATTCCTGTTTCTTTTGGGCTCCTCCTTGAATGAAATTCCTTGTACAAATGATTAGAACGAGTTTTGTACCGGCTTAATTATGAAGAACGCCCAAGATATCTCGGGTTAAATGCCGTTTGGTTTTTCCCACGACCGAGTTCAGGTGATGAACATTTTCAGAATATTTTAAGTCCGTAAATTTACTTACTTGATTTTACCTAATGTCGTTAAAGAGACTTGAAGTTTTGTATTACTTCCGGCTAGACTGTCTTTTTTGACCTGAGTTAACTCTTGTAGTAACATCAAACAAATATCTACCTGTTTTTGCTTTACAAAGCTACATCTGTAGGCAATACAAATTGTATACAACATCTCACCTTTTTAGTCATTAAGCTGATAACTGGTGATTTTTTAACTTATCTAAAGTACCAAAAAAAAAATATAAAATTTAAAACCCTCATAAGTATATACACTTTCTTCTGAGAGGAGAAAAAAGAGAAGAGATAATTCTAAAAGTTAGAAAACACACGAACGTGAAAGTAGAAGCGGTAATGTGGGTTGTGTTTTTCTTCAGGGATGTCGGTAGAAGTTGGAAAGACAATAGAAGATAAAGTAGAAAGTAAGGGGAGGGTAGCCATGACGGATGAGGAGCCCTCCCGAGTACAATTAAACAAAAACTAACTTTTAGAGCAAAAAAAGAACGTACAATGTGGCTTTAACTAACTTGAGGCAAGAAGGACAATGACATCCCGAGGATAGGTATGTGTGAGTGCATATATATATATATATATATATATATATATATATATATATATATATATATATATATATATATCGGAGGGTTTATTTTTTTTTTTAAACTCAAATTTTCATTTTGTAACCACTTGGGTCATTCTTCCTTACTTTCCGCTCATCAAAATCCTGAAGTCCTCTCCCTATCAAGTGCCACCCACCCACGCTCTCCGACTCAAAAGACATTGGCCTAGAGATCTGCTTCAGTGACCAAGTGAAGTGTTAGCAATGGCTTTTTCTTTGTTCAAGTGCGACAATTTTCTGTGGTTCACCGATCTCCCTTCGACTCCAGCCACTGGTCGGAGCGGAAGGGAGCTTGTGTAGGCACCTCTCAACGCCATCTGAGCGTCTTTCGGGCGTTAATCGAGGATGAAGTTGGAAGGCCTTGAGCACAGAACCTCCATATTGTATCATTCATCATATTACCATATGTACTTATATACATGATGTAATAATTAATAAAGAAATATATATATGTATATAAAAAAAAATCTTCCTTACAATGTAAAGATATTATCGTCGATATAAATGCAAAGTATCGAATTTGAAATAGCGCTTTTTTTTAAAAATTTTCAATCTATACTGATTGCTTAGCGATGTACGGCAAACTCTCGAATCTAGGTTCACTCAAAGATAGCGGAAAGTAACCACTTAAAGGGCCTAAAGGCCCGACTATTTGACTGTCCAAAAGCAAAGTAATGAATAAAAGTTTTTTCAGTCAAGAATTTTTAATAATAATTCAATAATTTTTAATAAAGAGAATAAAATGTTGATAAAAAATGCCTAATAATGAATTGTACAAGCGCACGCTCAGAGATACACAAACATACACTCACATTTCCGTGTACATAAACATGTATTTTCTCATCCTACTTCCCGTTTTAATATTGTCTTTCATATTTTTGTGAACAGACCAGTATCGGAAAAGAATATCAATACTTTATTATCATAATTCATGGTCGTCTCCAAGAATATCAAGCAGAGGACCATGTACAAGTATATCAAGCAGAGGACCATATACAAGTATATCAAGCAGAGGACCATGTACAAGTATATATCAAGCAGAGGACCATATACAAGTATATCAAGCAGAGGACCATATACGATTATATCAAGCAGAGAACCATATACAAGAATATCAAGCAGAGGACCATATACAAGTATATCAAGCAGAGGACCATATAGAAGTATATCAAGCAGAGGACCACATACAAGAATATCAAGCAGAGGACCATATACAAGTATATCAAGCAGAGGACCATATACAAGTATATCAAGCAGAGGACCATATAGAAGTATATCAAGCAGAGGACCACATACAAGAATATCAAGCAGAGGACCATATAGAAGTATATCAAGCAGAGGACCATATACAAGTATATCAAGCAGAGGACCATATACAAGTATATCAAGCAGAGGACCATATACAAGAATATCAAGCAGAGGACCATATACAAGAATATCAAGCAGAGGACCATATACAAGTGCCTCATATGATCTATAGTCCACGAAAATATGGTTATGTTGAAGTATTTAATTACGAATAAAACTGCAGATTAAAAATATTGACGAAATTGACAAAAAAAACTGCTTTGATAGACCATGAAATAAACAGTAGACACGCACTTAAGGATATAAAAATACAAGATAAGAGTCGTATGAAATTAGAAATACAAGAAAACATGAGCATTATTTATTACTAGCTGAATACCCGTGCTTCGTCACGGCAGATAAGTAGTTATTTTATTGGGTTAAATAATGTTTCAGCAAACTTAACACTCCTACTTCATTTTGTGCAGTTTATTATAGCACGGCTCCCGTCATACAATAAGTTAGTAATCACTTTATAAGTAATCAAAGTATAATGTTTCTTGACACTGGGATGCTCCGCACCAGTATCAACAAACAGATAACCTATAGATAACCCGTTATCTATAGGTTACCAGTGTGGGCGTATATAAGGAGAACTGAGAGATGTGCACCCCCCCCCGAAATTTTGATGTGAAGTTAAAAATGTGTCTTAAAAACCTTAAAATGGTTCGATCCATTCCTTCTTCATTCCAAAGATCATTTCATTTTAGTTGTAATAGCGTTTTATTTGCCTAAAACTATTCCAAGTTGATAGTATTCCATACCCCAATAATTCAAGGACTCCCATCATAGTGGAAATTAACCTCAATTACAAATAATACTATGAAATAGATAATGTACGGTAACAGCTGTTCTTTATAGTCCTAGCAACGCAGGCTGCCTAGGCTTGCCCGCTCTAACCAACTCAAACTTAAAACCCCTCTAAAAAAACTTAAAATTTCGAATATCAAAAAATCCTTTCTTAGCGAGCGTCTACGTTCTATAGGGAGTGCCCAGGCAAAATTTCAAATTTTTCTGTCGAGCGGTTTGGGCTGGGCGATGTTTGGTCAGTGAGTGAGTGGTATTTGACAAATACATACATAGTAGATTTATTATAATTTATCCTGAACATTGTTTATTATTTATTTATAAGAACTCAATGGATTAGTTCGGTTCTCGCAAAAAAAAAAGCAACCGGATTTCCGGAAAAATCTATATAAAGTGGAGAAAGACAATGAACACTTTTTTAGCTCAGTTTTCCCCCCCATTTGCCTTGATAACGGTTAGAGATATGGGCCTTGGAAATTATTTCAAATTTCATTGAAATTAATAGTCTCGTGACCTATAGCGCTAGTCAAACGTGTAATTTTCTAGTCGGCACAGATTGCGTCATAAGGTCAACCTCATTTTTCCCCTATGGAGGAGGAAGGAAACGCGCTAAATTTAAGCAGAAACATTGGCAATAAAAACCATTTTCGGGAAAAAATGTATTTTTATTTATATTTGTCACTTGAATGACAAGTATTAGTCCTTGAAATGACCTCGATTTTGCGCCGAAGAAGTAAACCCGACCTCGGGTACGAATTCAACGATCCTCAGATCCATGGAAGCTCTTGTTAATTCTTCTTTAACGACTTCATACGAAATTTGATCTTCAATTGCTAATTTGACCTGCTGGAGTGAAACGGACTCCGGATGCGGACTCAGCGTGTCGAAATACATAGGAATATGTGTATGGTGTCTTTGGAAAATATCACTTTTTTTTATTTATTTTCTGGGGCTGTGTAATTATTGCCGAACCCTGACAGTCTCCTTTATAGCTAAACAATATCCAACACCACAATTTCACTCAAAGAATCCCAGAAATATCAACTTTATGCTTAGCTCCAAACCTCAAGTTAGCCTAGCAGGCGGATAGTTACAGACCGACCTAATGTTAGTTTTAGTAACTAACCGTTAGTTGGCGAGTAATTACCAGACATCCGTAGTTAAATGACCAATCCCTCCGACAGTTACAGACATTTCGACCCAACTAATGACTCTTCCTCGCCGGCAATGCTCTCTGGACGATGAGCTGCAAACTAGTTCTTGTTTGTGAATATCTGAAATGAGGTTGTACATGCGTTGTTTCGGGGTGTTTGTTGTCTGCTTGTTGCTCTGAGCTGTCCTAGTTGTCGAGGTTCGCTGCCCATGTAAAGTTTAATATTCAGTACCCCGCGTCCTTCGTAAAAACGCTGCTAGCCTCCATAAAGAAAAAATCGTTAAGCCATATTTACTCATATATATATATATATATATATATATATATATATATATATATATATATATATATATATCGGCTCAAAATGGTCCGATTTTGATGAAATTTAGTACAAAAATCTTTCGTATATTTAAAAAATAATTAAAGATCAAGTTCGTTAACACGGACCCCGCGTCGCGGCGTGTGCGTCAGCAGATAGCATGGCTTTCTTTCTATCCCCACTACTCCAGGCCTTGTCCTATACCCTTCTTATTTAGTTTGGGACCTCATTACGTCTTCTCGGTTAGGGTTGCGGGTCCGGTATCGTATGATATTAAATCTGCCAGAAAAAAGTCCTTCAATGGGCCCACTGTCATGGCGTTCACTAAATTGTAATTAATCCACTAAAAAAACATATTTTCAAAAGTTTCATCACTTATTAATTTTGTTATATGTTTGCCAAAATAACTATTCAGAAGGAATACTTTGGCCATAATGGAAATTTTTTTTTAAGCCATCGGTGCTGAAAGTAGTACCCAGCAAAATTTGTCCAACTAAACATTGTTTTACGGCGAAATTCCCACGAAAAAAACTGTAGCGTCTAAGTTTTCGCGTTAATATGCTTGTAGGAACTCTTTTTATAGGTTCTCTGACGTATGAAAATCAATGAAACCATTTTCAAAGGTATTATCTGTAGCCTTTTTTGAGAAAAAGCATTCTAAAGCTTACTAAATTCTTTACATAGAAGGTTCTGAAATGACTGTCGCTGGGACGTTGTCAATCCAGGGAATAAGTGCTAAAAACTAAGAAAGTGTTAGTCTCGTTTCTTTGACTCGGCTTTTCTCCCCATAAATATAACAGTAAAACAAGGTAAGAAAATGAGATACGTATTGGTAATATGGTAGTGTTTTCTAGAGGAAACGTTAAGAAAGCGGAGGGAGTCATTTTAGCTTAACATACTGTTAGTTTCCTGTTGTGGTGCCGGAAATCTCTTGTAGATTTTATTTTGTATTTTTCAGAACCGTAAGAGGCCACAAGGGCCCAAAGAGGAAGATACTGTAGAGGTATCTGATTCTTGACATACGACATTCTAGGGAGATGGTATGGTCAGTACTATGAACGGCTTTTGCAGGTACCTATGCAAAAAAGGATGGGTGAGCCTAAGCGATCTGGAACCCCAAATACAACCCCCGAACAACGCACTAGAAGACAAAAATCTTTAGTGCACGCTCGGGTTTTGAACCTAACCTCGCCCTCGGGTTTTGAGCTAACCTCGCCTTCTAATCACTAGCATTAGAAATATGAATGGAATCGCGTTAAGATAACGTAGTTCCTTCACGTCGGACTTTTTGAACACCCACAACCATATATCAACCTTTCTCATTATTTATAGTTGTAGAGGGCAATTTTCAAGTGAGATCGAACCCATTTGTCTTGATCGGGATTTGAAGCCATATTTCCTCCGTGAGGATTCGTCACACTAGTCATCCTGATATTTAGGACACACTGGTCTAATTATTTGGGGCGTTTATAATGCGCCGTCCATCTTTGAAATCTTGTAGGAAGATCTGGAGTTACTTCCTGACCCCACTTCCGGACATCCGTCGGTTTGACAGATTTCCCGAGATATGGAAATGGCGGTCAAGGGAAGATCATTCATCAGCATACAAGAGAGCAGAGAGAATACGCTCCTGTCAGTTATGGATTGATCCGCGCCCAATCTGTCAAGCTTCAATGTTCAGTAGGCTAGCTAGGGGCTGAAGGCACTCAGTCTACTATCGACTAGCTTTTGACAGATTGCTACGCATATCAGTAAGAATCAAAAATATTACCATTTTACAGCACTTACATAAAATAAAACTTTATAACAAAATATCACACAACCTACCGTGTATGCGTCAATGAAACGAGTGTAAATGTAAGTTGTGTGTGCTTTTGTGTGTGTGCGCGCACGTGTATGTATGTTCGTGCGTGTATGTGTGTGTGCGTGGTTGTGTCAGGAGAAGCTTCAAAATTGAAAATAAAGTCTTTATATTAAATATCCTACAATTTACACACAATAATATTTTCTTCTTGCAATAAAAAAAAAATATTATTTATTACTATCGCAATTTGTCATTCTTTATTTTCTTATATTCTATAAATTAAATTATGAAGTCAATTATTTGGTTTGATTTATTTATTTATTTTATTTTATGTTAATATTATTATTAATTTTTTTTAATTTTAATTTTTTTATTTTGTGTATTTTTTTATTTATTTTTTTTTCTTCTTCAGAAATTTAATATAATGAATTTATATTCTTTACCCTTCATAAAGTTTTTATTGATTATTTTTATGTGAGCAAATCCCTTGCCGTTGTGAAGCTCCGTGAATAAATAAATAAATAAAAATAAACAAAAATATTGTCTAAATGGGTTTAAGAAATATTTGTATCACATACCTTGCTTTCGGAAATAGATTTTTATCACCACTTTCCAAAGATAAGTAGCTATTGAGGTTACACTCATGAAAAAGGTTTTTGAAACATTTGTTCAAATTTCCACCAAACTAACCTACAAGGTAAATAACGACCCCTGTCAAAATTTATATATGTACATGATTCAGGCACACACGTAAAGTTTTTTGAATTAATATTGCGGTTTTGAAATAGATACTTGTGCACACTTGATGTGCATTAGCCCGAAAGAAAATTTAATGGCGATTTAAAGAATGAAATGAAACGTTGATAAAAAATGTGTACAGCAGAAAAATGCAGAGAAAATTGGAGTTGTACTACAAAAAACGCGTTTTTTTTTTTTCTAAAGAACCTTTAGAACGGCATAAGCCTGGAACGGTGTGAGATATTTATTTATTGCTGTTGAGTTTCGCAACAAGGGCGACGACCTCATTAGAACGGCAGAATCAAAGTCAGTCAGTTGGTAGTCAAGTGATAGTCAGTTGGTTATAAAATAAACGAAGGTAACAAAAAGTATTAAAAAAAAAATAAATAAAATTTTAAAAAAATAAATAAAAATATTATATATAATAAAATAATATAGAATAAAATGTTTCCATTAAAAATTACATATAGTTATACTTTCGAGTAAATGTGTGTATATTTTAAATGTGTTAGAAGTGTTTGAATGTACGGACTACCTTCGGTCAGTAAGTCATGTAAGTCATGAGGAATCGTTAAGTTGCTGCGTTGTCTACAGTCCGTCAGGATATGTTTTACAGTTAGTGTTCTGTTGCATAGTCCTTTCTGTTCAGTAAGTATGAGTGGGTAAGTCGGGTGTGGCCAATACGGAGTCTGCATAAAATTACTTCGTCTTGTCGAGTGAATGATTCTGTTACTCAGGCTTTGGTCGTGTTCGTAATTTCTCTTAATTTACATTCACTCTTCAACCAATTTTCTTCCCATTCATACAGTGTGTTAGTCTGTATGGTTTTGTTTAAGTCAGATGTTGTCACTGTTTTAGCACTTTCCTCCGAATATTTGTTATATTTCAACGGAACTTGGTATTCGTAGTGGTAATATAGAGAGAAAAGTGAGATATAAAAATGAACTAAATCGGTTCATTAGAAGGGGGGGTTTACTACGGACCCACAATACCAATTCGCCACTACCAGCCGTGATTTTTGGTATATTTCGACGAAACTCGGTATTCGTAGTGGTAATCTACTGGTAAATATGTGTTGTAAAAATAAACTAAATCGGTTCATTAGAAGGGGGGGTTTACTCCGGACCCACAATACCAATTCGCCACTACCAGCCGTGATTTTTGGTATATTTCGACGAAACTCGGTATTCGTAGAGCTAATCCACAGGTAAATATGTGTTGTAAAAATAAACGAAATCGGTTCATTAGGAGGGGGGGTTTACTCCGGACCCACAATACCAATTCGCCACTACCAGCCGTGATTTTTGGTACATTTCGACGAAACTCGGTATTCGTAGTGGTAATCTACTGGTAAATATGTGTTGTAAAAATAAACTAAATCGGTTCATTGGAAGGGGGGGTTTACTCCGGACCCAAATTACTAATATACTCATACCGGTCGTAATTTCTGCTGTATTGTAACGAAACGCGGTATACGGTTGCCTTGACAACAAGTGATTCCCCACATGCGTGGCACATTTATGATCCTAGATCCTTTGTGCCATTCATCCTACCTGCAGACAATAAGACGCCTAGGGTTATAAGGAATTAGACCGAAGGTAATAGGGATATCCCGCTAATTGAGTACCTTATAGAGGATCTGGATCCACAAGGAGCTATTACAGGGAGGGAGAAGAACTGGCTGTCACGTGGGGTCTCTATTCCCGCCAAAATACAGCCATAATACTGGATTTGGCGGGCTCTAATCAGTCAGAATTACTACCTTAGTCTTCTCGGCTTCAACCTCCGCAATGTAAAGCTAAATCTTACATCTCCTTATTCATCCCGGTTCAATAACACGGATCTCACTTACATGCTACAATCAAATAGTATATACACAATTAAACATTATAAGGAAAATGATAAGGGTCTGTTTGCGAAGACCACATCCTGTTACTTGTGAAGTATCTGTAGTGATTATACCAGTGATTTAGCGCACGCGCATAACTCATTACTGTTCTTTTGGCCTTTTCCTATGGCCAATTCTATCGGTTTTTGCTGGTAGCAAAGAAACCTTTAACACTCAAGTCAACCCAGCTCGCAAAAATTAATAGAATTCTATTAATTTTAGCGAGTTGGATTGATATATTCTTGAGCGAGTGGAAACGCATAGCAGGTGTGCCCGTAATGCGAAATAAATATGTTATTGAACCTCCTGGGAAAAAAAGAAAGTAATTTAATGAACGAATGAAACCGTAAAACATAAATGTGAATTGACAAAGTTGTTCTAAATTTGATTAGCTATAATTAAAAAAAAAAAAAAAAAAAAAAAAATCAGTTAAGATTTAGACGCTACAGCGCGCTGTAGCCAATTTCGTAGCATGCAAAATATAATGTCTGGGGTGAGCGACGAAAAAAATTGTAATGTCTGGGCTAAGCGATGAGCGACCGCCCGGAACCTGCGAGCGACGTCACCCGGTCGCTCATGCCTATTTGTAGCCAATTGTAGCCAGTCGTCCCTCATTCCTACTACACTCCAGCTTAACATTAATGTGAGGGACGTCGATCTGACGCTTTTCACTTTTCGCTCATCGCTCTTCGCTCGTATCGTTCCTGAGGCCTGCACAGTCCTGACTTCATTGGTCAGTGGACTTCAGTTAATGTCCCCCCCCCATTCTACTTCCATGGACTGTACAGTTTAACTCTGGCCTCAAGGCTGTTCCCATAAACGGAGAGGAATATCCCAAGATTTGGACTGTGCAGTCTAAATCTCGCGATATTCCTCATGGTGTAGGGCATCCTAAGGTTTTATAAATATTGGAATAATAAGTTAGTAATTGGAGATATGTTTCCAGAGTTTGGGACCAGTGTAACGTTGTCCAAGATTACCTGACGGTCTATGACGGAGGGTCAACCACAGATCCTGTGCTGGTGAGACTGTGCGGAGGTGATGCTGTTCCTGATATTGTATCATCTGGCAATAACATGCTTCTAGAGTTCCATACATCTCCGTACGACAACCCTTTCCATCCGGTACCACTCAGCTTTCTACCGGGATTCGAACTGGAAGTACAGGTAAGTCACAAAGATTCAACTTTACACATTTAATTTATTCATAGTATTTGACTGTTGACTACAGGTGTTAAACCGAAAATCACATTTAAGTACTTAAAACAAACTGATCACTTAAAAATCACTACTGCAACCCATTTAAGCTCTGGGGAACAGTGGAAACATTGATCATCAGACGCATTTAAACATTCCAATCCAAGAACCATAATCAATGCTCCCTTCTACGTTTACAACCTCAACTTCCAAAAAGACCTCAATATCCCACTCGTTAAATATGTTGTATTATCCAGATTCCAACGTTTCCACCCTAAACATTCCACTCATCAAAATCCGAAGTCTTCTTCCTATCGAGCGTCACCCACTACTCATTCCACCAAGGTGCCTCAGAATTCACTTGCCCAGAGATCTGCTGCAGTGACATCAAATGAAAATTTCGGGAGGGGCTGCAGCCCCCCCCCCCCTTATACACGTCCATGGGTTGGGTAGGCCCCTTTCAACGACATCTGTCTCCTTCTGACGTTAATCGAGGATGAAGTTGGGAGGCCTTGAGCAAAGAACCCTTATACTGTATTATATATAATTTTATCAGATGCTTTCATATACACGATGTAATGATCAATAATATGGCAAAAAATAGATTTTTTTTATGTTGTTTATTATCAAAGTTTTATTGAAAACAATACACTATAAGGAATATACAAAAAAAAAAAAAAAAAAAAAAAAAACAGAGCGCCAGCAAAGATTCAGGAACCTTTGTTTAACCCTTTGTTGCATCATGATGCCTGCAGGCATCATATTATTTTTTGACACTCCCAGAGCAATATATTGAGTTTTTTTCAAGTTATATTTCGTTTCCTGTAAGCATCAACAAGTGTCAAAGGGACTGGAAGATTTTGAACTTTGTACTTTGTTCCCAAGAAGGAATAAACAAGTTAATGTTCACGAAACCAGAAGTCTCGTTTCTGACCCCGAGGGGACCCGTTTCGCAAGGCCACAATATTATTAAAAACGTCCATTCTGACCTAAAAAAAAATCGTACTCCTTAGTAGTAGTGGTGTATTTTACGAATGGAAAGTTTGTTTTATAGAAGTTTTATTTTTTTGTGTCAATTTTTGTGGTTGTTCATTTGTTTCCTGTGGGCACCATCGTGCATCTGGTACTGAGGTCCGAGCGATGGATCCCATTATCTGATCGATAATGGGGAGAGGAGAAACAGATTTTTCCATATAATCACAGCACCAGATGATAGTGAGGATGATGAAGATGTCGATAACAATGTTCTTTCTGAACCTCGGCGTATTTTCAGCCAATGTTTTAGAGGTAAATGGCGATGATTTGAATGTCCCTTCTCAGATTTGAATGATTTGATTGAGGCTGTACTGCCTGATGTATCTCAGAAGATGAGATGCAGGATGGAAAACTCCAAGAACCAAACTTGTGATTACTGTGATAAATGTGAACTTTATTTGTGTTTAACTCAAGGCAAATCATGTTTCAAAGATTACCATTTGTGATTTTGATGAAAAGAGAAGAGAGTTCTTTTTAAATTTAACTCATAAATTCTTTTTATGTTTCAATAAACGTATATTATACATGTTCATTCACAAAAACATTCCTCCCCATATGCACAATGATGCCTACAGGCATCTTTCAGTTTTTCATAAATTTCTCGAGAAAAAAAACTCGATTAATTTTTTTCCGCATTTTTCCCGTTATCCTGAGGCCTATTTCTACCTCTCAGATTTTTTTTATGAGAAAAGAAAAAATCATGCATCAAAGGGTTAAGGGTTACGGCCGCTTTATAAGTGTAACAAATGCCTATTGTTTCTACCAAAACATCTCCGTTGAATGAATGCATATCAAAATGTGACCTAATCATACGCTTGCTTAAGGCAATCATCAAGTTAACGAGGCTAATTTCCCGCCAAATATGAGCGCGGGAAGATAAACAGCTGTGAATGAGGACATACGCGACAAGTCTGCGAGAACTGAGATTACAGAGAACTGAATTACCTTCTAAGACTCTGTCTGAGAGAGAAAGTTTTCCTTCTCGTTTCACCTCCGATTCATCAAGAAACTTGCTTCTTCTCTCTCTGTCGGTCTTACAACGGTCGGGCCTGTTCGAAGTCGTTCATCAGAAGGCGGTGTCTTTGATGTGTGGGTAAAAAATGTTAATTAAACATCACAGGCGAGAGTGGAACCAAACTTGAATTCTCAAATTCTCAAAAATATACACTGCAACTAGTCTAAAATTAAGGCGTAATACTACCTTAATAATTTAAATTAAAAAAAAAATAAAATAATCAATATTTTTGAATTATCAAATGTTCTATACGGGATGTGAAAGTATCCAAAAAAAACAAAAAACTTTCAGTTCTCCGAAAAAAAAATGGCGGCACAGTGTCTGACGAACGGAAACCCTCTTTTTTTCACGGGCGACATTCTGCAGGCTGCAATTTTTAATCTAGAACAGGACAATAAAATTATTTCAAAAGAAGAAGGTTAAATCTATTAAAGTACGAAGGATTTTTAAGAAATTTTAATTTTTTTTTAGAAAATTGTGAACAATAATTCGAATTTGAGACAAGACTTGGAAATTCCACGAGACATGAACCAACTACTCCGTGATAGCAGTCACCATATCAACGCTATACTTACCTTTCTTAAAGACAACAATATTTTTAACAAACCCCAGACCAAACTCCTCAAATAGTCAACATGTGGGTGTAGTATGTACTACAACAACCACTTAATTTTCTTAATTCATTGTCTTTGATTGTCTAGACGACCCAAACTATGCTTTTAACATCGCCGTTGAAATTTTTTTTTTTTTAATAAACATCACTCATGACGTAATATATTCATTTATTCGTCATTATTTTACATAGGATCCTCCCTATTGATTGTACATGGGGCTATTGTTCTTATGTATGTTGTCATATTATGCATAGAACCTATATTGTAAATAGAAACTGTTGCGAGTATATATAGTCATATTGTACATTGGAACTATTTTCTTCGTTTCCTTTATAATTATAAGTTTTTCTTAAAAATGTATTGTTTTTTACTAGTTAATTATACTTTTAGCTGTATGTTATTCACAAACTTTATTGTATAATTAGATTGATACACACAATAATGTAATTGGACTTGTAATTATGTAATATTGTAACTATTTTGTTGTTGTTATGTATTTATATATTATATGTGTACCTGGGCGAAGCGCTGTCAATGCGGGGTGCTCATAAATAAATTATAAAAAAAAAAAAAACAAAAAAAAAAAAAAAAAAACAATAATTCGTTTTATATTACAAAATCTGTCAGAAATCGGTCATACATTTTACCTACTATATTAGCAAATATCATTAGGAGATGCAGTTGAAATTTGAAGTTGATCGGGCAAAAAATGAAGACGCCAGAGTATCGCCGGATTTGAAAAACATGGTTTTGAGAAAACGATTTTAAAGTTTTATGTTCTGAAATGTTTATGTCTTTCCTATTTAGTTTTTTTCATAGTTTCTTGAAATAAAGATTAAGAAAATCAGCATCACGACTTCACTCGGAAAATCGTATTTTGTGCCCATTTAAAAAAAAAAAATTCTTACCATAAACACTGTTTGATATTATTTTTGATTAGTTAAGGAAGAATTTAGCCCATAAAAAAAAGTTAGAGGTAGTATTACTCCTTAATAATAGGTACCTATGAAGAGGAAAATCAGGCAGCCTGAGCATAGTACTGACCACACTATCTCCCTAGTGTGCCGTATAAAGATACCCCCTGGGGTCCAGAAACAGTAGATTATTTAGACGAATTACCCGACACCAGCTTTTCAGCGTTCATTCTGGCTGTCAACCCTCGTCAAAACAACGTGAGATCTAATGCCTATTATCAACCACACCTGCAAATTTTAGTCAAATTAATCCTCGTTTATCTCGTCAGGAGATAACACCTTACAACCACAACACAATATGTTGTCAGAAAGAGCGTTTTCGCAGTCACCTTTGTGATTCCATTCATGAGCGTATATAAGGGGGGCTGCTGCTCCCTCCCTCCGAAATTTTGATTTTACCGGTAAAAATTTGTCATAAAACCCTTAAAAACAAATTAAATAAGATCACTTAGTTACGAAAAAATATGTTATTTTGGGTGTAATGCGTTGTAATTGGCTAACACTATTCCATGTTCTAGATTGTTAGTATTCCATACCCCCAAATGCACCCCCCCCCCCCCGAAATTATATTCTATATACACCCATGATTCCATTTCGACAACTGACTGTTTTAAACAACGTGTGAAAAAAAATAGAAAGAGATTACCGACATGAAACACATAGTTGAGTCAGAGATACCTCTCCGGTAAAAACATGAAATATTTGAACTCATCAATATACAAGAGAAATATACATCGGAAAACTTTGTTTATTTATTTAAATTTTAATATACATTTATTATTAACTAAGAATTTTAGGACGGGATATCTATAGGTTACCACCCATTTCTAACCAGGATAGGGCTGATGCCTTTTTTCTCTAAAACAAAGCCACCACCCCTAGTGGGAATCGGACCCACACGACCCTTTGGCTCGGAGTGTTAAGTGCTCACACCTTAACACTCACGGCCAGAGAGCCTCCTAATAATTTATGTAACGCTTCTTCGGAGATTTGCATTTTCTTCACAACTGTTTGGTAGAGGGTGATGTAAAATTGGCCATTAGCTCATCTTTGCAGATATATGAATGTTTTATTAATCCTCATCGGCAAAGAATAAAGAACTTACACATGATAACTGTTGGATGTTAGGGATAACAAAGTTAACAAAACACAAATACTCCAAAATCAATATAATAATTATTAATAATAATTAACAAAATGTAATAAACATTTAAAAATAATACAGAAAGATGAATTATAAAAAAAGTCATAGAAGAGAATGAAGAAGTACGTTTGTACGTTAAATAAATGAAGGAAAATAGGGTATCTTCATTCATATTCATATATTAAATTAAGAGAACATAAATCAGTATTTTTCAAAATAAATCCAACAAATGTTAAAATTACGAAAATTTTGAGGAGAGCTTGTTAAAACTTTAAAAATAACAGCTCTACAATAACACCATTCATACATGGCCCCCGAATATTCTGTCTTTTTTTTTCCTTCAAAAACGGCTGTAACGAAGCCGATAAAACAATTTTTCCACGCGTCACCCGGCGTGTCCAGATCAAATGTTTTGCCGGCAGAAAAGGGCCGATGACTGAGCCGAAAAAAGAAAAAGAAAAAAAAAAGAGGAGTCAGAAAAAATGAAAACCTCCTCTTAAAAAAAAAAGAAAAAAAGAAATCCCCGGGTTGAATGATTCCACTGTCGAGAGCCATCCCCTACCCCACCCCTTTTACCCCCACTCCACCTCCGACTAGAATAATGAGTCACACCCTCTGTCCCATCAATGGAGACCTTTTTCACCAAGGGATTTTTGTATCTCTTTCAAAATTATATACTTTTATTTTTTCTGCCTTACAAAGAATGTTTTTCCCAGATGATTAAGAATTGTGCATGTCCACGTTTTAATCAGAAAGTCTCGTTTGCCATGGGCCCAGAATGCATCCAAATTCAAGCAGGAATGATTTTTCAATATCTCTTTTTTCTGTTTTTTTTTTTTAAAGAAATGTCATTCAACCCATTTGTGATTTTGTATGTTAGCCTCCAGAATAGCAAAAATAAATTAGAAACCAAATAAGTAATATTACATGTGCGCCAAGTATAATCAAAATCGCTCAAACGATGTGGATTTGGATAAGGGACAAACGTAAAACCTACAGCTGGTACACGTTTTTGACCTAGCCTACGAGACTTCCCGAATCAAGACCTACCTGTCTGCCACAGTCAAAATCGGTCAAACGGTGTGGATTTGTATAAGGAACAAACAGACACGTGATTTATATATATATATATATATATATATATATATATATATATATATATATAGAGAGAGAGAGAGAGAGAGAGAGAGAGAGAGAGAGAGAGAGAGAGAGAGAGAGAGAGAGAGAGAGAGAGATGAGCATGTGCAACAAAGGTGATTTACACAATTCTAATTATTACAAATCCTTCGAATTACACAATCGAAATGTTATGAAAGAATAAAACATCCAGCCATATTTCAAAGAAAATTTGCCCGATTCAAACGAAATTTAAGGGGACGATGAAGGCTTCAAAGTCACAAAATTTCTTCCAATCAGGATGTTTCTAAATTTACATTTTATTTTTACTTTGAGAACAATTTCTTACAATTACCTTCTGGAATAAAACAATAGTTATAAAAAGTAAAGCTAGTTAGAAAAAGGAAGCTCTCTTATTTTCAATGAGCCCAAGGAGGTAAATATCGGGTTACCTCAATAAATATGAGATATTGAATTTCAAAACGTCTCGTAAATGTTTCGCTTACAAATTTTTATTCTCTTCCGTACTGGGAAAAATTATTATGTTTTATTATCGATGATATTTACCACATTCGGTTTTCTTGGGCCGGCCACACACTACGAGGTAGACCGGACAGGTACACCCGTGAGGTGCACCTGTCTGTGACCCACACTGTTCAGGTTTACCTTACAGGTTTGTCAGTCTTCAACATGGATCCTCCAGGAGATGATCTACTTTATCTCTCTCTATTTGCAGTAATATTTGAGACACGTAAAAACAAACGAAAAAAACGCAAACAATGGCGTAAGGAATGGTTGCAGAGAAGAAATAAATTCACCCATATCAATCTGCTGAACAAATTAAGAGATGAACCAACAGATTATCGCAATTATCTGCGCATGAACGAATCAGTTTACACAGAGTTATTTTCACTTGTATCTCCATTCATTAAGAAGAAATATACACAAATGAGGGCCGCTATATCTCCACACGAAAAACTAACAGCTACTTTGAGAATCTTGTCAATTTTCCTCTACTCCTTTCGAATATTAGATCGAAAACTATTAATTTTACTTTTAGCCATACTCTCGTTTGTATTTGGATATATTTTCTGCATTTTGTATACTAATTTGCGATATCCAGCATCCAATATTGTATTATTTCTATTGTGAAAATCAACGTATTTTATTTTCCATAAACATGGTTCATTTTTATAAATTTCGATGAAATCACTAAGAACTTCGTTAATTTTATGAGACATTTTACACTTTAAACTGATTCCATAAATAAATAAATAAAAAGGCCACAACGGTAAAACAAATCAACACAAATCAGAGTTGCAGAAAACTGATACCTCATCAGGTACACCTGACAACCCCCACACACACATGAGGTCTACTCGCCTGTCAAGTGGAAATAATCGAATTTTCATCAGGTGTGAGGTCACCGGAAAGGGTAGAGTGGGGGTAGTAAAGTTCCGCCACACTATCAGGTAGACCGGACGGGTGAACCTGTCCGGTCTACCTCATGGTGTGTGGCGGCCCCTGGAATGACTATGAGGTAGACCGGACGGGTGAACCTGTCCGGTCTACCTCATGGTGTGTGGCGGCCCCTGGAGTGACTATGAGGTAGACCGGACGGGTGAACCTGTCCGGTCTACCTCATGGTGTGTGGCGGCCCCAGGAGTGCTGATTTTAAATCTGCAATCAATTGTGGTGTAAATAAAATGTATAATGCCAGTTTATTTGAAAACGTAAACATATTTTCAAACGTTTTTGACGATATATAAATTATTCGTAATTATTAACTGTATTTTTCCTTTAACCTGCTCTATGAAACAAATGAATTGGTGGAAGAATTAAGTCAATATCATTTTCTAAGCTCATGAAACAAAATAAACCATTTTCAACCGGTTTTATTTTATTTCTCAACTCCTATCGCACATTGGCCGGAACGCTCCGACTATTTTTTAGATGCAGAATCGCCAGAGAAAAATGAACCAGATCGGTGCCTCCACCACTGTATATTCCCGTTGTTAGAAGAAATTGCTGATTTCGATGCTAATAGATAAAGAACCAAAAGACAGGATAAAATTTAACGTACATTAAAATTATGATTTATTTGGTTGTTTTTGTTCATTTTGAAAAAGTATGAAATACCAAAGCTGAAAATATTTTATTTCCGAGTATGTTTAGTTGCAAGAAACTGAAATAAAGAAAATAATGATTACTCTTCATCAAGATAATTCCATATTATTGTTTAAGGAACGCATGAATTTAAGTTTCCCAAACGTATCTTGGTTGTTTACTCCCTGAAATCCCCCCTACCCCCCACTTAGCCTAATTGTACAAGACCAAGAAAACGGAAACAATCCCATTTATATGTCGGACCCTGAAAACCACCAGCATTATATTCAGCTCCTTCACGATCTGACTCCATTTGATTTTCACAATATATTCCACGGAAAACTATTGTCTTATAGAAATATTTAATTTAATCAATTGAATATTAATGGTATAGTTATTTTATGCTGATCTTGCTGTTTTAATTTCGTTCTTCGCTTTATGTTTTTCCCATAAAGCAATTCGAAGAATGAGATTTCTGGCCGGAAAAGAGTTTTCAATCTTTGCCAGACGACCAGCCAATATCCATCTCCCATGTCCAATGAGAGCCACTCAAATGCTCTTGTTTTATTCATAATTCTCTCCATAAAATAAAATATATTAGTGAACAAATATAATTTTCAGAAATACATTCATCAATAATAATTTTTCACTAAATCTATTTTGAAGGGGCTTCAAGAGCAATCCTTCCTTATATCCATTTTTTTATATCCTTCCTGTATTTTTGGATACTTATAAACTCGGGTAGATATTGTGGGTTTTTTTTTTTTTTACATATTTGCTTTGTAATAAATAAATTTCAAATTCTCTATAGTCAATATACAAATAAACTATCTGAATGCCCGTGCATCGTCACGGCTGATAAGTAGTTATTTTATTACGTTAAATAGTGTATCGTCAAAACTAACGCCACTATTAATTTTGTTCAGTTTATTATAGTACGGTTCCCGTCATACTATATGTTATTCATCAATTGATGACTACTCAAAGTATAATGTTTCTTGACACTGGGACGATCCGGACTAGTATCAACAAAGAGATAACCTAGAGATACCCCGTTATCTATAGGTTACCAGCAATAGAAGTTTAACCCGTACCGGTAGAAATTCGTTGTCAATAATAAATGGACGCTAAAATTTAAAAATTTGTTTTTCCAAGATGTCATTTGGAAACACAAATTATATTTTCGAGCATTACCAAGGAGTGCGCTGACTGGGGATGCTGATGGGTGAGGAGGCTGTGCAAGGGTTCGGGCTATTATTACCACGGATGGATCATCACCAGGTAGAGCGTAAACACTATGCGGGACAAAATCGCATTTTATTTCTATTAATTCAAGGTGTGCTATCATAGTTGAAATTACCTGGAAATAAAAATAATATTATGAAATAAATACAGAACGGTAACAGCTGTTATCGTCCTAGTAACGGATGCCGCCTAAGCTTGCCTGCTCTAACCAACTAAAAATTCAAACCCCTCTAAAAATACGTAAAAATTTGAATATCAAAAAATCCTATATTAGGGAGTATTTACGTTATAAAGGGAGTGTACAAGCAAAATTTCAAAATTTTCTGTCAATTGGTTTGGGCTGGGCGGTGATAGGTGGTAATTGACAAACATACAGAAGATTTATTTTTTCTTTTAAATATTCTATTAATAATAAGCATTTTAAACAAAAAATTGCTCATAAAAAGTCCTTTATAGATGTCAAATGCTTAAGCAGGAATGAGGTTTTCTTGGACATGGCCAGGAAGGATTTAAGAGAGGTTGTGGCTATAGTATCTGGCCATTGTGCCATGAATAAGCATATGCATGTAATAAGGATCAGATCGTCACCAGTCTGCAGGTGGTGTAGGGAAAAGGATGAGATGTTACATTTGAGTGTGTAGCATTGGAAAGTAGAGGATTTCTACACTATGGGTGATAAAAAGGTCAACGGAGATCAGGCAATACCTGAAGTTCATCAGGATGTTAAGGTAAGGTTTACCAATTTGGGACTCGCACATTAGGACGAACGGCTGATGTGTACCCCGTGAGAAGCGGAGGGTATGAGTCAACAGTTAATCTAATCTAATATAAAATGAAATAGATTAAATCTATTGAACTTGGGTTGCTGGGTATAAAGTGTCTGAGGGACACGGAGGTTTGCTTAGCTCACAGTGTATAAAGTGTCGGATGGACACGGAGGTTTGCTTAGCTCACAGTGTATAAAGTTTCTGAGGGACACGGAGGTTTACTTAGCTCACAGTGTATAAAGTGTCTGAGGGACACGGAGGTTTGCTCAGCTCACAGTGTATAAAGTGTCTGAGAGACAAGGAGCTTTGCTTAGCTCACAGTGTATAAAGTGTCTGATGGACAAGGAGCTTTGCTTAGCTCACAGTGTTTAAAGTGTCTGAGGGACACGGAGGTTTGCTTAGCTCACAGTGTTAAAGTGTCTGAGGGACACGGAGGTTTGCTTAGCTCACAGTGTATAAAGTGTCTGAGAGACACGGAGCTTTGCTTAGCTCACAGTGTATAAAGTGTCTGATGGACACGGAGGTTTGCTTAGCTCACAGTGTATAAAGTGTCTGAGGGACACGGAGGTTTGCTTAGCTCTCAGTGTATAAAGCGTCCGAGAGACACGGAGGTTTGCTTAGCTCACAGTGTATAAAGTGTCTAATGGACACGGAGGTTTGCTTAGCTCACAGTGTATAAAGTGTCTGAGAGACACGGAGCTTTGCTTAGCTCACAGTGTATAAAGTGTCGGATGGACACGGAGGTTTGCTTAGCTCACAGTGTATAAACTGTCTGAGAGACACGGAGGTTTGCTTAGCTCACAGTGTATAAAGTGTCTGAGGGACACGGAGGTTTGCTTAGCTCACAGTGTATAAAGTGTCTGAGGGACACGGAGGTTTGCTTAGCTCACAGTGTATAAAGTGTCTGAGAGACACGGAGGTTTGCTTAGCTCACAGTGTATAAAGTGTCTGATGGACACGGAGGTTTGCTTAGCTCACAGTGTTTAAAGTGTCTGAGAGACACGGTAGGTTTCATAAAATCGGGAAGAGACTACTTCTCCTGGCTGTTAGATCACAACTGAAGGTTTGAATGGAACCTTCTATAGAGTAGGGACAGCTACTGAGCATGTGGGAGATTCTAGATACTCACTCCTGCCAAAATATTTATCTGAACTTTCCCTCGTGTCTGTCATACACTTTATACACACCAAGGGTTAAAGGCCAACTAAAACTTTATACACACGAAGAATTAATGGCCAACTAAAACTTTATACACACCAAGGGTTAAAGGCCAACTAAAACTTTCTACACACCATTGGTTAAAGCCCAACTAAAACTTTATACACACCAAGTGTTAAAGGCCAACTAAAACTGTATACACACAAAGAGTTAATGGCCAACTAAAACTTTATACACACGAAGAATTAATGGCCAACTAAAACTTTATACACACCAAGTGTTAAAGGCCAACTAAAACTTTATACACACGAAGAATTAATGGCCAACTAAAACTTTATCACACCAAGGGTTAACTTTCTTGACCTTTCCCATTTCTGTACTTCTTTAATTTTACTTTCTCCGCTACACCATAGCCCCGTACATTTCATTCAAGACAGAATTCGCTAACCTCCTCCGCCCTCCGTCCGTCGATGGCCCTTATATTCGCCTGTTTTATTCCAATAGTTTTCTTTCTGCCCTCACTGCATGTCTTTCTTGTATCTTTCATCTCAAAGGGAGTTTAGAAAGAAAGGTTTAGAAAAAGGTAGACAGCAAATTAGATTTTTAGAGACAAAAAAGGACATATTGACCTTCCTGAAGTAGTTGCATGGAATTATACGAAAAAATTAAACTTTTTTCCGGTGAACCCTCATTTACGTTAAAATATAAAGAATTAAAATGATACAAGAGCATCCATCACCAACAAAATTGCTGCTTATCTTCAAAATGAGTTTGTTAACTCTAATTATAGTTTGTAAACATCCTGTACACATTACCGATGATAAATACACTGAGATTATTACGCTGAAGCAGATAAATTCACCATATGTGCCAACTAAACGACTACCACCAGCAAAGTCCTGAAAACCCTCGTCTCAACATACTAGGCGAGATGAAGTGGTTCTGTCGAGAGGAAGAATTAAACATTTATAATGTCACTCATGATTAAATATTTAAACAGTAATTTAAGCTTGATTGCACGATATGTGGTGATGTTTTTTGTTGGTTTTTTAAACAAATTTTCACTGACTGCACTGTCTACTAGGACTTTCAGACTCAAATGGACATACACTGTCCTCACTCTAAAGGATATGGAGACGACAAAGAATTTAGTCAAAAAGCAATTAGAGCTTTAAATATTAACAAGTATATATATAAATATATGATAAAATTAAATTTAGAAAGAGAAAGATAGAAATTAAAAAAGAAATGTGTGTGTGTGTATGCATATGAGTATAACCCTCTCTTTTAAGTATATTTTAGCTCATTTTAGTGCGGTTCCTCCCTCCCTCCAAGGCGAGGAAACCCGCGTATGTGGTTGACCTACTTACAGGGTTTTTTTTCCACAAAATCAGGCGTTTGGTATCACTGTGCGTCGCACCGACATCCACGTAGTTATTGCTTACAAACAGGTCTATTATTGCCTGCAAACTGACTTATTATTGCCTAAAAACAGGCCTATGATTGCCTAGAAACAGGGGATTTGGTTTGGCAGCGATATCCAGACAATTAGCGTCGGGTTGTCTATAGGTTACCACCCTTCTTAAACAACTTTGGTGGACTAGGGAATTCTTTAAACGGGTCCGTAGATAAAGGATGAATTCTTTCCCTTCTGCAGGCGGAATTCAAACCCAATACTCATTATGTAGAAATCTGATACACTTCCCACGGAGAGACCCTTTATATATACCTATCGATTCGATCGGGTTTAAAGTTTATGAAACCTTATTTTACCATGTACTTTTGTTATTAAATCCATGTACAGTAGATGGTAGATATTGTACAGATGTACAGTAGACATAGATGAACTGACAGTACAGGACTTACTAACGAACATAAAATCACACATAGACAATAAATGGCAAATCACTTGGACCAACACACAAGATAAAAAATTGAGACAAATAAAACAAACTGTGTGTGCCTGGCCATCCAGCAACCGAGCCGCGAGGCGTGAAGATGTAGTGGTCACCAGACTCCGTATCCGACACTCGCTTCTGACACACCGCTACTTAATGACGAAACAGGACAGACCAACGTGTGCCATTTGCAGCACAGACCTCACTATTAAACACATACTAACGGAGTGCAAGCAACGAGACGGTACAAAACTACCAACTGACCTACATGAACTTTTGACAGATAACAGTCCTCACATCGAAAACATGCTGACATATATCTTAGAAAAAACAAACACTTACACAAACATATAGAACAAACCTAAACAAATAAGGAAAAACATGTGTGTGATACTGTGAAGTGAAATCACAGGCACTTGGCAAAGTAAATAGGCATTTTACATTTCACTATTGTTTCCATATCAAAATTTGTATTGCAATTGCTTTATATATGTATATATAAATGTAAATATTTGTTGTTATAAAACATTAGAACTGTTGATGGATTCTATCCACAACTTGTGTTCAAAAGAGCAAATAGCAACTTAGCGAGCTCTAAATATATATATATATATATATATATATATATATATATATATATATATATATATATATATATATATATATATATATATATTTATATATATAAAATAAATATATAAAAATCACGTGTCTGACTGTTTATTTATTTATTTGTTTGTTTGTTCCTTATACAAATCTACACCGTTTGACCGATATTGACCAAACTTGGCACACAGGTAGGTCTTGATACGAGAAATCTCCTAGGCTAGGTCAAAATAGTCAAATTTCAAAATTTGGTCATAAGGTCAAAAGTTTTGTTCAAGAAAAATTGTCTACACTAAACCATTCAGATTGTGACGGCCATTTTGAGTCGACTACTACTGGCCTGCTGTTGTGCTGGCCTCTGCCGGGTATCATTATGTACTAAAACAAATTCACATCGTTTGACCGATTTTGGTAACTGGGTATAGACAACTAGGTATCAAGTAGATCTTGATACGGGGAGAGTCATAGACAGAAAGTAGGTGTAGCATGGCACACTGGGTAACAGCTAGTAACCAAATAAATAAATATTAAATCCATATCGAAAGCTATGATTTTTTTATTAGTATCGTTGTATTTCTGTGAATATAGTTCCAGGATGAGTTTGATGAATCGCCCCCCTTCTTCCTAACTCTAGAACTAATTTCCCGCCCAAACTCATCGCTAAATCAATCTAAAACTCTAATATACTCAATCAATTATTAATCCCTCGCTTCCTCTTCTTTTCTTTTTTATCTTTTTATGTTTGCCAAAAA
Source organism: Gonocerus acuteangulatus (assembly GCA_946811695.1). Taxonomy (NCBI): domain Eukaryota; kingdom Metazoa; phylum Arthropoda; class Insecta; order Hemiptera; family Coreidae; genus Gonocerus; species Gonocerus acuteangulatus. The sequence continues at coordinate 14,277,849 of OX328131.1, forward strand.
CAAAAGGAAAAAGAAAATATAAAAGGGTTTAATAATGAACAGCCTAATCTAGGGGATTCTGAGGCATCTTTCATTACCCTAAGAGGCTTATATCGATAAAAAAGAAATATGGCGATATTGTGAAATTACCATAAGGATATTATGTACAGATTGAAATACAGGAGCTTATAGATCACAAAAATAAAAATTAATTAATTGGAGTATGAGTGCAAACATTAAAGCAATTTCCAAATGTTGGCCATATTTGGTACCAAAAAGGCCGGATTATGGCTTGTAGACATTACAATATTCAATAATTTTACTTCGTTACTTAGTACATTGGATTCCAAAGAACTTAATGTGACGTTACATTAGAATCTTTAGGGCCTATTTCCTTGGACATAGGTTAAGTGAATAAAGATGAGAGGAAAGGTTGGATGTCCAAGGACGGAGATATGGGAACAATGAATCTGCAAACGATCCGTATTGGTCATTCGCACGGCACGTGGCACACGCGTAAGATGATTTCCGTAAGGTCTAAGATCTGACGAGGTAAATGTCAACGAGCGACGTAGATAGCAGCACTTTGCATGTCTGAAATTGAAGTTTCCTACATTTCCAATGTTTCCCTACTAGATCGAGTCACGTGCTAGAGCGGAAGTGGGATGAAGGGTATATAAGGGCCGGCTTACCTGTGGCGAACAAAGCTCGTACCAGTTTCCTGAGGTACCCTCCCCTGGTCACTTAAACTAGCTTTATCTCGTCAAATTGTCTCTCATATTAGCGATGTTTCATCTTGATTGGCCTTTGTGAATTTAATCCTAATCCTAGTGTAAATAAAAGCTTTGAAATGGAATTTAGCTTCTCAAAAGTATGTCTCCAATATCTATTCCATTAATTTCCGACTTTGCCAATCGACCCTCACAAATACAGAGGTCCAAAATATGGGGAAAAACTCACAACGCATGATGATTTCTTATGTGGATAGATACATTGAAGGGTTCGGGGGATCACGTTTTCCTTTCATTCTCCCTGCTGGTCAGTACTTCTTCAGTCACCAGCAAAACAAAAATTCCCTGATCTTCTGTTGGTAATCCCTATCGTTGGTAAGGTGTGGCATACTGATCTGGCAGTTAGATGAATTTGGAGAAGTTGATACCCTAAGTCAAAAATATACGACGGGTCATTTTAAAAATTAATTTTTTTTTTTTTGTAATTGGTTATGTTTAAAAGCTATATATGACTTAACATTCATCAAATGAAGAAATAATGCTTTGGGCCTTCCTCAATCTCGCAATAACAGAGCTCCACAAGTGGTCACCTCGGGTCAAAAGGGGTAAAATAAAAGGAACAATTATCACTAGCACTGCAAAATATAAACTGGATTAAAGGAGGGGAAAAATTGGGAGGTAAGCATAAGGTTTAAGGATGTATTTGCAGGATTTGACATGAATCTATAGAAATTAATAGAGTCACTATGACCATTCAAGGGTTAAATTAATTTAAAAACGATATGGTTGGTCAAATGGGTGAAAATCTGACGAACAAGGCATTTAGAAAGCCACAAGTTTCCTTTTTATTTTCAAACTTTTCCAGGTACTTAGTCCTGTTTTTAAGTCAATGCAATGGTCCTTACTCAGCCGAGCAAAGTGCGTCTAAGCAAGAACATTAATTACCTTAATATTAATCCATAATTTATAGTTTTTGTCCCGCTTTTTAGCGGCCTTTTTCAACTAAAAAAAAAATAATACTGAATTAACGAAGAGAATAATCAAAAGAATAAATAATATTTCAGTGAAACTCAATATTCTTTGTGGTCATCTAAAGATAAAAATGAGTTGTAAAAATAAAATAAATCGGTTCATTTGGGGGGGGGGGGGGGGGTATTCCGGTCCCAAATTACTAATTTGCTCATACCGGTCGTAATTTCTGTTGTATCGTAACGAAACGCGGTATGCGTCATGCGTGTTCTATGATAAAAAAAGTTTTGGAAAAATGAACTGTATCGGTGTGTCAGAAAATCGTTTTTTTCCAAATTTTTAGATACATCCAACGAAAATGAGGTTAAATTTTCCCTATACAAAACTATTTCCAGGTAAATCATTTCTTGACTGGCATCTGAATGGAACACGTGGACCGTAAACAGCCAATGAGTCGCCGTTTTGAAAAACACTTTAACTTTTCCAAGTAGTTTCCATTACAAGTCCACTCCTTCGGGGGACTTAGTCGGAAACAAATTAAGTTCCTTTTGTATTTACCTTTTGTTCTCCTTTTCAGGGGGATATTTATTTACTCGTGAAAAGTCTGCTGAGAAGAGTCCCTTTCTTAGCCTTCTTTGTGCAGTCGGTTGTGAGCAATTTTTCTCAGTCGAACTCCTTCACTCCTCAGCCAAAGCCTTCTTTACTCTTCAGCTATAATTGGAAAATCTTGTAGCTCCCAGAATTGTTGTGTTTTTAAATGGGCTTTTCCCTAGAGGAAATTCTGAAAGGAAAAGAGGGAAAGTAAAAAGACCATTACAAACTAACAAGTATTAAACTATTTTTTAAACACACCTGTATATATATACCTGTACCCCAGGGGTAAAGGACACCATCTCAAATATTTTTAATTGTTCAGGAGAGCCAATTTACCATAATCTTTAACTATTAAAATTTGTTATAATTAAAAATTATAGAAGCAAATTAAAGAAAATTTTTATCGGCATTGATTGGTAATTGGAAGTATTAACCATAGTCAAAGAAGACCAAGCCCCCCACTTGGTGACTTTTACCTCTAATAGAAACGGACAAGATTTTATTTTTCTCTGTCTTATCTTCGTTATTTATGGGAACAGGACATGGTGCCCTGACCATTGTATGGATCGAAAAATCCACATTAAGAACATACTGTAAAGTTAATTTAATAAAAAAATAAACGTGGTGTCTTTTACCTCCGGGGTATAGATATATATATTCACTCATTTGTTGAGCTACTTGTTGCAGCGACACTTAGAATTCCATTTTCTTTGCTCTTTTACACACTTACACTCTGTACTCTTGACACTTATTCACTCCTAGAAGCTATATATTCTGTCTTTTATACTTTGCCTAAAGCGCAGTAGGCTTTCTATATAATGCTTAGGGAAAGTATGAAATACGCTTTATTTCATACATTGTCGGCTGGATTTAGGCGTTCTATAGAATGCGTAGGCATTCCACTTGATGACTCAATCCGAAAATGCCGATTAAAAAATTTTGCGTTTCAAATGACTGAATGACGAAGAGAATAACGGTTGGCCAAATTTGTATATATATATATATATATATATATATATATATATATATATATATATATATATATATATATATATATGAGTCTGTTCGCTTTCTAGGGGCCTCAAAAATCGAATATTGATAAAATTTATTATATAAATAATGAAGATGGAGATAGTTAGCCATTGCAGAGATACGAAGATAAGGTATAGTTGGGATTCGGCTTACATTACATTAGCCGAATCACAACTATACCTTGTCTTCGTATTATATAAATAATTTGCCAAGATAAACTTCAGTTTAAACAACAACACTTTTAACCAATAAAATTGACAACAAAAAAATATTTACCTCACTTATGACTTACTAACGTTATCGTTTCCACATCTACACAGACGGATCAAACTCACTATTTGGAACTCCAAATGGTTAACAAAAACCTAACACATTCAATCAAATTGCAAGACAACACAAGTATCTACACAGCCGAATAACACTCCATGAAAACACAAATATAGGTACTCCTATGTACAGACTCACTTAGCTCTTTATGCTCCCTCGATAATATTTATACTAACCACCCAATAATTAAACAGATATACGAACAATTACACAGACTCAGGAATCACACAGTTACACTATTATGGCTACCCGGACACGAGGATATCGGACTAAGTACATCAGTAGACAAACATGCAACTAACAAACAGATCCTAGACATTAAATAAAGAACAGTACACGATTTGGTTCATACATTACGCACACGCATATTGAATGTTTACTGGCTACAAACAGACACAAATTACAAACAAAGTAACAGATAAAAATTAAGAACACAGTAAAAGATTGGAGTAGCGAAAAATACACTTTGAAAATAAGAGACAAAATAGTACTGATCAGACTTTGCATTGAACACTCATTGCTCAGACACAATTACCTCATGGAGAAAAGAGAGAAACCAATATGCAAGACTTCTAACAAAACTTTGAAAAGTGAACATATACTGACTGAATGTTAAAGGCGTGGCATACACGTGACATAAACGACGCTTTCTTCTTATTAAGGAGCCCAAGGACGTAAACATCAAATTATCTTAAGGAGAGATTTTGAATATCGAAACATCACGTACATTTTCCGCTTACAAATCTTTAACTTCTTCCGGACAGGGAAAAATTATTTATTATTTTTTTTTTAACGGCGCATCAACAAATCTTTGCCATTAGCGCCGACATCCAGGGTGCAGCCAGGAATTCTCTCAGCGAGCCCTGAGATGAGAAAATTCCTGCCGCCGGTAGGGATCGAAGAACCCACCATCTCCCGCTTATGAATCCAGCGCGTTAGCCACTAGACCACGGGAGACCCCGGGATAAATTACTATGTTATGTTTTCGATGATACCACATTAGGGTTTTTTGGGGTGCCGAATTAATATATGCTATTATTATTGGTGTGAAAATATGTATAATGCTAGCTTACTTAAAAACGTAGATATTTATAAACCGTTTTGAGCAAATTAGTAATTTGGGTCCGACCCCCCTCTTTATGAACCGATTTAGTGTATATCACATTTTTGTCTGTAGATGAATACAACGAATACTGAGTTTCGTTTAAAATTAACAAAAATTGCCGCAAAAAGCCCCCTCCTAATGAACCGATTTAGTTTATTTTTGCTGCACATTTTTCTATTAAAATGACCACAACGAATACCAAGTTTCGTTGCAATACAACAAAAATTATGTCTGGAATTGGTATATAACTACTTTGGATCCGGAGTAAAGCCCCTCCAGATGGACCGATTTTGCTGGTTAACAAACGCATTGAATCGTTTGCTAGGGGAAATTCTATATACTAAGGTTCGTGGCGAAAACACACACACACACACACACACATATATATATATATATATATATGTGTGTTTGTGTGTGTGTGTGTGTGTGTGTGTGTGTGTGCGTGTGTGTGTTTTATCTTTATTGATTCGATCGGGTTTGGCACCCCAAACCCCCCTTTTGATTACTTTACAAAGTAAAGCTTATACTTCCACACACCTATTTCCTTATCCTCAAATCCTACCTGTCAAACAGATCCTTTCAAGTCAAACAAGGTACAACCCTTTCCCCGACGTGCTCCATAAATGCTGGCGTCCCTCAAGGAAGTATTATTGGTCCTCTCCTTTTCATTCTTTACACTGCGGATATTCCCACACGCCCTCATACCTTACTGACCACCTACGAAGATGATAGTGCCATCCTATCAACTTCCCCTGATCCTTCAGTAGCATCCCAACACCTGCAGGAACACCTTTCCGCTATTCAACATTGGAGTGAAACATGGAGAATAAAAATCAACCCGGAAAAATGTAAACAGGTTACATTCACTCTAAACCGGAGATCTTGTCCTACAGTCTACCTCAAAAACACTCCACTACCAACATCCAGCGAGGTTCGATATCTAGGATTATACCTAGACAGCCGACTGACATGGAACCCTCACACGAGACTGAAAAGACAAGAATTGAACAAACGATACGGCCTACTTAGACGATTCCTTGGACCTTCATCTAAACTATAGACACAGAACAAAATTACGATATATAAAACAATCATTCGACCAATATGAACATACGGACTTGAACTCTGGGGATCTGCAAAAACATCCAACATCAACAGAATACAGGCATTCCAGTCAAAAGTCCTCCGTAAAATTGTAAATGCCCCTTTCTATGTATCCAACAAAACCCTACACAATGACCTTAACATCCCATTTGTCCTTGACCTCGCTAAAACCCGTTTCCAAACATTCCACTCCAAATTGTCTTACCATCCTAATCCTGAAGGTCAATCCTTATCTTCCCTATCCCATCCAGGCAATCTTCCCAGGCGGCTTAAGAGACAGTGGCCCCGAGACAATTTACTTGCCTGATCTATTCATGATCAAGACACCTCTGGAAGTGCCAACAATGGTTGGATTCTTCCAAATTTTTTATTTATTTTTTTTTTTTTATTTTTTTGTTTTACTTTTGCCAGTTTTGTCAACTTGTACATAAATATCTGCATCAACATACTTGATCATTGTACTGTTAACCTGCACAGATTTCAAATAAATAAGTACTAAATAAAAAATAAAATCTTTATTGAAGCCTAGATAAAGCAGGAGCATGGAAATAGCTGAAAATGGCTGTGTTGGAGTTAATAAAACCACTGGATCCTGGAGATGGATGCAGGAGTGAGTCCTGGAAGAGTCATAATGACTCCAATCCTGGATTACAGGAAATGTAGGTTAGGGGAGTCAGCATTTCACTCACAATATTCCGGGGAAATTTAAAATTTAAATGGGTGTCTCTTCGCCCCTAATACCTCCCTCGTATTTAAACCCGAATTCACGGAGCTCAGCTTTTGTTGAAAAGGCTTAGTCCTCTCATTTCTTATATTATATACATTTTTTAAATTAAATATACATTCATTAACTTTCCATTTCATTATGTTTTCATTTTACAATTTGTATTTTACAATGGAATGCAAATAATTAGCCGTTGAGGTGAAAAAAAAATGTCAAGAAGGGCTCGGCTGATAAAACACTCAGATTTTCGGAAAAATCTTTTGTTATATTTGTTGTTTTGTTATATTTGATTGAACCTTAAAACATTTTGTTTGTTTTGTGTGTCCACTGTGTTCAGTTTTGGTCAACTAAAGAGAAAAATATGTTGTAAAAATAAACAGAATTGGTTTATTTGGAGAGGATGGGGGGATTACTCCGTTCCCAAATTACTAATTTACTCATAACGTTCGTAATTTCTGTTGTACAGTAACGAAACGCGGTATGCGTTGTGGGTGTCTGATGAGAAAGAAGTGTTGTAAAAATGAACTAAATCGGTCTATCGGAAAGGGGATTTCTTCGTAAGATGTTTGAAAAGAAACTTCCCGTGAAACGTAGGTTAACAAAGCTGCCACTAGGAGCGCCACTGTCTTATTAAGATATTACTTCTCACTTCTACCACTTGGAGTGCTGTATCCCGTTCATGCGTCAGATAAAATACGAAAATGTAAAGATTTGTGTAATTATTAAGTAGTGTAGTAACACACATACGAAAAATTCTGGACGGAAAATAATTACAAAATTAATAATTGAATCAGAGGCTCATTACAAATGTAGAAGAGCAGAACTATTAATGTTTTTATTTTATTTATATTCCTCATTTTAAGCAAATTATTCAGGAATGCACTCGACACTACCCGAATTCTGAGGAAAGTACTTAGTTATGCATCTACTGCGTGGAGGACTTTTTATTTGTTTGCATTTTTCTTGTAAACGAAGCAAGAACGAGATAAATGTCACAGGTCCTATTTTCTTTATTTTTTCATCCTTCATCGATTCCCAATTTTTGGTGACACCTTGAATATATAAATTTTAACTGGAGACATTTTTGGTATTTAGTGGGTAGGGTCAATAAAGATTTGACCACATTTTTCTAAATCTCTTTCTTGAGTGTAACCCAAAGAAAGAAGGTTTCCTTGGGAAAGTGGTAAAATAAATAATACTATCATTTATTTAGATCTGTTTCTTCGGGGTAATGGTAAGTCGACCCAATCACCAGCAATCTGAGAATGACAATATAGCGAGTACTAACATAGCAAGTTTAGCTCCAGTTAGTCAACATGGGCTTCTAGCTGCTCGGGTAATTAGCAGAACTAATCCAAGCAATTAAGTAGATTTAGGGAGCATTTTCCTAATGTCCCAAAACAATGTTACAGGATTAACTCAATGCTACCAAATACAAGGTATTTTGTCGGACGATTAACATAAGTTGTATCTGGAAAATTCTAGATTTGAATAAAGTTATCATATTAATCATCTATGAATGTAAAAAATTATTTTTGTAATAGGACAACATAAGGACAGATATTCTGGAGGTATGTGTTCCTTACCTTATGGTACTCTAGGGAGATAATTTGGTCAGTACTCTGGTGGTGGCTCTGGCCACTAGTTGCAGCATAAAGAATATTTTTAATATTCAAGGGACTTCGCCAAGCGGATTAGTAGTTTTTTTTTTTCACCTGGTCCTCGAATTACCCATACATAAAATAAGGACAGACCCTGGAGGAACAATTTTCATCAGATTGACACAACTTATGCTGATGATGTAATCATTTCAACAATGACAGTATCAACGTTAGAAGGCGCCCTGGAAAGTATATCTTAGTGCTGCCAAGGAATTTGGAATTGAAATCAATGGAAGCAAGACTTTGTACATAAGCACACCAAGGATATAACAGCACGACGAAGGATAATTTGGAGGCTGCAGGCAGCTCAAGTTCTTCCACAGCATAATTTCAGCGCTGTAGTGGCAGAGATTAAAGCCCGAATCGATGCAGGAAAAAGATTTCTATTTGGGGCGCAGAAAATTTTGAGATTCAAAAATCACTCGGGGAAAGCAAAAATCTACATTTACAAGGCAGTCCTACACCTTGTAGTCACATATTGATGCGAGGCATGGGTACTAACCAAAGAAAGTACAAGAACACAACAAGCCTGGAGGAGGAAGGTTGATATTGGTAAAGCGTGGGGGCTTTTGGAGGATAAAATCAATCGGGAGCTTAAGCAGTTATTTGGAGACCAATACTTAACTACCTTCATAAAACGTCTAAGACTTAAATACTTGGGACATGTCAAGAGAATGGACACCTCAGAAATTGCCAAGAAATGGGATTACGCTGTTGAAGGCGTTTTTTAACAGATAGAGCTGCCTGGAATGAACGGTTGGCAGAGACCTTGGTCCTTCACGGACTGCAGTGCCCGTCTGTATGTATGTACTAGCGTCTGGCCACCAGGTACCCCTTAAAGGCTGGGTGGCCCCAGGAAACGTCTGAGACTCCCATTCCGACACTAGAAGATGCATACATTAAACAAAACCGATTCAATTGAAGAGGAAATATACTAAGTATTATGTTCAAATTGAATTTAGCGACCAAACCACGGGCATTGGTTGTTATGGCTAACACCAGAAGTCTGTATTCTGCGTTTTTATGATATTGGATTGTACCACTTGTACCAATAATGATCAATAAACAAAGATATGAAGATTTTTTTTTGTTATTAAATAGTTTATTGCCTCGCATAGGGAACAATCACGAATACAATTATAGTTCATTTTAAACAAATTATTTAGGAATGGAGCATACTCAATGGACCTGAAGAATGCAGCTCCTGCGTTGTTTATAATGTTTCATTATGGTATAAGAATGTCAGTTTGTTCAGTTAGTCACTCATACATGTATTATATCTAAATCTCTCTAAAAACGTTGACAGTCAGGTCTGACGCAAAGTCGGAGTAAGGCTGTACCGCGTCTGAGATTGACTATCCCTAACCTTACACATACCATAATTTGGTAACCGAGGAAAAACTTACAAACTTACACTGGCAATCAGTTAGGCTTGCCGTATTTCTAATTTCACGTTGGGTCGGGCAAATTGGACTTTCCACAATTTTTGTTTTGATATTTGGTAATTACTTTTCAATCTTACTCATTTTAATTTCGAAAGGCCGCACTTGTAATTTTTTGTTCCAGCGATGCTGTTAATAGAAACAATATTTTCACTGGTGTATTAAACTTTATAGAATACTAGCTGTTACCCAGTGTGCCATGCTACACCTACTTTCTGTCTGATCCACTTGATACCTAGTTGTCTATACCCAGTTAGGAAAATCGCTCAAACGATGTGAATTTGTTTTAGTTCATAATGATACCGGCAAAGGCCAGCACAACAGCACTTCATCTAACAGCCGACAGAGGCCAGTAGTAGTCGATTCGAAATGGCCGTCACAATCTGAATGGTTCAGTGTAGCCAATTTTTCTTGAACAAAACTTTTGACCTTTTGACCAAATTTTGAAATTTGACTATTTTGAGCTAGCCTAGGAGATTTCTCGTATCAAGACCTACCTGTGTGCCAAGTTTGGTCAATATCGGTCAAACGGTGTAGATTTGTATAAGGAACAAACAAACAAATAAATAAACAGAAAAACAGACAGACACGTGAGTTTTATATATATATATATATATATATATATATATATATATATATTCATATAGATAAGTAGGTACCAGTAAGAAATAAGGGCACGTGTAATTCCATATTCTGAAAATCAGCTGGTCAGCTTGTTATGAGGGTTATTCAGCTTTTAGCCTGTTATGTTTATAATCCCAACGCCATTGTTATACCCTTACAGAGCTTTATACCAATGGGAAATAATTAATTATGTATTCTTATGAATTTGAGAAGATCATTATCGGGGAGAAAACTAATTTGGCATTTTCGAGTCAGCCATTTTTAATTGAGTCAGAAAGTTTATTAGGATCCTTCAATTATTCGCTTCTGATATTCCTCGCCGAAATCTCATCATTAAGATTCATTGCGATGAATAAAGGCGAAATCCTTCGAAGGAGAAATGGGGCAATTAAAGTTTCGTATTATCCGCTTCTCTTTCAAATCGGAAATCCTTATTTCTTGATGGATTCCGGTGTCTTTTTGTGCAGGAATTCAGGATAATGTAGAGTTCTTTATTGGATATTCATTGGCCGAATATATATATATATATATATATATATATATATATATATGTACAGATTGGTTCATCTTACAATACACTCATCATATTTTATTAGTAGTGTATATAAGGCCTTATAAACATATCTTTTGTAATTATGTAAATGTTTTATGTTACTAATTGGTGATGTATGTTCTAGGTACTCCTTGTTGAAGCAAGATCCCACCACTACGTGAGAGATGTGCACCATTGCGAGATTCTTCTGACGAGCTTCGACCAGCCCTGGGGAGTCCTGGAAAACCCGAAGCATTCTCTACCGCCGAACACCACATGCAGGTGAGATGTACATAATAGCAAGTATCCTTTTCTAAGTATTTTCTTTACTCTTATCGCTTGGGGAGCATTCGTACTTTCGGTGTGCGGTTCCACATATGAGGAATTGAACACCGAACAGGTACACTACACACTAACCCTGTGCACAAGGTCATCTACAGTGCTCATCCTAGGATCACATTTCCTTTTGCGATACTCTTGGTAAGAGTTATAAAATGCGCTAACCATAAAAACTGATAAAACCACACAAAGTGCTTAGGCTTGAACGGATCTAAACTGATGTCTGCTCTAGAAGGAATTATTTCCAGACCTTGACATCGGAAGCAGTGCGAGCGGTGCTCATATACCATACTATCCCGTAAGATTAAGGATATTCAATAAGGATACAATCAAGTACTGGCTTCAGCTTGGAGGATAATGATCCTTCCCCCACTCCTGTCAAACCAAGAAATACACAAAAACACATAAAATGGGCTAGATATATGAGTGCACTACCAGAACACCAAACGTGCACTAGTAATCAGCACGCTGTACAGTTAGAGGCTGCGGGAATCGTCAAAAACTTCTTAAGTATTCAATATATGAATGTCTATACATATATATATATATGCAAATATGGCTTTGTTGTCAATTTTATTGGTAAATTACTGGCTAACAAAGTTGTATTTTAAACTGAAGTTTAACTTGGCCAAGTATTTATATATTAAATGTTATCAATATTCGATTTTTGAGGCTTCTAAAGAGCGAACAGACTCATATATATATATATATATATATATATATATATATATATATATATATATATATATATATATATATCAAGTGTATGTCGGTCTGCTTGTTTGTTCCACTGATTTTGACTAAACTCGGCACACAGGTAGGCCTTGATCCGGGGAGTGTCAGAGGGGTGGTCAAAATCGTCTATCAGCTGTGTCTCTGCCTGTTTGTTCCTTATACAAATCCACAGCGATTCGCCGATTTCGACTAAACTCGGCACACAGGTAGGCCTTGATCCGGGGAGTGTCAGAGGGGTGGTCAAAATCGTCTATCAGCTGTGTCTCTGCCTGTTTGTTCCTTATACAAATCCACAGCGATTCGCCGATTTCGACTAAACTCGGCACACAGGTAGGCCTTGATCCGGGGAGTGTCAGAGGGGTGGTCAAAATCGTCTATCAGCTGTGTCTTTGCCTGTTTGTTCCTTATACAAATCCACAGCGATTCGCCGATTTCGACAAAACTCGGCACACAGGTAGCTCTTGATCCAGGGAGTGTCATAGGTTAGGACGAACAGTTCGGAGGTGACGGGTTCGAAACTGTGGACCAAAACAGTTACAGATTTGCGTTATTAGATTTTAATATTACTTATTAGGTTTCTAATTTATTTTTGATTTCTAGATGCAGAAAATAGGTGTAGGATGGCGCGCCGGGTAACAGATAGTAAACGTATAAATATTATTTAGTATGATTTGGTATGAACCCCCTAAAGTAAATTAAAATCCCAGAAAACGAGTAAAAAAACAGGATGATAAATATTTTACGTCTCTTAGACATGAAAATATTTTGTCAATGGATTTTTTATATTTAAGAAATATATAATTAATCATAAGCTATAAATTTTGGTCAATACAATAGGCTAAAATTGGGATATCAAGTTTCAAATCTGTAGAGCACGTGTAGTAATTACACAATACATATTATTTACACTTACAAGCATCTTTTAACACTACATTCCACACGGGGATGTTTGTTTAACAAATTAAGACAAATGTACTCCATAAACTCAATCACAGCAAACATCAAACTCTGCAATCCATTGGAATTATTCGGAGATATTTATTCATGCAATTTTTCGCTTGTTTATTTATTTACTGAGGGAATAAGCAATCATTTAAAAAGGGGGGAGGGGCGAGGATAAATAAAGAGGAAAGAGGAAGCGGTTAAATTCGGACAGTTATTTGCCCGTCGAATTTGCCGTCGAATTCCACGGCCCAGAGAAACGGGAATAAATTACATTAACGAGAAAAGAGTCGGTAATTAAAATTCACGAGTGATGTATCAAAGCGAATTTATCCTCAACAAACGCCGCGTTAAAACTCGCTAGATTTCTAGTGAACTTTCAAGTTGTCCGGAATGACATGTAATTTAACTTTAACTCAGAAGAAGGGGTGGGGGTTTCCCGCCAAAGGGGAGGTATTAGGTTGGCTTTCGCGCCAAATTGTTTGCAACACCTGTATTTATGGTGGGAAATTGAGGATTTACTTTGAAACTGGTAATAATAATAAATTCGACAAGCAGGAGCTGCGTATAGATAGCACATTCTTTAGCAAGGAAACAACTACAACAAATTAAAATGACACACGGCGGAACTGCGCCATCTTAACATTTTTAGCACTTTCCTCCGAAGGAAAGTAGATATTGAGGTTGCACTCATGACGGAATTTTTTAAAAATGTCTTCGAATATTTATCGATCCTAGTTAGTAGATCCCCGTTAATATATATATAGTTCGGTTGGTACCTAATCTTGGTATGTAGTATTCCCCCATCAAACGATTGAACGAGTTCGTTAACCAGCAAAATCGGTCAATCTAGGAGGGGGCGGTTTACCCCGGAGTCATAGCAGTTATTTGGCAATACCAGCCGTAATTTTGGTTATATTTCAGCGAAACTGGGTATTCGTTGTGGGCATCTAAAGGGAAAAATGTTTTTGTAAAAATAACCTGAATTGGTTTATTCGGGGGGGGGGGGTTTACTCGGAACTCAAATCACTAATTTGCTCATACCAGTTGTAATTTCTGTTATATTGTAACGAAGGGGGAGGGGTTTCTTTTGTACCATGCTTGAATGGAATTCTTCCGCCAAAATCACCCACTAGGAGATAGTAGTTTAGTTCTGATTTCTACCACTAGGGGGTGCTGCATCTCCTTCCTGCACTATTACTGTATCCCGTTTCTTTTATTGTTCATCACGAACAATAGATGAAAATGTGAAGTTTTTGTATATTTATTATGTAGTACGCTTATACAATACTCCTGAAGAATATTAATTACAAAATTATTTTTTGAAACAGTTTTTGATTGAAAATGTAAAAGAGTAGAACTATTCATATTTTTATTTTATTTATATACGTTATTCGAAACAAATAATTTAGGAGTGCACTCGACACTACCCAAATTCAAAAAATTGGAAAGTTCTTATTTATGCAGCTCCTGCGTGACGGACTTTTATTTGTAATGCAATTCGATGAAATACCAGAAGCAAATTTAAAATATGTAAACTTTCATTGTCACGTAGTAGAAGACCTTTCCTTAGTGGCGTCAACTAACACACTTCCTGAGGAATTCATTTATTTATGAAGCTCCTGCGTGACGGACTTTTTTTTTCAATTTCGTTTCATCTTTCTTGCTAACTGTTATAGAAGAGAAAAGAATAACCTGATACTAGGCTTTATTGAACTTAGAATAATACTACATATTAGACTGAATGAATAGAATAAACAAAAGTAAACAATGAAATAGAAAACAGCTGTAAACAATGAAATATAAAACAGCTGTTACAAATATTATAACATTCATCCCTCCTAGGTAGTGAAGTGTTTCAAGTATGCGGGGGGGGATGCAGTTCACGGGTACTTCTTCTTAATGATTGTTGAACTGCTGGATTTGGTTGATGTTGAGGATTGAATTCAGTTGTGTTTGGCACGTCTGGTACAGTCTCAGAGACACTTTTATTTTCTTTAAGAGCGTCTTTTTGTGGGGAAGGTTTTGGCTGACCTGTGACATCCATGTCACGAATTGATGTTTCAAATTGTTCATGGTTGCAGTGATTTTCGGGAATAGTTTTTGTCTCGCCTATTGGTGCAAGGTGTCTAGTAGACACAGTAGTCTCCCTTCCGTCAGGCAATCTAACATATGAATATTCTGGGTTCCCTTCCAATAAATATACTTCACCGACATTAGGGTCATATTTTGAGCGAATATGTCTTCTCATAAGGACTGGACCGGGGGTCATGAGCCACGTTGGCATCCCTACTCCCACACTGGACCGGCGAGAGAAATTAAACATACGTTCATGGGGTGTTGTATTTGTTGATGTGCAGAGGAGTGAACGAATTGAATGTAATGCCTGATTACAAACCTCCTCCCATCTAGAAATATCAATATTTTGATTTCTTGCTGCCAGCTCAATAGTTTTCCAAACTATCCCATCATAGCGTTCACATTGTCCTTGTTTATTACTGTCAAACATGAATGACACTGAACGTTGATCGGTAATAAGACGAAAATTCCTACCGAGAAGATATTGTCTCCACTTCCGTAACGCTTCTACTATCGCATAAGCTTCTTTCTCAATAGACGAATGACGCTGTTCGGCCTTGGTGAGAGATCTTGAGAAAAAGGCAACCGGTTTCTTGTCTTGAGATAGTGTGGCTCCAATGGCATAATCAGATGCGTCCGTTTCAACAGTTATTGGAGTGTTGTTGTCGATTGAAGATACCACAGCATTTTGAATGACTAGCTTAATGGACTCAAATGTTTTCACAGCTTCTAAACTGAGAGGTATAGGACTTCTGACTAATACTTGGATTTTCTCAGCAAACTTTGGTATGAATGGGGCAAAATGGGAGAACATACCTATAGCTCGACGGAGAGAAGATGAGGTACCTGGGATTGGCAATTCACGGAGAGGTTGCAACCGTTCAGGATCTGGACTAATTGTTTTGTGGCGAATGATAAATCCCAAAAGCTTTATTGTGCTTAATGAGAATGCACTTTTCTGTAGATTTATTGTTAAATTGTACTTAGCAACAGCCTTTAGAAATTTTTCTAAATTTTGATCATGTTCTTGTTGATCACGACCACAGATTGTCACATCGTCCAAATATACCTCAATTCCTTGAAGATTTTCTGCGGCAACTATGTTCATTATAGCTCTTTGAAAAGCCGGAACTCCATTCCTAACACCAAACGGAATACGAGTGAATTGATATAGTCGTCCACAGGCTTCAAAGGCTGTATAAGGTCTGTCCTCAGGTGTGATAGGAATTTGGTGATACGCACTGCGGAGGTCAATCGAACTGAAAACTCTATATGAAGCAACTCTATTAATAATGTCATCTATCCTTGGGAGTGGGAATGCATCTAATTCAGTGAACCTGTTGATTGTCTGGGAGTAGTCGACAACCATCCTACGCCGGTGATTAGGGGATTCCACAACCAATACTTGAACTCGCCATGGTGAAATGCTCTCTTCAATGATGCCATCTTCTAACAATTTCTTTATTTCATTTTCAATGAATTTCGTATCCGGGGCAGAATGTCTACGCGATCTTATTGATATTGGCTTGCAGTTAGGAGATGAATTAGTAAACAGTTGAGCAGGTTCTACATTAGCAACTGCAACACTACAAATATTCAAGGGAGCTTCAGTTCCTCCAAATGTTACCTGAATTGAAGAATGTCTATTTAGGATGTCATAACCTATTATGATGTCCGTACAAAGATCTCTAAGGATGCTAACTGTTGCACCATTGTATTCATGATCCTGTAACTGAAGGTTTATCCTACATTGACCCTTAATTAGGGATTTCAAGGAGGTTGATGCCATAGCAACATCTTCTACTTTACAGGGAATCACAGGAATTTTAAGTTTTGAGACAGTGGAATGACTAATGAAAGTACCAGTGCTACCTGTGTCTATCAAACCATGAGCATTTGAGCCATTAATCTTGACAGTAACAACAGCTTTTCTTAGATTTGAAGGTAGAGTTGCTAAACAATTAGTGGAATTTGTTGGACGCCGGGGTGATACTGAATATTTATCCTTATTTCTACATACCTTCTGGTAGTGACCCTTGATCCCACAGCTTCTAAAGATAGCCTCCCTGGCTGGGCAGATGGATCTACTGTGTTTCTGGAAACCGCAAAAGTAGCACTTTGGACTGACTGATGAGACTGATTGAGGAGCTGGTCGAGAGTCTTCTTCGCTGTGGCTTGGATCCGATTCCTTCTTCATTGAGGCAGTATTGATGGTTGATGGAGTCAAATATTCCTGGGATTGATGTTCCGCGAGCTCCAACGATCTTGGTTGAGTAACTGTTTCTTCTAGGGTTAATTTCAGCACAACAGCTTTAAAATTGCAATCTTTAGCCAAACGTTTAAGAGATTCGACGTACCTGTCAATAGTTTCCCCAGGTTCCTGGCGTCGAGTCTTGAGCTTATGTCGAACAAATATTTCATTAATTGGTTTAATATACAGGCTTTTTAAAATTGCAACAGCATCATTATATGCTCCACATTCACTCACATATTCATAGACTGAAGGAGAAATAAAGTTAGTTAACACTTTGAGTCTATCACATTCACGAACATCAGCACTAGTAATAAAGTTCTGGAATGTACGAAACCAATGTTTCCATTCTTGTAGAGCTCCATCTTCATTAGGATTGATACTGAATCTTTCAGGGCGTAGAATACGATCCATTCCAAAACAAAAACTAAGTTCAATAAATTGTTATAGAAGAGAAAAGAATAACCTGAAACTAGGCTTTATTGAATTTAGAATAATACTACATATTAGACTGAATGAATAAAATAAACAAAAGTAAACAATGAAATAGAAAACAGCTGTAAACAATGAAATATAAAACAGCTGTTACAAATATTATAACACTAACTTTAATATTTAGGAATAAAATATGAATATGGTTTTTGAATTGCCTTTTTTAGGAGTCAAATTATACTTATTTATTGGTACATTTTATTGAACAGGTATCACTTCCAAGGCCGGAAGCACGAGAGTGTATGGTTGTCCTTCATAAAGTACCACGCAGCCCCAGCTGATCCTGCTGCATATCAGCTGAGTACAGAATGCAATGCCAGGCTCAGGATATGGGACGGAAGGCTCAGCTCGGCATCGGGACAACAGGTATAGATACAATTTTTGTAAAAATCTTTTAGCATAAATATGCTTTAGCGGCGACTAAACTGAAAAAAAAACGCTACAAAAAAGTGTCAGAAATGGCGTTCGCGCATGCGCAGTAAAGTCTGCGCATGCGCTGTGAAGTCTGCGCATCCGAGATTTCGCATGCGCAGTAGCGTTTAAGCATGCGTAGTGGCCATGTACGAAAAAGAAGATTGTATGTGTCACAAATAAAGTATCCGCAGGTGTTCGCGCAAGCGCAGTGGCCATGTACGAAAAAGAAGACTATATGTTATAAGTAGATTACATAGGTTTGTTGGGTGGACCTAAAGCATATTTATGTTCCTGAATTTGAGCAGAAGACTCTTTTTACTCCACTTTAGCACTGGGTTGATAGCCTACATGCATTCCCTAGCTTGGACTAGGGGGTGAACTTCAGAGTGCGAGGCCTTGTTCGTCCGAGGCCTTGTTCGGCGAGCATTGCGGGATATGCCTCCATGGCTAAAGATTTAATAGTGGGCTCCGTCTCTGTAGATTATTCCTTAATAAATATAACGATTAAAGTGGGAAAAGGCCTTTGTTTTCCTAATCTGACTTTCAGCATTCGAAAATTATAATCAATAAGCCTGACAAACATTTCCTTAAATTATAAGTTGGTACAGTATAAACAGTAAGAAAATAAGGAAATTAATTGATCAAGCAGTCCTCGCTCCAGACTCAAGGAAAGTACAGGCCACCTAGCTCTAATTGGGGTGTTGATAATTTAAGTTTCTGCCAGAAAGTGGCTTTCCCGTGTTAATATGAAGTTTGTGGCGAGGAAAAGTATTCGATTTTACCGATAATCGGTATAAATGTATATACGGAGGGAAATTCATAAATATATTTCATCTTAAACACATTTCCCGTTCATTTCTCGTGTGCAAATAGTTTTACCGCTTAATAATAATTACATTTGTTATTTACTCCCAAAAATTGTAGCTAATCCTAATTTATGTTCCTACTTTCAGACGAACGTAAGCCTTCTTGGAGATTTCTGCAAGGACGAAGTCCCTCGACTCTGTGACCACACTCTTCTAAGCAACAGTTCCAGATTCACTCGCCCGTGCTCGCCTTCCGAAAGCTACGTCTCCAGCGGGAGCGAGCTCACCCTGGAACAGACCCTGAAGCAAGGCTCCGTTCTCTTCCCGCTTGACTTCATGGTGCGCTACGAGTTCGTCGACACTCTGCTTGAGGGCGTTCATTACAAAGGTTCCGACAATCCTTGCGATAGGGTCTTCACGTCTCCGTTGAGCGGTGGGAAGTTCCAGTCTCCTAGAAGTGTGTTTTACTACGGACGAGGTGGATCCCAGAACTTGAGCTGCGTTTTGAGATTCGAGCCTTCCCTTGGCGAAAGAGTCCAAATTACATTGACGAAGGCCAAATTCGGTGAAAGACCATGCACAACAAAACAAGACGCTCGTACGGGAAGGTGGCGCTGCGTTTACTCAAAGGCTTCTTCAGTGTCAGAACTCTGGATTTCTGAATATCCTTGGCCTGGTGTGCAACTTCCAAGAGATTGTCTCTGCTCCAAACTGTCCGATCCTCTAGTCATTACTACAATAACATCTTCAGCTGTAGAAGTGAACTTTACAATAACTTTAATGAACATAACTGAGGACTTCAATCATTTCAACTTCGAAGGCGAATACCGCTTCATATCTAGTCCTAACAGCGATGAAGTAGACAACTGCATCAGGATGAAGAAATCTAGAAGAGTCCGAGGATCCAGCGGTGACATATCCCTTCGAGGACCAGGCAAACAAGAAATCAACGAAGTCTTTGCAGAAAAGTTGACCGTAAGTGGCGTCTTCGATTCCGTCAGCTGCGAACAACACCCTTGGCTCATAGAACCCGATGACCACACCAACAACTTCCTGTTCCTCAAAGTCCGCGGATTCGAACTTCCGCCTAATCGGTGGAAAGGCGACAGCTTTCACTGCTCAACTTCCAACAGAATTATTGTCTATTCGGGAATTGAAACAAGGAAGCCGAAGGTCATCTGTCCGATGGAAGGTCAGCCTTATGGGAACAACCACGTCGTCGAAATATTCTCCGACGGTTGGAATCACAGCACTTCGATTTCCATCCTAAACCCGAGCACGAGATCTTTTGTCGTCGATTTCTTGGAGAAAGAAAACGCCAACTACGTCGTCTCTTGGATGGAAGTCTCGAAGCGACCACTTCTGACTGCAACATCATCTTTCGTCATGTCTTCTACAACGATAGACTGTCCTCACAGGTAACTACTTCTTATATTAAAATTATCTTCTTTGTTGTATACTATAGTAGAGCAACTGTACCTTGGCCAAAGTCTGTAGAATAATATATTCAACAAATATACAATGGCGCAATACAAAAAACATCCTTCAGCAACGGAATCACAATATTCCTCCAGTCCCTCAAGTTTCGAATCTTAAATCTACTTGGTAATTGCATTCTTTATATTTGTTTTATAAATGTTTGTGACTTAAGATTTTTATTTAATCAAAGAAAAAGCGAAAATATATAGGTTTCTGCATACTGATTGGCCAAGATAAAGCGGCTAACTATAACCATGCCACGTTTCTGTCACTAAATAAGAATGTTTAGTTTCTTGAAATTCATTATTAGTGTATTTGTTCGCCCTTTAGATTGCACCATAGACTAACAAGTGGAAAATAGTCCGAACGTAGGCTAAGTGATCTTATCCACTGATCCAGTGGCTTGGACCACTATGCTCCAGCCAAAGTGGGTCGGTCCCCAGGCCATTTACGGACAGCTTGTGTACTATATATATTTAGTTTTTAGGGTATCATCAATTGAGATTAATAAAGAAACAAATGTTAGGTGTAAAGTTAAGCAGGCCATACACGTTTCTATTTGCAGTACGACTTAGTAGGACTACTAGTTGGATAGTTGAATCCACTCATGCTCCCACTTGGTATCCAATTTGCGATCCAACTTTAGTCCTAGTCTGTTCTCACGACTGCGTACGTTGCTCATGAGAAAAATGCATCGAGCTAAGTTTTACGACTTTGATCCGACTCCCCCACTCACACTCCAACTCCGTCGCCAGTCGGATGTCGGACCTTCGAGTCGTCCCTGTAGTGTTCCGACTAGAAATGTCCCGAATCGTCGAACTAGACTTCCAACAATCCAAACAAGCCTATTCACAACCCGACTTGTGGTCCAACTTCGGAAGTTCAACCAAAAATCGTACGGAAAATCGGAACGTGAGTGGCCTGCTTTAGGGTGCACCTACACTGGACCCGTTCCGATCCGATCCGATAGCCACCGACTGTCGGAAGAAAAACAAACACATGCATCTCAATGGAGGTGCTTACATTGGTCCCGACCCGATCCAATCCAACGGCCACCGATTCTTGGCCATTCAAACTTGTCTGTTTCTGGACCGATGTCGGACCGACAAAGCAAAATGGCGCCAACCCACATTTAGTGTTTCAAAGAGGTCTACAGGTTCTAAATCTTAACCGATTTCAATGCATTTTTTTTTTTATATCAAAGAAAATATTATTTAGAACAACTTTGTCAATTCACATTTTTGTTTCCCTTGTTTATAAAATTGCGTGGAAAGATGTTTATAACCTTCTAGTTGCCTTTCTTATAAATCATTTTAAAATATGAATGCCAATACTTCTCTTACCTCCAACATTCAACCTAATCGAAGGTTTCTATGCTTATTAGGTGGTATTTCTGTATCGATGGTATCAAATTACATAGTAAAATCACTGGCGGGCCTATTCTAAACAAGACCCAGTTATTATAAGTAATGTGATTTTAATGTTTTTTTAGCCATTTTAACTATAAAAATCGTTCCATCTTAATGGGTCTTTTACTCCAGACCCAAATTGTAAAATTCATTACTAACTGTGTCTTACAAATATAAAAGAGCAAATGAATTATGCTTATTTTGTACTTATAAATGTCATTTTTGTGACATTTTTCCTCTGTTGGTCCTGCATTACGGGGTTTTTTATTAGTTTTTTTTTTTTTTTTTTTTTAAGTTATTGTTTTATTTACAAGAGACACTAATGTCTCTTCTAACCCCGAAAACAAGTACTGGATGTAAGGACTGACTATATAAGAAAATCTTCTCCACCGTATGCCAAAGCCGCAATGTCATAGTAGGAACATAATCGGTTGCCCAGATCCCTTTATAATCCTCCAACCCATTCATGCGGTATCAATATAATAAATTATAATGAACCCACCGGAATTTTAAATAATATTTAAACGATAAGACTGACATTCGAATATCCATGAGCCCACATTACTGGCACCGCGAGCAAAAGCCAACAAGAGAAGTGTTCGACAGTTCCAATTCTGAAGCAAGTTATCGATCCATATCAACCACCTGCGAATGACAGCTCAGTTACAATGACATAGCCAGAGCATTTCGCTTTTAGCCCTTCTTCATTCTAGAAATTCATTCAAACCAAAAGACAAAACAACTATTTAATCACTCGAAAATACATTTTTCTAAAATATTTCATAACTTACAAGGATTGATGATTTAATTTTATTTATAACTAGCTGTTACCCGGCGTGCAATGCTACACCTAGTTTCTGCCTTTGACTCTACCAGTATCAAAATCTACCTGTATTCCCAGTTACGTCGAAATCGGTCAAACGGTGTGAATTTGTTTATATCTGTCTAGATGTAGTTCGTGAGGCAGCCAACAGAGGCCAACACCAAATCAGTTCTGAAAAAAAAAAACGACAGAGGCCAGTGAATATATAGCTCTTATCAACGAAAAGCCAGCACTCCTTAGTTAGACAGTGACTGTTGAAATAAAATTGAAATAAACTGCATTACATGATTATATAATGATGTAAAGTCATCAATGAGTTTGAGTTATAAATAAATACGATTATTCAAAGTGGGTGTCGATTCAAAATGTCCGTCACAATCTGAATGGTTCAGTGTAGCCAATTTTTCTTGAACAAAACATTTGACCTTTTGACCAAATTTTGGAATTTGACTATTTTGGCCTAGCCTTGGAGATTTCCCGTACCAAGACCTACCTGTGTGCCAAGTTTGGTCAAAATCAGTCAAACGTTGTAGATTTTTATAAGGAACGAACAGAAAAACAGAAAAAACGGACAAACAGACAGACACGTGATTTACATATATATATATATATATATATATATATATATATATATATATATATATATATATAACAAAAAGGATGGCCAACAAAAAGAAACGAGATCCCTGCAAAAAACATAATATAAATTTCAACTCGTAGAAACTGCGACATTGAGCACATTTCCGTTCTTTTTTTTTTTTTTTTTTTTTTTTTTTTTTTTTTTTTTTTTTTATGGCGCATCTACATCTAGGTCATTAGCGCCACATTTCCGTTCTTATTCCTAATGTAATTTGGAAAGCTTTGAATAAAAACAGTAAATGGTATGACTCATTCTTTCTGTAAAAATGTAAACACATATAAAGTGTAAAATTAAATCTCATGTACATTTTTCAATTCAACAAACCCTTCAGCTTACGTTTCCTTTAATTACTTGTGCATCAGCGCATATCCTTATTGGAAAGAGTTTCCTGTCTAAATTTCTTCATCAGTTCCATACAATCACAATGGATTCGTCAGACCTGAGTCCAGTTCTTGTGATAAGTTCGGCTTTTTTATTTATTAAAAGTAAAAAAAAAGGCCGACTCGCAGGAACTGCGTCATCTTACCTCGGTAGCGTTCATAATTATTACTTTGTTTACATCAATCGTGAAACACCAATCCTTTACTGCAAACGTAACCAAAATATAAGCATCTTTGTTTGTATGAATTTCAAACCTGTAGAAAATATTTTAACTGAATCCCATGACTCTAATTATCCAAACCAAAAACTTGATTCAACAAGTATTTTTACACTTTTCTCGAAAACGGTTAAAGCTATTGCCTTAAAAATGATTTCATTCGTTTTCCTAGGCCAAGAAGCCTATAAAACCTCCAAGCATATCGTCGATACAAATGCAAAGTATCGAATGTGAAAATCACCACATTCCAGAGTGAAAAAACTTTTATGTATTAATTTGCTTTTGGACAGCAAATAGTTGGCAGATTAGACAATTTGGCAGTGGTTACTTTCCCCTTTCACTGAGTGGACTTAAATTTGAGAGTTTGCCGTCCATCAGTCCGACAGCAATCAGTAAAGATTTAACATGAAAAATGCATTTTTTCACATTCGATACTCTGCATTTATATGTGATGATGATATGATATGATGTAAGCGTAACGATTTCCTTCGCGCGACGTTCTTTTCCACAACTTTACCAGAATGTCAAGAGCTAACTAAAAATTGAAATAAAATTTGATGTTATCTCATACTTGTCTATTGTCTCATACATAGTACCTTGTATGAGACAATAGACAAGTATTTAGAGTCAGTTGTTTGTCATGGAAGAAAAGCACAGACAAGGTATTATTTCTCTTCAAGATGTAATTATAAAGCACATGAGCGACGAATATGTTTCTCAAAAGGTATTAGAGTTCTTAATGAATGGATGCTCAATAAAATATTGAATACTCCTGGAGGCTTTGAAGATAAAAAGAGACGATTTGTTACAATGTTGCCAAAACGCTGTCCTGCTGCTTATGAAATATTTTTAAACGTATTGTTTTTTTTTTGTTTTTTTTCAGGGTATAAACACAAAATGAAATAGACAATTACTTTATTCCATTATAATGCTTTGGAATATAAACATTGTAGTTAAAATAAAATTGCTTTTTGTATGTTGATCAGCTATTGTATTATTTAGATACCTCTCTGAATGGATGATTTATTTATTTATCTACCTATATAAAAATCACGTGTCTGTCTGTTAAATGATAAATATCTGATACATGATGGCACATAGCACAGGTTAATTTGACGTTACATAAACTTAGGTACCTTAGCAGGTTTAATCGAAGCCACTGAAAATTATTTCGTTGATTGAATACACAATAGAATTTGCTAAAATAAAATGTCAAATTAGTTAATCACAAAAGATTATGACGTTATTTTACTTTCGGAATGTAGCTCGTCTGAAAAGATTTAATATTCCCAAGAACTATATATGAAACTTGTCTAGATTCCTCTTTTAGCTTTGTCCTCAACTATGTCTAGATTTGTCGTAAATCATAGGATAGTCTAAAGTCTGAAAAGATTTATTGCCTTCTAGATCGAGGGCAAAGAAAGCATCCTTGTATGTTCCAAGGAATCTCTGGTGGTTGGATATTCTTATATCTGGGCGGGATATATCATCTTATATTTCTAATTTGGTTTAGTTTTTACCGACGACTATAACTTTTCTAAGGAGCTTCAATAGATTTGTGGACCTTTCCCACTGCACAAATCATAGTTATTGCCAATTTAGTCGAGAAATATTATGTAAATGTAGATGAGGTTTTGAATATTTAATTATAAGTAGTATGTATAATGCGGGTTCTGCATGTGCGAGGATTTAGGGCTGGGCGGGGTGGGGAAAATTTTGGCGGGCGGGGGGTGGTACAGGAAGGGGCAGGGTTTGCTTTTACCCGCACAGCATCTATGACACTTTGTTTACTTGTAACACTTGTTCGTCGAGATTTGATCTAATTAATCTTATCCGTGTCTCGGGGAATCTTTATAATTGTTGCACTTGTAACATCTAATTAGGTCAGCTGTCCTCATTGCTAATTAGTCAGCTGCTTCTGAATATTTTATACCCAACAGTTCTTCACTAATCAGTTTGTTTATTTACACTTGTTCGTGCGGGCAGCGTCAGGTGCATCCCGTACTATTTTCTTTTTAGCATTTAGAGTCAGTTGTTTGTCATGGAAGAAACGCACAGACAAGGTATTATTTCTCTACAAGATGTAATTATATAGCACCTGAGCGACGAATCTAGGCGCACGGTAGGGCGTCAGGCCAAGTTCCGGCCTACGCATACTGTGTGTATATTACAGGTGGTCTTAGAGCCGATTTGTACCCTCTCATACCTTTGAACCAGGTAAAGATAAAGTTATGAAATTTTACACAGGTATTATACTACTAGATGTGAGTAAAACTGGAAATTTTCATAATTCTACATCGAATAGTTTCTGAGATATAAGCGATCGAAAATCGGGATTTATAGGACTCACTCACTCTTTAAACTTGGCTTTAAACTCTCATTCTTAAACTTGGCAATGTTTTTTTTGTGCCGAAATTATCTTTAGAGAGAAAACTAAACATTTCCAAGTTTAAGATTATACCTGGTTGAGGAAAGTGATATTTTAGTAACTGGATATAAGTATTTTTATTGTTGTTTTTAAAGGTCAGTTGAAGTGTCTTTACTGTTCTTAGTAAGTAACTATGAGGTCTTCCAAGTAATGAACTTGGATATTTCTTTCTTGTATCATCTCTTGTATTGGCAAATATTTTTGGTTGAATTAATACACAAACTCATAATACTTTTTTGGAGTGTAGAATGGTAAGGCGTTTTTGGCGGGTTTTAGGAGGGGATATTTTTGAGGAAGGGAGTGTTTCTTTGTGGGGGCAGGAACTTGGCCTCTATTTCACATTTATTTTTTTTTTTTTGAGATCTAGGCGCACGGCAGTGCGCCAGGCCAAGTTCCGGCCTACGCATACTGTGCGTATATTACAGGCGGTCTTAGAGCCGATTTGTAGCCTGTCATAACTTTGAACCAGGTAAAGATAAAGTTATGAAATTTTACACAGGTATTATACTACTAGATGTGAGTAAAACTGAAAATTTTCATAATTCTACATCGAATAGTTTCTGAGATATAAGCGATCGAAAATCGGGATTTATAGGACTCACTCACTCACTGACTCATCAAAATTATTAGGCACTTCCCATGATGCTAGAGACTTGAAATTTTGCATGAAGATAGATATGAAGACTTTATTAAAGGAAAAAATCGAAAAATCGCGAAAAGTTGCTTTTGACTCCGCTTCCGGGGCGGGGGCGTGCCAGTTTTGTACATCCTTCGGAAACCCATCATTCCGTCCGAAACCCATGATGTGGGGTATCAAATGAATTGTCTCGGTATGAAGAACCTATATTTGATGTTTTAAGAAACAATTAGACACATATAGGCTCGGTAAAAATCTTATACCAGCTGTCTGTCTGTCTGTTTGTTCCTTATACAAATACACACCGTTTGACCGATTTTGACAAAATTTGACACACATTTCGGTCTTTCTCCGAGTAGTTTCATAGGCTAGTCAAAATCGTCTATCAGCTGTCTGTCTGCATGTTTTTTCCTTACACAAATTCACTCCATTTGACCGATTTTGACCAAACTTGGCACACAGGTAGGCCTTGGTCCGGGGAATGCACTAGGCTAGGTAAAAAAGGTCTTTTAGCTGTCTGTCTGTATGTTTGTTCCTTATACAAATTCACACCGTTTGGCCTATTTTGACCAAACTTGGCACGCAGGTAGGTCTTGATACGGGAGTGTCATATTACCTATGACGTTTTCTACTTTTTGTTCCATCGAAATGCCATCATTGCGTCTGTCTGTTTGCCCATTTATCTGTTTGTTCCTTATACAAATCTACACCGTTTGACCGATTTTGACCTAACTTGGCACACAGATAGGCCTGGATACGGAAAATCGCCTAGGATAGGTCAAAATAGTCAAATTTCAAAATTTCGTCAAAAGTTTTGTTTAAGAAAAATTGGCTACACTGAACCATTCAGATTCTGACGGCCATTTTGAACCGACAGCAATTTTGAATAATGTGTAAATTTTTTTTGTTGATGAGTTTACATCATTATATAATCATGTAATGGAGTTTATTTCAATTTTATATCAACAGTCACTGTCTAACTAAGGAGAGCGGGGCATTCATTGATAAGAGGCTATCTACTCGCAGACTGGTGGTGCTGTTCTTTGTCGGCTTTTTTATGAATTGCTCTGGTGCTGGCCTCTGTTGGCTGTTTTACGAATTACTAGACAGATATAAACAAATTCACATCGTTTGACCGATTTTGACGTAACTGGGTATACAGGTAAATCTTGATACGAGGAGAGTCATAGGCAGCAAGTGAGTGTAGCATGGCACACTGGGTAACAGCTAGTTCATTATAAGTGATCGCTTCTACTGCGATTTCACTCCTTCAAGATGGTGCCTGTATGGTCAAATGAACCAGCACTAAGATGATTATTCTATTCAAGTATTTCCATAACCAGAGGTACGGAAATGCCTGTTATACGCCTGGAAGCCTCTGGTTATTCAGCAGATGCCTGGAAGCCTCTGGTTATTCAGCAGATGCCTGGAAGCCTCTGGTTATTCAGCAGATGTCTTCATATGCGAGTGTATAGTTTAGTGTCCTGCAAGTAAGAAAGTATTGTGTTTATGTAGTGGCTGATGTCCCTCAACAATTCATAAATGTCATGTGGTATATTTAGGTTTTGTCGTCTTCTGCACTCCGTAAGTAGGTGTTTTACAGTAAAGTCTGTATTGCATATATCACAAATTGGTTTGTCAAGTCTTGTCAAGAGGTATTCCTGTGTTAGTCTTGTGTGGCCAATTCGGAGTCGAGCAAGTACAATTTCTTCTCGTCTGTCGTCTGAGTAGCTTTATGCCCACTCCTGAGTAGTAGTTTTAATTGTACGTAATTAATTGTCGGTAAGTCGAGTCCAGCTGTCGAGACACCATTTACGTTGTTGGGTTAGTTAAATTATTGGGTGATTCGCTGGTGATGCTTGAGCGTAAAGTCGGTGAGTCTTGTGTATTTAAGCTGGATTCCGAATTGAAACAAACTCTGTACTCAATAAACAGTAGACTGAACCGTAAAATATGAATGACAAGTAGTGATTACAAGATTTCGAACTGAACAAAATCTACAAATACATATTACAAAAAAAAATTACAGAGTACTTAATGCAATAAGAAGTTACTAACGCACTTAGGAAAACGGATTTTTTGATTTTCGGGTTAAACAAAAATCAAAGACGTGGAAAAAGTGAGCCCAATTTTCATGTTAGAACATAATTCTCAATCAATTCGAAAATATAAACCAACCCCATGATAAGAGATGGCTCTTATCAGAATAAAGAATAATGCGGAAAAATAAAAAAAAAGCAAAAATACATTTTGAGTCTTGGAGATAGAAAATTATTATTTATACTTGGCCATTGAAGGATATCGTATAAAGAGAGGATTCGAAGCCGAAACTTTATCTTAGGAATTGTGCTAAAGTTTTGCTGACTCCCGTACTTCCTCTTGGACAACCTCCTAAACCCAGACTACTTCAGAAAGCAATGGGATCATGTCCGTTCCGGGTCAGAACACTTTCCTATTGTATCATCTTGGTCAGAATTACAGGCGGTCCTTTGATAATAATATAAAGATCTCGGCGATTCCCTTTTAGCGCGGTTACTCCCTATCTCCATGGGGAGAACCCGCTTATGAGGTTGACCTCATGACGCAATCCGCAAGTGCCGACTAGAAACTTTCACGTTTCAGACCCTATAGATCACGAAAATATAGGTGGCCCAAATTTGTATATATATATATATATATATATATATATGCTTGTCTGTTCGCGCTCTAGCAAGCTCAAAAATGGTCCGATTTTAACAAAATTTGGTACAAAAATCTGTCGTCTAATTTGAAAGGTCAAGTTCGTTAACCAGCAGAATCCGCCCACTAGAAGATAGTGTTTGGGGTGAAATTCGCGCAAAAAAATCTTAACGCTTACGTTTTTGAGTTTATATGCTTGAAGGTACTTGTTTTATAGGTTTCTTAACATAAGAAAACGAATGAAACCATTTATAAGGCGATATCTGTAACCGTTCTTGAGAAAAGTGGATTCAATGTTTTTGTAAGTCATTATATTTTTGTGAATACTTAGAATCGCGGGATTCAATTGAAATATTTTCTACAACATGGGAATTAATCCTAACTAAGATGTTTAAAGTTTGGTTATATTTGGAGCTAAGGAAGTATGCGAAAAAAATATTTTATTAATAGAGATGAAAAGTTTTCGGATCTTCATACATTTTTCGTAACTATCTCGATAACGGTTGTGAAATCATTCTATGTGGAAGATGACCATTCGAATGCTTACTAAATTCTCTACAAAAAAGGTTCTGAAACTTAAAAAAAGTTTGTTTTGTTGTTTAAAAAGGGGGGTTCTCTTTGTTTATCTCACTTTTTAATTGTTTTTTTTATTTTAAATTGCATTTATCAGTAAAATTAGTATAGTAGTAAAATAAGCTAAAAAACGGTGAAAGATATTGGTAATAATAAGTTTGGAGTGGCTGTGGTAATCAAGATGGTTGTGGCTAATCATGATGACGAAGTTTGTTTTGAATTCTCCTGTCTATATAACCTTCCTCATAGCCTCCAACTGAAGTTATCGTTAATTCTTATTTTATAGAAAGATTTAACCCACGTCAGAATGGAATTTTATTCGCCATGAAACACATATTTACAGTTGATTATAACAGTAAGACGAATTTGCTAGTATAACAAGATACTTAAAATGACAACGAATTTTTGGTTGTTGAGAATAGAGCCTTCTCAGCAAGAGCCAAAGAGTAAGTACGTTTTCAGTACATAATTATATTGACTTATACACATTAAGAATTATCCGCTTCTGAGTAAGTTGGCTACTGTCAGTTTCCTGTGATTTGTGATGCTAATCTATTCCATTTCTCGAGATGTACGTAACCGCGCTAAGATGACGCAGTTCCTGCGAGTCGGACTTTTTAAAATTATCAATATAAATAGTAAACTAGGTAGAAGATTAATAATTAAATAAAGACTGGCCTAATTTGACTGCCTGGAGCTGCAAAACTAAAAAAAATTTCCAAACAAGCTGCTTATGTTCACTCCGAATAAATGGAATTCCTGATATTATTGCAATATGTTTTTGTTAATTCGTATTTTTAAATCTTTGCCAAATTATCTTGTGTAATAATTGGTCAAATTTGAGTAAATCATAATATACCATCGACATTAGTGGATGATCTACTGTTGGATGGGAAAAGCTGCTTAAAACTTAAGAAAGTCACTAAATGACAACAGAATATTTCCTGAAATATAGACACTGCGCACTACCAATGCGCCCGAGTGGTATCGATTTTTTTTTTTTTTTATTTAACGGCGTATCAACAATTTCGCGATTAACGCTGGTCTATCTACAGGTTGCCACCCTTAAAAATTAATTTTAATAAATACAAAAAAGGTTATTAGAAAATTATTGAAAAGCTATGAAAATTGTTGACTCGAACATTAGAACGACATTCCTGCGAAATATAATGCTACAAAACAAATGCTTGAAACATCACCAGCATTAATAACCTATGGATATATGTATATATATATTTTTTTTATCAGTCCCGTAACAGGCCACGAGGGCCTTGAGGGGCAGATACTATAGAGATATCTGATTCATGACCATACGGCACACTAGGGAGATAGTTTGGTGAGTGCTATGCTCCGACCGCCAGATTTTCCCCTATGCTGCTTCGACTGCTAGAGGCATTAGGTTCCCTTTAATAAATTAATTAAAGGCTGGGTTATCCTAGGGACCGTCAGGAAGGCCGAATTCAACCCATGAACGACGACACTAGAAGAAAAAATCTTAAGTGCTTGCTCGGGATTTGAACTCAGGTCCTCCAGTATATGAGTCCAGTGTTCTACCCCTGAGCTAACCTTGCCCCCATATCCATTTATATATATATATATATATATATATATATATATATATATATATATATATATATATATATATATATATATATATATATAGAGAGAGAGAGAGAGAGAGAGAGAGAGAGAGAGAGAGAGAGAGAGAGAGAGAGAGAGAGAGAGAGAGAGGCGCGATTTCGGCTCAGTGGTAGAGCACTCGTAGTCTGAAGGACCCAACTTCAACGCCCACTGAATATGTTATCCTCTAATGTCGTCATTCTAGGGTCGGATTCGGGTTCCATACCGTCCTAAGAGTCATCCAGCCTTTAATGTGTTCCTGCAAATGGGATAAAATCAGGCGACCCGAGCATAGATCTGAACAACCTGTAGCTAGTGTGTCCTTATGTCAAGAATGAGATGCCTCCAGAGCATCTGCCACTTAGAACCATAGTGGCCTTCCTTTTTTCTGAATTGTGAAAGTCGAGTAGCAAGTAGCGGAGTGCTGCTTATAAATTTGTTGCTTCTTGCCGAAATATCATTCTGGAACTCCAACCTTGGTACAATTGAGTGAATCTCCCCGCTTTGAGACTAGGATCAGGAAACCATAGAACAGTCTGTCTATCATCCGATAATTGGTTGACAATGGGCGACCATAACTCAACCATGGCTTGGTCAATATCCATAGGTGAGTTGTTATCACCAACATCCATACCAGCGGAGATAGTAAATCTGAAGGTTTAATCCCCAACCTGTTGGACGCGGGTCTAATTCTCTCGTTAATCAAACCTATTTCCGATGGAGAATTAATAACCATTGATCGGAGAGGATTGAGAAAGACTCAATTAGATCATTGCGATAGTCCTTAATTGATTGCACTCAAAGTTTTGCGGATTAGCACGTTTTAAGCCTCGCTCCAAAAGTTGGATCCTGATATTGACGTCAATCTGTTGACGCAATCCGGCCGTGCAGATGAAAAATGGCCTCATTTAGAAACCATAGGTCATAAAAATACCGGTAATTCAATTTTTTTTAATATATATATATATATATATATATATATATATATATATATATATATATATATATATAACTGAAAGATGCTCATAATTATCCGTGGAGCTTATAAGAAGTTGGAACCCAAATTGGACCCGATATGATAGCCACCGACTGTTGGAAGAAAAACAAACACGTGCATCTCTATGAAGATCATTGGTACCGACCCGACCCGATCTGATGCAACTTGTTTGTTTCTAGACCGATTTCGGACAGACGACGCAAAATGGCGAGATACCAAATATTGTGTTTCAAAAAGGTCTACAGCCTCTTAATCTTAACCTGTGTTTCAATGCCTTTTTTTTTTTTTTTAATTGGAACGATTTTGTCAATTCAAATTTTTGTTTTTTGTTTCCTTGTTTATTAAATTACGTGGAAAGATCATTGTAACCATCAAATGTTTGAAACCTTCGAATGTTTATAACCTTCTAGCTACCATTCTTATAAATAATTTTAAAATATTAATAATAATGGTTCACATTCAACCCAATCGAAAGTTTCTATGCTTATTAGGTGGTATTTCTTAAATGAATCACTCATTTCACTTCTCTACGAGTTCATTACTGACGATCTGCGACTAAATCGGATCGGATCGGATTGGGACCAATGTAGGCACCCATGTCGGTCGCTGTCGGCCGTTGTCAGCCAAAAGAAACCGGACTGGATCGGATCGGGATCCTATGTAGGTTCAGCCTAGGATAATACGTGATAAAAGGGTTTACTCTTAACTAGGTTCTGCATAAAACGTCTGTGTAATTTGTTCAAAAACCTTTGTCTACTTAATATGGACATAAATATATATATATATATATATATATATATATATATTATCTATAGTTAGATCGTTTTGGCATGAACTAACTATAGATTTTTCAGAAAATCTAACGTTGTTTCTTACCGAATGCCCATAATTTCTTTACGTCAGGATTTGTTCCATTAATAGCGATATAGAAAATATTTTTTTTCTACGCTTCCGATAATACGCCAAATTAACTTATACTGAAAAACATTAAGATAACGCAGTTCCTGCGAGTTATAGGTTCATATTTGTTAAAGTACAGCGTTTGCTGAGAAATGCGGCCCTACTAATCGACTATATTAATATCAATTTTCCGAGTAAATCCTCTATTTTCCACAATAAATACAGGTGTTGCAGGTAATTTCGCGCGAAAGCCAACCTAATACCTCCCCTTTGGCGGGAACCCCCCACCCTTTCTTCTGAGTTAAAGTTAAATTACATGTCATTCCGGACAACTTGAAAGTTCACTAGAAATCTAGCGAGTTTTAACGCGGCTTTTGTTGAGGATAAATTCTCTTTGATACATCACTCGTGAATTTTAATTACCGACTCTTTTCTCGTTAATGTAATTTATTCCCGTTTCTCTGGGCCGTGGAATTTGCCGGCAAATTCGACGGGCAAATAACTGTCCGAATTTAACCGCTTTCCCTTTCCTCTTTATTTAACCTCACCCCTCCCCCCTTTTTAAATGATCGCTTATTCCCTCAGTAAATAAATAAACAAGCGAAAAATTACATGAATAAATATCTCCGAATAATTCCAATGGATTGCAGAGTTTGATGTTTGCTGTGATTGGGTTTATGGAGTACATTTGTCTTAATTTGTTAAACAAACATCCCCGTGTAGAATGTAGTGTTAGTGGAGCGCCGTCAAATATTTCGTGAAAGAAAATATCCAAGAAAAATGTGTCGTACAAATACTACACGTGTTCTACAGGCTGATAACATGTTATCGCAATTTCAAAACATTGTAGCCACCAAAATACACAATGTTTCAAAGCTAAAGCTTGATCTTATTTTTATTGAATTCCTCCGCTTGACTTGGGCAAGAGAGAAATTTAATGTTCCGTCACGCAGGAGCTGCATAATACATGCCTCAGGATGTTGGCAGTGTACGCCGCATAGTGGTGCGGAGAGACAAACTTCTCCAAAACAGTCCTCAAAAAAGTTGTTCAATCCCGCTTGAACTAAAAATTTTTAGTTTTTTTTTTTTTTTTTTTTTTTTTTTTTTTTTTTTTTTTTTCTTTTTTTTTTTTTTTTTTTTTTTACGACGCGGTGACATCGAGTTCATTAGCGCCGACATCCAGGGTGCAGCGAGGAATTTTCTCGCCATGAGATGAGAAAATTCCTTCCGCCGGTGGGGATCGAACCCACCATAACCCGCATATGAATCTAAAGCGTAAGCCACTAGACCACGAGGAGACCCCTTCAAATTAATTTGTGTGTATGTACATTTCAATGTAAGCATATATCTCTATTATTCAATGTCACGTAGGTTAAAAACAAGTCAAATTTGTGGTAGGTATGTTTTTATTGTTTGGTCAAGAAGTACCAAATTACATCTTTATTTTTAGCGTTAACCTTTTTCTTTTTTTTTTTTAATAGTTTCTTCAGTAATTGTCCAAATTCTTTAATTATCTACAATCTATCATCTAATCTGATTAACATTTTACTTTGTATTTAAAAATAAAATAATTAATACATTATATCATATCAAATATTCTCATGTTCCAGGTGCCCTGAGCTGAACGCCTGCATCAGTTCTGCCCTCTGGTGCGACGGATCCCGCCATTGCCCATCTGGTTTCGATGAAGAGGAGACCAACTGCGCCTTCCAGTTCG
The DNA here is from genome assembly GCA_946811695.1 of Gonocerus acuteangulatus. Taxonomy (NCBI): domain Eukaryota; kingdom Metazoa; phylum Arthropoda; class Insecta; order Hemiptera; family Coreidae; genus Gonocerus; species Gonocerus acuteangulatus. The sequence continues at coordinate 14,313,231 of OX328131.1, forward strand.
GCGTCCCCGTCCTGTATCTGATGATCGGCGGCGGTGCTTTGATCGTCTTCCTCCTCCTCCTAGCGACGACAGCCTGCGTCAAGTGCCGCCAAGTCCGTCGGAAGAGGAAGCGATCCCCTCGCTATCCCCAAGGAGACCTCTACATGGACGGCAAGGACTCGCTCTGTTGACACAGCGTGGTCGCCCTCGAGACAACCGTCTGACATCATTCGTTCGCCCTCCGCGCGATCCAGAAGTACGACTGCGACATCTGGGAATCGCCACGCGACTATTTTTAGGCTCGAGGTGCGACGCAGATTTATTGCTCAACGCGGGATCACTTCTTATTCTACTTCCAGTACCTCTTCCCCTTTATTTCCAGGAAATTCTAGACACATCTTCCAGCTCCAGCTGTTGTCAACAACACTATCACTGGCCTCAACAAATAGTTAATCACCTTAAACATTTGCTAGATAACAACATTTAATTGTTCTCAGATGTAATAATTCACTCATTACCAAGATGGATGGAAAGAACGTTAATCCACGGCGGACTTTTTCGAGGGTCGTTTATAATAGATGTTTCCGCTTGAATTTCAAGGCGTTTTTAGGCCTATAAACCAAAATGGACACAGCAAATACGAATAACAATGTGGAATAATTGATTTGTTATTATTTCTTATGTTTAGACACACATATATATATATATATATATATATATATATATATATATATATATATATATATATATATATATATATATATATTGGAATTTTCATAGTGGAGATGGAGATCGTTGCAGTGATACGAAGACAAGATATGGTTGCGATTCGGCTAGGAGAAAAAACGTCAGACCTTCAGGAAGAAATCTGTATTGGACGTTTCGGCTGCACTTTGGTAGCCTTCTTCAGCTAAAAAATATATACAACTTATAAGTAAAAAACAAAAAAAAAGCAGAAATGAGAAGTTGTATATATTTTTTAGCTGAAGAAGGCTGCCAAAGTGCAGCCGAAACGTCCAATACAGATTTCTTCCTGAAGGTCTGACGTTTTTCTCCAAGCCGAATCCCAACCATCCCTTGTCTTCGTATTGGAATTTTCGTTATAGGTGGAAGGTCAAAATTAAACCTAGTGAGTATAAAGGGAATTCAGCAGGCTTCCTCAGGTATCCTTTACAGAATGAAAATAGGTTTCAGTCTGGGTGTTATTTATACCATTGGTTTTATATCCAGAAGACCTTAAAACTTTATCCCATTCGAGACTGATAGCAACTTTGGTGACAACGGGCCGGCATGTCCCGTGGCCTGGTAGCCACTTTAGAGACAAGGCCATTTCTTCGCTTTGGGGCTGCATGCCACCGCTTTACAGCTTTTAGCGACATCTACCAGTAAATTTTGATTTCTATAGTCACTCTTGGAAACGCTAGAGTTAATAAAAATGGAGTTTAAGCCTACAGGATTGGAGTTTTACTCTCCTACCCGGTCCCTTTGCATAGTTCGGGTGTCTCTGAAGGACCTTATTTGTGTTATACCAGCTTATTTGTACATAGAGATAATTGTCCATTTATATTATATTTGGATTGAGTACTAAACAAAAAAAAACAACAAAAAAAAAATGTCAGCATGCCGTTGACTGGTCTGAAGCCCAGAATGTAAAATGTTAACGGAAAACGTTATAAAGGAAGAAATAACCAAAGCTTATTAGGAGAAATAAGATGAGACGGTTGCAGAAGAATCAGGTTTTTGATGCCATCCTGTAGAACCAACTCGGGCACTGTAGAAATGGTCTCCGCTCGATCTGAGGTATTGCGGGTTACCGTCTCGTAAGGTTAAAGTAACTGGGACCGTACGAGAATTATTGTTGAGTGAATATTGAAAAAATTTGGGGAGGGTTCGGTATCATATCGTCCTATTTGGTTCATTCACACGGTGGTTATTTATTGTTTCATATCCTTTTTATATGGTCATAACCGAGAACTTCAAAAGATACCTACTTCAGTCTAAATAAAGTTAAAGTTGAACGATCGGATTTTGCCAAAATCTAGCCTTGCGCTCAACATAATTAATATCGAGAAGATGGAAATAGTTAGCCGTTGCAGAGATACGAAGACAATATATAGTTGGGATTCGGCTAGGAGAAAAACGTCAGATTTTCAGGAAGAGATCTGTATTTGGACGTTTCGGCTGCACATTGGCAGCCTTCTTCAGCTAAAAAATACAACTTATAAGTAAAAAAATAAATATACAACTTGTAAGTAAAAAACAGGCAGAAATGAGTGTAGTATATACATAAAGACAATAAATTTTAACCAATCTTATTTGTAAACAATGAAAATACGGTAGTTGGAAAATAAACAGCATGTAGAAAGTAGTAAGTAAACAGTACAAAAAACTAATCAGTACAAAAAAGGAACATATTTCATATAGTGAGAAAAAACAATCTATTCTATAAGTGAATAGAATAGATTGCTATGTTAATACTAAAAATTGTATTCACTTATAGAATAGATTGTTTTTTCTCACTATATGAAATATGTTCCTTTTTTGTACTGATTAGTTTTTTGTACTGTTTACTTACTACTTTCTACATGCTGTTTACTTTCCAACTACCGTATTTTCATTGTTTACAAATAAGATTGGTTAAAATCTATTGTCTTTATGTATATACTACACTCATTTCTGCCTGTTTTTTACTTACAAGTTGTATATTTATTTTTTTACTTATAAGTTGTATTTTTTAGCTGAAGAAGGCTGCCAATGTGCAGCCGAAACGTCCAAATACAGATCTCTTCCTGAAAGTCTGACGTTTTTCTCCTAGCCGAATCCCAACTATATATTGTCTTCATAATTAATATCGTTCCCGAAGGAACCTAATCCGAAAATGAACCCCTCCGGTCCTATTCTTATCTTTAAAAATAAGTCGCATTTTAATCCTGAAGCTGAATTTAATTAAAGCATCATTCAAATCCGTGTACAGCAGAACAGAACTAAGAAGCAAATATGTGACACATTTATACAAACTAGTCTTCCACTAATATTTTTCAAAGTGTAACAATGAATCTTTAGACTTATTCTAATTTCTCAGATCACAAAGAACGAATATTATAAAAAACTAGTTCTATTGCATTTTCCATTTTTTAATTATATTCAGAATATAGCTAATTAAGAAATTCTAAGCGTTAAATTAAAACAAATATTTGAACGGAGTTTTCTTTAGGATTTGGCTAAGAGTTTTCTTTAACATTATTTAATCTTTAGTAGTGTATTACTAATTACTAAATTCAGTAAAGTTTTCTAGTCATTTTAAATTAGTTTGCTTTTCTGAAAATGTTTTAACTGCTGCTGCTTGCAGAGTTTTTATAATTGCCAACTTAAATACGTGCTCAAGGAATTCAACGAAATTTTTAAAATGTCTGTTCAGCTGAAACTGTATGTTATATATTTAATTTGTACAAGGCATTAAGTATGAAATAATACATACACTATTTTCCTTGATTATATTTATATATATGTGTGTTAACAAAAATATTTGATTGAATTTCTAATGAACATTTATTAAATGAGACCTGTTGAGCTATTTTTCAATTATTTTTGATTTTGACAGGTTAAAATGCCCCCTAAAAAACTGTTACCGAAGTTACTAGTCATTCATGGACTGTTACAAACTACTAGTCATGTGCGTACACAACACGCGAAAGTAAATATTGCCTACATAATGTTACCAGAGACAATTATTTAATACATACTTTTATCGTATTAAATATTTCTATATTTACCAAAGCCAAAGATAACTATTCCGTATTTATTGTTACCAAAGAGAAGAATTCCGTTTTTGCAGTTACCAAACACAACTAATCCGTACTTATAGTTACCAAACACAAGTATTTTTTATTTACAGTTACCAAAGAAAACTATTCCATATATACACCAGGTTTCCAGTTAATATTCTCACATTTCTTCAATGCCCATGTTTCTCTTGTATTCCTTGCGTTTTGTTTCTAATTTTTGCCCACTCTTTGACAGAAGCTGGAGAACTCTATGCTCAAGTCAGTGCTTAATTTTTTTCTTCTTACAACATCCATAAACTTAGGGGATAATATGGTATCATAACACCCCTGAGACTACTTAAAACCTCAATTACTTGTTCGAATTGCCGGATGGTGGAAGTTGATGATCTGAAGGATGTAAAAAAGGTCCGAAATTTCCAATGGTGTTTTATTTTTCAGAACAAAACCCCCTTGCTCCTAGATAAAAGGGCCATTTCATAGGTATTGAAAATGGGGCTCAGTCCCTGAGCACGTTCTGGCAAATAAAACATCTGTAGAAATTTCGGACATTTTTTTCATTCTTCTGATCTCAATTACTGGTACAATAATGTGAAGCCCTCGCCCCAAATCAATACCTATAAGACTTTTCAATAAACCATCATTACTGGTACAATAATGTGAAGCCCTCGCCCCAAATCAATACCTATAAGACTTTTCAATAAACCATCATTTTGTTGAGGTTTTGCTATTTTAACCTTCTCCCAGGTTTGCCACCTTGAAAAGGTTATCCTGTTTCTTTTTCTCTTAGGGTGCGTTCACACTTGATATTTCTCGCAGGAAATATATGTCACGATATAAGTGTCGGATAGATATTCTCTTGCAAGTTAGATACTGTGTAGATATCTATAGGATATTTCTCGCTTTGCAATAAATGTCCGGCCTGTTTACACTCATACATATATGTCCTGTCTAGTCCATTCTGCTTGCAATGAAGAACGCATCGAAACGCAAAATAGCGGCATGTTTAGTTATTATACAAATGTTGGGAGAATAAAAACGTTGTGTATGGGTTCGAGATTGGATTTTAAGACGGGAAAAATTAGGTTTCTTCAATCAATTAATGTCTGAGCTCTGTATCGAGGATCCAGCGCAGTTTTAGATTTTTTTAAGAATGAAACCATCAGATTTCGAAAAGCTTGCTTGTAAAATAGGTCCTCTTATATCAAAGCAAGACACAAAATTTAGAGACGCTATTAGTGTTACAGAACGACTAGTTATAACATTGCGATATTTAACATCAGGTAAGTAGGTATTTACTTAATCAAATACTATTTTATTTTATGAAATTTTATTAATTAGAACTATATTTTTAAACTGTACTATCCTCCATAATGAAAGAGAAAAGTAGACGAACTGTTAAAACTCCAGCGATAAAGGTCGGACCTGTTGCAACTAGTAAATAATCAGTGTTTACATCTGTTGGTACAGAAGTTTCGGCAATATAGCTAGAAACCAAGATATTTCTCCCTGACATTTATTGCTCTCTTTATAATCAGCGTATTCACCTGACGGTATAGAAGTGTCGACACTTATTGCTCGTGATAGAAATATATATCTCAGACATAAATTGCTCATGGTTTACACTAGTCGCAATTTCTGTCTGATATAAATTTCCTGAAATAACTTACAAGTGTAAACCCACCCTTAGTTACTTTACTTACTCGGCATCCCATCGGATGAGGTCGTAAGACCCCACAACTGCGCACATAAATTACTCCCGTGCTATTATTGTTATTTCAAAAATACTTCTAACATATAGATAGTTAAAATTCTCTATTCTGTTTAAAAAACAGTTTACTACTAACATATACAAAATTTCTAATTAGTTATAACGATTGTCTTAGGCAAACTGATCCAGAATAAAATTATTCTGTAAGCTACCACAGGTGACGAACATCATTGTAGATCTCCCAGAAACAAGAGTTCTGATCAGACCATGATAAGTCTAGACATGGCCGTACTGGTGGAAGGTTATCCTCCTCACGTTGAGACTCTAAGTGTTATATTTGTAACTTTTTCCCTTGAAGAGGCACCAAAAAGGTATGAAACATGTAGGGACGTAATAAATTTGGCGAAACTGTTTGGCGAAGTTTTTATTATTTGACCTTCCGCCTACCACGAAAATACTTAAATTATTCATTAAGCTACCGCATGTGACTAATTGTAGATTGTCCAGAAACAAGAATTCTGTACATACTGCTTGCATAGACAACTGTATTGTTAGCACTGTCACCAAACAGAGATGGGCATAATTTTATTTATAAATAAAAATACGAATTTATTCATACTTTATACATTTGTGAATACGAATATAAATAAATTCGTACTTCATATATTTGTGAATACGAATATAAATAAATTCGTATTCATAAGTGTGAATAGGAATTTATTTTTATTCACATATATTAAATATAAAAATACAAATAAAATTTTATTCGCAAATTTTTCTGCGAATAAAAATAAATTCACAGAAAAAATTGTAAATAATCACAAAAAATGTGAATATTTACAAAAAATCAAGTGATTAAAAAAAATCACATAAAAATATACGAATAAAAATGTATTCACATTATAATTTGTGAATAAAAATTTATTCACATTATAATTTGTGAATAAAAATGTATTCACAATAAAATTTGCAAATAAATCATGAATTTATTCGTATTAAGATGATATTACGAAAGTTATTGAAGGTGATTTTTTTTTTTTAAGGCATTTAACGTCTAGGTTATTAGCGCCTAGATTTTTTGTTTACCCCGAGTCTGCCGCGGGACCACCAGCCATGCTGCAGGGACACAGTTTGTCATCTGTACCTCCATGAAAAAAAAAAAAAAATCACCTTCAATAACTTTCGTAATATCATCTTAATACGAATAAATTCATGATTTATTTGCGAATTTTATTGTGAATAAATTTTTATTCACTAATTATAATGTGAATAAATTTTTATTCGTATATTTTAATGTGATTTTTTTTGTAATGACTTGATTTTTGTAAATATTCACATTTTTTGTGATTATTTACAATTTTTCCTGTGAATTTATTTTTATTCACAGAAAACTTTGCGAATAAAATTTTATTTGTATTTTTATATTTAATATATGTGAATAGAAATAAATTCGTATTCACACTTATGAATAAGAATTTATTTATATTCGTATTCACAAATATATGAAGTACGAATTTATTTATATTCATATTCACAAATGTATAAAGTACGAATAAATTCGTATTTTTATTTATAAATAAAATTATGCTCATCTCTGTCACCAAATACATATCATTTTCTTGTCCTGCAGCAGCTTCTCCGTATATAATGCTACCAAAAATATCTCTTTCAGGAAAAATGGAACGTTTACTCCAATGCCATTTTAGAAAAAAAATGTCCATCCAGTAATGAATTGTCAGCATTTATTTTATAAGGTTAAACATTACAATATACTTATGCGGGTACGGTCTCTCAGATTACTGGAGAATGTTTTTACTGGGGGATAGTTCCAACGAGTAAAAAATGTATTTTTATTTTTAGAAATATTTTTTTTATTTATTAATTATGGGCATTAAGAAATTTTCTTACTATTCTAGCCGTGTCGAGTAAAACTGCTTGCTGGGATAATATTAAGTGTTCCTCTGAAAATGTTAGATATTTGGTGGCACTGACTGTTGTATTCGGTATCAAACCATTGGTCGAAATAATAACTGCATTATTATTTTATTCTATGCAACTATTCGGTGGCGATTTGCATTTTCTTCGGAAGGTTTTGGTAGAGGGAGATGTAAAATTGTCTATTAGCTCGTCCCTAAATGACTGTACATTTTTGTCTCATATTTTGCTATACATTAAGTAGAAAATTTGTCTTGGTATATTTTTTTTTAACGTTTCCACGACTCTATTCTGAGATTTTTATTTTGATATGCTTTTTATTTTTACATTAACTTAAACTTAAAATAATCTCAAAATAAATCTATATATATAAAAATCACGTGTCTGTCTGTTTTTCTGTTTGTTTGTTCCTTATACAAATCTAAACCGTTTGACCGATTTTGACCAAATTTGGAATAATGGTAGGTCTTGGTACGAGAAATCTCCTAGGCTAGGTCAAAAAAATCTACCAGCTGCCTGTCTGTATGTTTGTCCTTTATACAAATCCACACCGTTCGTCCGATTTTGACTAAACTCGGTACACAGGTAGATCTTAATCTGGGGAGTGCCGTAGGCTAGGTCAAAAAAATCTACCAGCTGTCTGTCTGTATGTTTGTCCCTTATACAAATCCACACCGTTAGACCAATTTTTACGAAACTTGGTATACATGTATGTCTTGATACGGGGGGTGTTATAGGTTAGGTCAAAGTCGTCTAGGACTCACAGTTGGGAGGCCACGGGTTCATAACAGTTACAGATTCGTGTTATTAGATTTTAATAATACTTATTTGGTGTCTAATTTATTTAGGCTTTTCTATACGCAGAAAGTTGGCGTAGCATGCCACGCCGGGTAACGGCTAGTAGCATATAAAATCTCACTATAGAGTATTGGAAAAGTTAAGAAATATTCGCTCAGCAAGTTCAAAATATCTTGTGGTAGGTGGAAAATGGAATTCTTCCAGCAAATGACCCATTGAAACCCGAAGTGATTTTATTTATCGACGGAATGAGTTCAGATGGATAAGCGGCCAATGGTTATGGAGGTGGTACAGTGGAGAGAGTGAGAGGGGGGGGGAGAGGTAGGCTTGCTCAATAGGAAGGTTAGGGGAGTTATAACAGTTTGAAAACCTCTCGAGAAAGCGATTTGTCCTAATCGATTTTAGAAATGAAGTTTATCCCGAGATGAGAGCTGGGAGGGGGGGGGGGGGAAGAGGATAACCTCCAGTCATGGATAACCTACCCCTTCATAAACCACTTTATCTATTTCTTATTAAATGTAAATACAGAAAAATAATCTCTTTACTTTATATAGTAATTTTATCAATATCTCTGATAAAAAAGGATTGAATTTTAAATCCAATCAAATAAAGAATTCCTGTATTTCTTCAATAGCTGTTTTGGCAATCTATGCTTTCAAATTAATTAAATGTCACTGGGTCATTTATTAAAAAAATATTTATTAAATTTACGAACTATATATATTACATTTTTTAACAAAAGTAAACCTTTTTTCAATAATATTTTTTTATAACTCCTTTTATTTTAATCTTGTTAATTATCGATGCTGTACCACCACCATGAAATTAAACAACATTAAATAATCTTCATTTGTTTTTCTGTCGACAGAAGGTGAATTGTGAACCAAAAACATTGTAAATTATTAACTGAATGTAGCCTCTGTTATTTTGACGTTGTAAAGAAATTTTTTTTTTTTAAACAAAAAAGGTAGAAGGTAGGTAATCAAGAAAAAATATATATTTTTTTTCACTTATTATTATCTTTAATAAAGCTGCCCAACTGGTTTACATCCATTGATGTCTCTTTAGGGGCACTAAAACTACACAAAACTAAATTACACAGCCAAACCATATTACCTTCTTCTACAAAAACGAAACCAAACTGTTTGTTGGTGGCTTCAAAACGAAAATGGGTATTCCTAACAGTTCTTTAATTTAAAATTCACTCATTGATGACTTTACATCATTATATAATCATGTAATGCAGTTTATTTCAATTTCATTTCAACAGTCACTGTCTAACTAAGGAGCACTGGCTATTCTTTGAAAAGAGCTATCTACTCGCAGGCTCTGCGCCTGGCCTCAGTCGGCTGTTAGATGAAGTGCTGTTGTGCTGGATTATGAACTAAAACAAATTCACATCGTTTGACCGATTTCCGTAACTGGGTATAGCCAAGTGTAGCATGGCACAGTGGGTAACAGCTAGTAAGTCATAAATATTGCCTAATATTGGTCGACCTTCTGCCTATATTATATTAAAAAAATCATTGTAATTTTGGGTAATTTTTGAAAATCAGAATAATCAATTGTACGATTTATTTTTGAACCCGAAATGGGACACAGCCTAAACAAGTTGGCCAAACTTTATATATATATATATATGAGTACTATTAATCTGGGCAATACTTCAGGTGAGGGGTTGGTGCCTTGGCGTTGAAAGGAAGAAAAATTGTAGCCACTGTCCGGTAGAAATATAAGGGTATAATAGCAGAGAGGGCTTCAGGACGGAGGGAGTTAGTGATAAGGGGGCTGAGACAATGTCAAGCAACCTGGGGCTTGTGATAACGTTACCATGACAACAGCTAAAGCTACACTTCCCCCCTCCCCTTCCATATACCTGCAAATTCCCACGGAATATACTCTGACAATCCCTAATTTCCCCCACCACAATTTCCTACATATTATTAGAATGAGTGTACAATTGTAAAAGGAAATAACACTGTATAATTCTTACTATTACTGTAAACTATTTGAGAAGAAAATGAATGGACTAAAAATATTTAAAAAAAAATATAAAATACAAGTGAGCTATAGTTGAATTATTATGTATAAAGAAATATATATATATAAATATACAACGTTTTAATTAATTAATTAATGAAAAAAATGGCACAAGGTTTATTATTTCCCTAAGGAGTCGATCTCCATTGGATTAAAATCCCACGTTTTCCATATTGTAAATGTTCCCGCGCAAAATGTGCGCTACGAACTCTTCCTTGAAAAAGAGTTGTCTATAAACTCATATCTATTTATTAAATATTGAAATAATTAAAATGCTGTTATTAATACAATTTTTAATTCTTCATCCAACAAAGTGAAGATCTGTCATATTTATTTTCTACGAAATAATTTTAACTTGTAAATAACGAAATGTATCATATATATAATTATTTGTTAACTAATTAGGTTTCCTCATTACATAAATATTATTTATTTTATATTATTAGATGACCTAAATATATATATTTTTCTGCAATTATTATTTAATAATACTTGAATCTCATGTATTACCTTTATATGTCGATGTATATACTATTAGAAATTAGAAAAATTTATGTATAATTATTGTAACATGAAACAAATAAAATAATTTGAAGTAGTTGTTTTCTTTATTATTCCTTTCATTTTAGGTTATATTAAATGTCTTTATTATTCCTTTCATTTTAGGTTATATTAAATGTCTTTATTATTCCTTTCATTTTAGGTTATATTAAATGCCTTTATTATTCCTTTCATTTTAGGTTATATTAAATGCCTTTATTATTCCTTTCATTTTAGGTTATATTAAATGTCTTTATTATTCCTTTCATTTTAGGTTATATTTTTTTTTTTTTTTTTTTTTTTTTTTTTTTTTTTTTTTTTTTTTTTTTTTTTACGGTGCATCTACAACTTGGTCATTAGCACCGTTTAGGTTATATTAAATGTCTTTATTATTCCTTTTATTTTAGGTTATATTAAATGTCTTTATTATTCCTTTCATTTTAGGTTATATTAAATGTCTTTTGAGCAATTTTCAGTTATATTAATTGATTTCAAATTAATTGAACATTCTACTAATCAAATTCCTGAAGTCTTCTCCCTATCTGGCGTCACCCACCCACTATCTCCACCAAGGTGACTCGAAAGGCAGTGGCTCAGAGATCTGCTGCAGTAACCAAGTGAAATATTAGCAATGGCTTTCTCTTCCTTCAAGTGAGTCAATGTCTGTGGCTCACCAATCTCTCTTAGACTCCAGCCACTGGTAGGAGTAGAAGGGAGCTGCTTTCAGGGGGAGGCCCCTTTCAAAGCCATTTGAGCGTCCTGGCGTTGATCGAGGATGAAGTTGGGAGGCCTTGAGCACAGAACCCTCATATTGCATCATATATCATATTACCAGATGTATATGGTACCGGCAAAGTGTAGAAGCATTCTATATAATGCCTAAGTATAGAAAGTATAAGTTCTTACAACATATTACACACATTGCTTAGGCATTCTATATAATGCCTAGGCATTCTATATAATGCCTAAGTATAGAAAGTATAAGTTCTTACATCATATTACACATATTGCTTAGGCATTCTATATAATGCCTAGGCATTTTATATAATGCCTAAGTGTAGAAAGTATAAGTTCTTACAACATATTACACACATTGCTTAGGCATTCTATATAATGCCTAGGCATTCTATATAATGCCTAAGTATAGAAAGTATAAGTTCTTACAACATATTACACACATTGCCTAGGCATTCTATAAAATGCCTAGGCATTCTATATATTGCCTAAGTATAGAAAGTATAAGTTCTTACAACATATTACACACATTGCATAGGCATTGTATAAAATGCAAGGCATTCTATATAATGCCTAAGTATAGAAAGTATAAGTTCTTACAACATATTACACACATTGCTTAGGCATTGTATAAAATGCCTAGGCATTCTATATAATGCCTAAGCAGTTTAGGCAAAGTATAGAAAGTATTAGTTTCTACAACATATTACACACATTGCTTAGGCATTGTATAAAATGCCTAGGCATTCTATATAATGCCTAAGCAGTTTAGGCAAAGTATAGAAAGTATTAGTTTCTACATCATATTACACACATTGCCTAGGCATTCTATACAATGCCTAGGTATTCTATAGAATGCCTGTTGCTTATTTGGCATTGTATATAATTAAAAAGGGTTTGAGTATACTCTATATACTTTAACCAAGTTAATTTGAATAACTTTAAAAATTGGTTAAAAGCAAGCTCTTTTCGTACGCGAAATTTCAATTTCTTCAAAACAATATATTAAGTGAGATTGTTATTTACATATTTAGAGCTACTTGTTGGAGCAGGGCTGAGTATTGTCACACTTAGAATTACATTTTCTTTGCTCTTTTACACATTTACATGAAGGCCCACGCCGTCCGGCGGTAGTTACTCCTACAAGCTCCAAATCATGTATTTCATACTTTGCCTAAAGCGCAGTAGGCATTCTATGTAATGCCTAGGGAAAGTATGAGATACGCTTTATTTCATACATTGCCGGCTGGATTTAGGCGTTCTATAGAATGCCTGATTTTATACTTTGCGGGTAACATATACATATACAGAATGTAAAAATCAATGAAGAAACTATATATGAAAAATAAAGATCCTTAGATACGCAATGACTAAGTCCATTATGTAGGAACTATATAAAAGCAGTTCTTAAAGAAGCTAGTCGACAATACTTAAACAGTAGTTTCAATGGTTAAATAACTTTTCACAATCCTGAAACCGTCCAAATTGTATATATATATATATATATATATATATATATATATATATATATATATATAGGGTAACTGCTCCTATTATTGACATTACCCCCAATTATTGACACTCATACTTTCAATTAAAAAAATAAGCGTTTGGCGCCACCTATAAATTTAAACTTAGCACCAATGGGTTCGGAATCTTATCTACTTGTTTTCTACCAAAAACAAGTTTGCTATAAAGAACACCACAGTTGAGGTCAAGATTTTCCCTTTAGCTTTGGAGATTTTCAGAGAATGTAGCTGATTTGTTAGTGTTTCTGCTTAGAAGGTGAGTGCTTATTTTTCGTATTTATCAGTCCCCATTTCTTTTTTTTTTTAGCGGAACTGTTTCTGAAACAGTTTATAGTCTTTCTTAGATATAATGCAACCTTTTTAAGTGCTCATTTTGAATAAATAACGTTATTTTGAGGGTGTCAATAATAGGGTAGAGAAAACCCACCTTAATCCAATTATTGACACACTGTCAATAATAGGAATTTTGATGAAATCTTTGTTTTGGTGCCTAACAAACTGGATTTTCAATGCTCAACAAAACGGTGTTTTACTTTCCCAAAAATAATGAAGGGATCCAATTTTTGACAGGGGGTGTCAATAATAGGTACAAAGTATGTGTCAATAACTGGAATACATTTTTCCAATTATTGACAACCTCAAGTTGCCAGTTATTGACATAACTAATCCACTTATGCAAATTCGAAGTTTATGATAAATTCTCGTACCAACCTAATGAGTCTTTTTTCAGGCTCGACTACATTTGTATGATTCTATTATGTTGTGGATGTTGAGAAGGTGTGAAGTATGGATTTGGTTTCTAGGCATGTAAAATGGCTCCCATAAAGATCGATTCACACTATACGTACCGTCTCCGACAGGCCACCGTCCAGCATCCGACAGGCAAAATATTCTTTAATGTATTTCCAATGAGGTAGTTCACACTAGAGCGTTCCGTCACCGACAGGCCAGTAAAACCAAATTTAGGTAGCTGGACGGTGGCCTGTCGGTGACGGTACGTATAGTGTGAATCCACCTTAAGACACACTTATGTACTTCTAGGTTTTCACCTCTATGATTCGACCTCGAATTGCCCGAACTACTCGAACTTCTCCGATCTTTTAATCACTGATAGTGATTGGGAAATCGTCAACAGGAGTATCTGCAAACATAGACTTATTCGTAATTCGTTAAAGTTTACTGTGGTGTTCCTTTATGAGAACCCCCTTCTGAGAAGAGCACTTTATCCAAAAATGCAGCCAACATTGAATTCGAACTGATGATGAACCTGAGGAATAAGTGGTCACAAAAGAATCTCCTACAATTAGAGAAGCCAGAAATGCGGTTAATACATTTTAGAGCCAACGCCCATAGCCACGTTAAATGCACCGGTTTCCGTTCATCTTGAAATTTAAGCAGCTTCGGGAGCAGCCTGTACCTACCTCACTGAACGACCGACCACGTTCTGTTGACATTATTAAAGGGTGGCAACCTGTAGATAGCCCGGCGTTAATAGCCTAAATGTTGTTACGCAGTGTTCTTATGTTAAACCACAAAGAGTTCGCCGTAAGTAGTTGGGAATATAGAAGATACATCTCCTTTTAAACTTTGGGAAATGATGAGTTTCTTGGAGAGCCCGTGCTGCGAATTTCATGAACCATCATAAGAACAAGAATGCAGAGGAGTTAAGTCTCAAAATAAGAACTCAGTGAAGTACAAGCTTCCTTATGGACTTTTAGAGTAACTATACTTATTTATGATATAATTTCATCATAACTTTTATAAATGTTGTAAAAAAAGTATATCGTTGCTACTTCATTGAAATTGAGTCAATGACTGGTGCCTTTCCCTATCAAAAGCTAGATTTTACCTGTCAATAACTTGGTCATTTACCTATCGAAAACTGGATTTGACCTGTCAATAACTGGGTCATTTACCTGTCGATAATTGGATTTTACCTGTCAATAACTGGTGCAAAAAGTCACCTTCTTATTATGGCTAAAATCCTCTGAAATCATTCATTTTTAATTAATATAATAGGCTGAATTAATTCTAGAGATCCTGGCGAGGATAAACCCCTTTGAAGCAAGTGGATTGGTTAATAAATAAGGAAGATACTGTAATATTGCCTGAAAATTTTGCTTAATGTGTCAATAATAGGGGCAGTTACCCATATATATATATTTATATAGTAAGAGGATTTCTTTCATGTGTGGGATCTCAAAATTTTATCAAGAAGTGCAACATACGCATTTTTTTAATCTTAAACACTCTCTTCTTCCACGCTGACAGTTTGAACAATTTATTCTACCGATTTCGTTTGAAAGAAAAGTGCCGCCTTAGGAGACCGATGGAGATTGGATGCTTTGATCGTACCGCCCTGATAAAACAATGCTTACTCTGCAGAACTACAAAAGGACTTACAAAGCCTTATATTCGCTAGACTCTCTCATCTTGGAAGAATCTTTACTTTTTCCACTTTTTAGAAATCAACGAAAAATTCAACAACAATTTCTTCAAAATTATTTCGACCATTTGGATTTAAATTTTGTTATTAAATGATGTGTCAAAAGACGAAAAAGTTCTCAACTGATTAACTTAATTGTGTCACTAATAAAGGAAAAAGAGTTTTAAGTGCAAAAAATAAAAATAAACCAAATACAAATATCTGAGCAGAAAAAAAAAATCGTTCCGATTTAGAGGAATTATTACTGTTCAGAAAAACTATTGATTTTTTATGATGCTTTTGGCAAGTGATTCTATAACATTTTTTTCCAAATTAGTGTTTTTTTTCTTCTTTTTTTTGGCATAATAATAGCCAGAAATTAAATGGGGCTCTTGAATCCCTCCTTGGGTATTTTTCTTTTGCCCTCCTTGGAAGAACGACATACTTTCCCAAATGGGAGCTCCTGGGAGCAAATGGGAAATATTGTAGGGAAACAAAAAATTGTATATACAAAAAAATTGTTGTGGTTTATTATTGGTGAATGTGAATGACAAATAGTTTTTTTCCTATTTTTTAAAAGTTTTTTGGACAGAGAGATAAATAAAATGAGAACATGGAGGGCTCTCTCTCTCTCTCTCTCTCTCTCTCTCTCTCTCTCTCTCTCTCACTCTCTCCCTCCCTCCCTCTCTCCCAACCTCTCTCATCCCCCTCTCTATTTTTTCTTCTCTCCGGAAATTTACCAGTCCTAAAAAAAAAGAAAGCATCATGTTGGTTTTAATCTAAGCTGCTCTACGTCCATGATTTATGACAGTAACAAGTTTTAACGTTTCTAAGACTTCTGCTGGCAATCAGTTGAGAATTTTAAAACATAGAGTTTTCTCATGAACGATCTTGTATTTTAGATGTATATGGAATCAGCCCCCCCCCCTTACATTAATGAATGATGAACAGATCAAACTATGTTCCAAACTATATATATAAACTATACCGGGTTCCAAACTATATTCGGTTTGGTGGTTAGAACTGCTAATGTATTGACTGGCTTTCTGCCAAAACCTGTAGGAAGATCTGGTGGAATATAGAGAAACCAGAAAACCAATATGGGTCAAACATACTTTGGGGGCACTGGGTGAATTAAACTATTCATGTATTTCAAAAAGAAAAAAAATCTTATTTAACTAATTCTTCTTAACAGAGACAATTTTTACCACTAATTTCTTGGACGGGATATACATGGTGGTCCCTCCCGAAGGAAATCGCCATACCTGAGGGGCGTGTACGCCAACTAAAGTATAGTTGAATGCCACCAAGGAAAGTTTTTTATTTGCATTGTTTCCCTAGATATAGGCGATTCCGTGTTTGCTTGTTTTTTTTTTTTCGAAACACCAGTTTTTGACAATTTGTGTGCTATTTGTCGTTCACGCCATAGATAAAATTGAATTTTGATGACATTTTAAAAATCTGCATCCAATTTCCAATAAGATCTCATGTACCACGCGCAAACATTTTTGACACCAAATTCACAGCAGCCACACAAACTGAACGGGTTATATCACCATCATGGCAATCTTCACGATATCTTCTAAATTAATGTTCACAAGTATAAAAATCTGATGTTCCTTCAATAGTTAGGTTTGACATGCAAATAGAATACAAATACCTCATTGTACCAATAAACTAATTGTAAAAACCCGCTGTGTTAAATTCCAGCCCTAGTTTTTTGAGTGTCCTACATTTAGGGATGATTCGCTCCTACTCGACGAGCCAGCTCGACAGACAGGTAGCTGAGCTTGATAAATGGGACGTGTGGTTATCCCGCACTCTAGTGGGGAGCTCGCTAAGTAATTCTCTTCAGTATCTCACAGTTCTATCATGGTTAAGGGTTCATGCGCCTCTTGTCTGCTGTCTGCTGTTGCTTTTGAAGTTCTCGATTCAGCCCAGGCAACGAATGCTTAAAAACAGCTATAGATGGAAATGTTTGGAACACAATTTTTGACTTCATAACATTCTTTGGACTAGTTACGAGGTGAACATATTAAAAGTACCCGCCCTTAGCCTTTGAGCGGGGAGAAGGGGGATTTAGAAGGTCCCATTTTTCGGGGTTTCACTTATAACTTACAAAAAACATCCCTTACAACATGTGTGAACTTCTCACTAAAGGTAGCCATTACATAGACAGTATCTTAACATATCTATCAAATACTGCATTATACAATCTCACATAAAGTCCTAGAATATATTTAATGAATCTACATTTTTATCCCATGGATAAGTGCATTTTCATTATGACTTAAAGTTAAAACTCTAATCATTTTTAGCGCGGTTCCTCCCTCCCCCATAGGGAGGAACCCCGCTTATAGGGTTGATACAATGAAACAATCCGGAAGTGCCGACTAGAAAATTTCGCGTTTCAGAACCCCTAGAGACCGAAAATAACGGTGGTTCAAATTTGTATATATATATATATATATATATATATATATATATATATATATATATATGTATATATTTATTTGTATATATATATATATATATATATATATATATATATTTGTCTGTTCGCTCATTTCTGGCTTCCCTGATGGTCCGATTTTGATGAAATTTGGTACAAAAATCCCTCGTCCAATTTGAAAGGTCAAGTTCGTTAACCAGCAAAATCCGCCCACTGGAAGATGGCGTTTGAGGCGAAATTCGCGCAGAAAAAAATCGTAACGCTTACGTTTTTGAGTTCATAAGCTTGTAAGTACTCTTTTTATAGGCTTCTTGGGCTAGAAAAACGAATGAAACCATTTTCAAGGCGATAGCTTTAACCGTTGTTGAGAAAATTGGAAAAATAGTTTTTGAATTCCGTTTTTGGTTTGGGTACTTAGAATCACGGGATTCAGTTGAAACATTTTCTGCATGTTCTACATTCATTAAAACTAATATGTTGAAAGTTATGTAACGTTTGGAGTTAAGGAAGGGTTAGAATAAAATATTTTATGAACAGACATAAAAAGTTTTGGTAACTTTGTATACTTTCCTTAATATCTCGAAAAAGGTTGAGAATCTTGGAAAACAGAAGATGACCATTAGAAGGCTCACTAAACGCTCTACAAAAATGGTTCTGATGAAAGTTTTGATTAGGCGATGTCAATCGGAGAAATAAGTGCTTAAAACTTTAAAGTAATTGATTTCGCTTATTCGAACTGTTCTTTTTGTCTGTTTTATTCCTTGTTATTTTTAAATTGCTTATAGTCAGATAATGTATTTGACAATAAAACAGATTAAGTAAAATAAGAAGATCAATTTATTGTTAGAAATGTAGCGTTCAAAGAGAGAGATCCCAAGGCTTTCCAAATGCCTCTGAGCGGAGGCCTTTCTGCCCGACTTATGGTATAGCTGACCCATACAGGTAAGATTGTAAATCAAGACCTTTCAAGACTGGTTTGTTTGAGATTTCATTTGGATAGCTGTTTCGCTATTGATCTAAATAAAGTAATAACTGTTTCTATTCTATGCCTTCATAAACACTAGAGATAAGAACGGAACCGCGCTAAGATGACGCAGTTCCTGCGAATCGGACTTTTTTATGCCTTTTAGCACTTTCCTCCGAAGGAAAGTAGCTATTGAGGTTGCACTCATGACGGAATTTTTGAAAAATTTCTTCGAATCTTTATCGATCCTACCTAGTAGAAACCGAAAATGACCCCCGTTAAAATTATATATATATATATATATATATATATATATATATATATATATATATATATGTTATGGAGGTAAGCAGACCAGCCTAGGTAGGATTAAGACACCTATATATAAGCTGCCCTATCGTAATAAAGCTCAGTTGTTATGTTGCATCCATGAGTGCTGTTTGTCTCCCAGTACCCGTGTGTGTTTTTCAAAAACTCTTTCAAGGCTCGACGGAGCTTAACTGGTGCCGAAACCTTTCTTTACGAGCGCGTTTCCGCAACTTCCACGCCTGTAACGGTGGATGGAAAGGCGAAACCAGCACGATAAGATACAGGACAGGCTACTAGAAATTAGAATGGCGGAAGGATCTACGCCCATATTGATCCCTGCAGAGGGTGGTGAGCCACCCCCAGTAGTTTTTCAGGCGCCGGATCAATCGACGCTAATGTGGATAAAAATCCGGACCTCCAATGTACACGATATGAGGACGGCGATCTCAGAGATTGAAAGATTTACTGGAGACGCGGGGGACCTCTCTCACTTCCTCAAGGCGGGTGAAAGGGTCAACACTGCCATCACCGCGAAAGAGTCAACGGGCTGGCTGGATGCAGACGAAGTACCAGCAATACGAGCAGCACTCGTAAACCGCATTAGCCGAAGAGTACTCAATATCATCCAGAGCGACGAAGACACTCCATGGGACATAATCAAGAGTAGGCTCAAGAAAGCATTTGGAGGTGGCAGATGGGCTCCGGAGGAGGACATCTTCCGAATGTTCCGAGAATCCAAGCGACCTAACCAGTCGGCGGGAAGCTTTGCTGCCACTCTCCTTGAGTGGTATACTAAAATCGCTAACAAGCTCGGAGAACAGTTGCCAGCAGCGGAAGGACGCATGAAAATGCAATTCCTTGAAGGCGTCCTCAAAGTGCAACTTAGGAGGGAAACTTGCAAAACCATAGATGCAGCCAGGTCGTTTATGGACACCGCCCAATCCCTCATGGACGAGGATAGCAGACGGGAGGAAGAAAGACTGGAACATGCCGACACCGAGTGGAGACTTGTGAAGCAGAGAAGACAGAGGCACTCTGCTCCGCCGTTCCGTGATTCAGGTGCAGCAAATAGGCGCCCTGAGTGGCGAGAAACCCCAACGAAACCTGAGGACCGACGGCCCCGAAGACAGGAACCAAAGAGGTGTTTTGAGTGTGGAAGCACCTCGCGGCGAGATGCGAACGCACAAAATGCTTCGAATGCGGATCAGGAGGACACCTCGCTTGCACCTGCCCATATATGAAGAAAAAGCAAGTCGATCGCGGGGAACCAATGGAGGTGAGCGCCCGCTCCTTTCCTGACGCAGTGAGAAGAAAAGGCGCTACGTCCAGCGAATCAGACAGCGAGAGCAGTAACTCCAGCCAGCCACCGTGCGTTAGGCGAGCTCATGAGCGCCACGCTGAGAGGATGGAGCCCATCCACCGTCAATGAGGACGGTGGCTGGGGAGCAGCAACCTTCTGTGCGTCAATAATGTCCAAACAGTTGCGAGAGGAGGTAGGTTGCCGATAATTCGTGACGGTGGTTACCGCTGGCTTATTGACACTGGGAGCTCGTGTACCATCGTAACGAAGAAAGTGCAACCGCTTGAGTGCGATACCTTTAGACAATGTGGGTGCTGTTTGAGTACGCTCGGTGGACAATGCCCAGTGGAAGGAGAAGTTGTGTGGAGCCTCCGGAGGTGGGAAAAACCCCATGTAGACTTAGTAGTACACATAGAGGATCACCTGTCGGAGACGTGTGACGGGATAATAGGAGCCGTCCTTATGGCGCGTGTCGGAGGTTGTGTGAGACATGACGGTGGGAGATAGGTGGTAAACCTCGGACAACGAGAATATGTAGCACACCACAGCGATGGAATAGATAGCCTACAACTAGGAGCAGTAGTGCAGCGACAAAATCGATGGGATGAGCTCAGACGACGCTTTAAGGACGTGTTCTGGAATGAAGGAGACCCAATCAGCACCACAGGAAAACTTGTATATGAGATCCCCTTCAAGGTGGAGAAGGTCATAGCCGTAAAGGAAAGGAGGTATCCACATCAGATGAAAGGTATTATTCGAGCAGAGCTAGATTCCATGCTAGCACAAGGTGTCATTGTACGGAGCAAATCACCTTATAACAGCCTACTCTGGGCTGTCCCCAAAGCCGGCGAGAAAGACAGATTCCGAGTAGTGGTGGATTTTCGGAAACTGAACGAAATCACAGAGGACGAGAAGTACCCGCTTCCCCGCATTGATGATATCTTGGACCGTCTACAAGGAGCCACCATATTCAGCACGCTGGATCTCAAAAGCGGCTACCACCAGATACGACTCCACCCACGAGATGCTGAAAAGACAGCATTCTCCTTCGATAGGGACCATTTTCACTTCACGAGGTTACCCTTCGGGCTGAAGAATGCCGCCACATCATTTCAAAGATTCATGGACGAGTTCCTGCGAGGACTAAGTGAAACCTTCGTGAAAGTATATATGGACGACCTTCTGGTTTTTAGTGCGTCCCCCGCCGAACACGAGAGACATCTGTCAGCTGTATTCCAGAGACTTCGAGAGTTCGGCCTAAAACTGTCACCCACCAAGTTAAAACTAGGACAGGAGTCACTCAAATTTTTGGGACATCTAATCTCAGCCGATGGTGTACGCCCGGACCCAGAAAAAATCCAAGCTATCAAAAACATGGTAGTTCCCAGAGACATCAAGGGATCAACTACAATCAGCTGCACACCTCGCATCAGCTGAAATGCCTCCTATTAGGTGAAATACGTTCCACCATGAGAACAACCTCTTATCAGACAACTGCGACTAGCTAACCCACCTTCCAACAGCTGAAATTGACAAAAATCATTGATTCGCATGTTGATATCAAATATTTCATTTTATTCATTTGAATATAATTCATACGGGTATCGATATTTGGAAAATGGGTATTGTAGAATAGAATCAGCTGTCTGAACTGCTTTATAATACTACTAACTGTTGCTGAAGAAACCTTTTAAAAAACCTCCTAATGAGGCAAAAAGTGAAACTAGTTGAGTCTCTAGCTGATATATAATTAATGGAACAACAAATGTTTATAGATAAATATAGCCTCTAAATAAATGTCTGCATTGCCATGTAGAGTTGTGGTGAAATGCTTGTTATCTATAGGAGTTCTAATTCAGGAGTTAACTGGATCCCCTCGGAGTTATAACTCTCTCCTCATTAGCCAACTAAACCCTACCTACAATAGGTTTGCAGAAAACTTTATCCTTTGTTGAGTAAATATTTATTTTACTAAAAAATTAACTGAAGTTTTCATAATATTAATTAATTTTCTCTCTCTTTCACAATTCTTCATCTCCTATTCACCCTTCTTATCCTCCCTGATTTCCATCCTCCTTGCTATATTTCCCCTTCATCCTCTTCAACCTCTGCTTTACCCTTGACATCCTCGATCCTCCCTCCATCCCATCCTTCACGCTCTCTCCCTTCCTCCATCCCTCCCTCCTTTTCATCCTCTGCTTTACCTTTGACATCCGCCTCCCTCTCTCCGTCCCATCCTGCCCGCTCTCTTCCTTCCTCCTTCCTTCCAACCCACCATTCCTACCTACCAACCTCCCTCAAAATTACCACTTCATCCTTTCCAATTAGTCCTTTACACCGACCTCCTCGTCCCTCTATCTCTCACATCCTCATTAGTATTTTACGTTCTACATTCCTCCCTTCCATGCACCCTCCCTCCCTATCTTCCTCCAATCTCATTTTGCTCTTCCTTCTTTATCTTCCTTCTTGATTTTTCGTATCATCCTACTTCCTACATTTACCCTTCATCCATTCCAACCTCTGCTTTAACCCTAAACTTCTCGTTCCCCTAAACTTTTCTCCTATCCTTCATGTCCGAGTCCCTTCCAATCCCCCTCCAAAACCACGTTCTCGCTTTCTCCCTTCCTCCACCCCTACCAGCCTTCGTCCCACCGTCCCTCCTCCCTCCATCCCTTCCTATCCTCCTCTCTCTTATATTTACTCATCATCCTTCCCAACGTCTGTTTTTGCCTGAACTCCACGACCCTCTATCTCTCTCAACCTCCCACCATCAAACCAATTCCTCCCCTCAAATTCACTGGGAAACGTGGTCGTGTTAAAGGGATCGGGCTTTCATGGAAACTAGCTACTTGCCTACATATTACAATTAAAGAGAGAAAACGTAGGCCTATTACTTGAATTAACCACACATAGGCAAACAAATAAAAACAGTCCTTAATTATCGAGAAACGGTATAAAAGCGTTTTCCGGGTGTAGGAAGACAGCTCAATTCTGACATACGCTAAATTAAAGAAATCGGAATAAAGAAAATTCAGAACTTCTTTGGTCTATGTTCTTTACAACTTTCTCATTCGTCTCGAAACTTCGTCAACTTCATCACAAATAAAAGAATTTTCTCAGTTCAACTACCCGACTTCCGTCTCAATTACCTCGAGCCGAGGGGAGACAAAAAAAAAAAAAAAAAAAAAAAAAAAAAAAAAAAAAAAAAAAAAAAAAAAAACTCAAAAGAAAATGTCAAAATTAAAAGTGGAAAGATTCGTTACAGGGATTCCTAACTGGCGAGGCAGAACTGAGCGAATCGTCACCTTGTTCGGAAGGAGGGTAAACACGGAATTCGTATCAGGTTTAATTTGCCAGCCCTCGACTCCAGAGTTAATATTTGTCGTAGAAACTGCTGGAGAGTGTTTGAGCTCCCTGGGGAAGTGAAGGCTCCTGGAAGAGCGAGAGAGAGAAAAGAGGAAATTAAAATATTTCCCTGAAGGGCAGCTAGATAGCGCGGCCGTCGCTTGGTGGAGGGGGCTTTGGACGACCCACCCCTCGTCGAACGGTCTAATTAGTGGCTAGATTCGTCACTGGTACTCAATTAATGTCGCCATGGAAACCATCTCCTAATGAAAACTAGGCCAGTAATAATATTTTTGAATTCGAATAAATATCTGTAACACAGGAGCTGCGTAACTAGCACATATCTCAGGAATTCGGTTTCTGAGGAACGTATTTATACAACGTGAAAACTTGCGGCTAGAAGAGAAGAGGTAGTTCATACACGCCTCAGAATTGGACACAAGAGGCTTACACACTCACCTGTGGAACTAAATTAAGCGTTAGGGTGCGTTTACACTTGATATTTCTGGCAGGAAATATATGTCTCGATATATGTCGCGATATAAGTGTCGGATAGATATTCTCTTGCAAGTTTACATACGGACAGAAATAGCTAGACATTTATGTCATGGATATGTATAGGACAGTTCTCGCTTTGCAATAAATGTCCGGCCTGTTTACACTCAGACATATATGTCCTGTCTAGTCCATTCTGATTGGTATAGAAGTTTCGGCAATATAGCTAGAAACCAAGATATTCTGTCTGACCTTTATTTCTCTCTTTATAATCAGCGTATTCACCTGACGGTATAGAAGTGTCGACACTTATTGCTCGGGATAGAAATATATATCCCAGACATAAATTGATCATTGTTTACACTAGTCGCAATTTCTGTCTGACATAAATTTCCTGAAATAACTATCAGGTGTAAACGCACCCTTAGGCATATACTAACGGAGTGTAGAAATTACCAAAACTTCAAAGGAGAACTCACAATATTTTAGG
Source organism: Gonocerus acuteangulatus (assembly GCA_946811695.1). Classification (NCBI taxonomy): domain Eukaryota; kingdom Metazoa; phylum Arthropoda; class Insecta; order Hemiptera; family Coreidae; genus Gonocerus; species Gonocerus acuteangulatus. The sequence continues at coordinate 14,338,060 of OX328131.1, forward strand.
AGCATTAGATGAAATATTAGGTGATACCAAAACAGGAATAAACAATTTAATAAATTTTATGAGGGAAACCGGTTTATATAATGAAATATAACTAACATCATGCATTAATTTGGGAGGCCATTATATGTCTACAAAACATATAATTGTCACAAACTAAATAGCCTTGTGAAGGTGGTGTTGCCTCGCCTCAGCGCTGTCATAAAGGTGTTAATCTAGACAATAAAAAATCATAATTATTATTTCTTCAAACTTTCTCAATCCTATCCCCTAATAAATGCATATTTCAATAATTCGTACAATTCAACCATTTAAATCCCTCTTTTCGGTTAACGGTCACCATGACCCTTTTTTTGATTTCACCAAAAAAAAAAAGTACAACCTGAAAACAATATTTTTACTGCTAAATGTCTAATTTGCATGCTAAGTAACTAGTTAGTTCACTTATTATTGATTGATTTCGGTTAATTTCACAACACATCTTTATCGTGAGGTGGCACAGTATAAATGGGGTTTGCATTTGAAGTAATCAAAAATTTCTGAACTTATGAGCAAAGTAATAATTTGGATCCTGAGCTCATTTTCACAATGCCTCAACGAGACCCAAAATTGTAGACATTGAAATTTGGGTCAAGAGTAAACACCCCTTCCAGATTGGGCCGATTTTGCTCGTTAAATATATCGTTCGTTTCATCACGTCAAATATTTTGTATGCATTGTTCCGAAGATATTCCCGTAAAAATCCGTTTTCCCCATCTCAACAATCAACTCAAAACATCGCGCCCTGGTTTAAAAGCTCTTTTTACCCGATGGTGGTGGATAGATTGCGTGCACTGGTGTCAACGAACAAAACCATTTCATTTGCTCTTTTTACGTATCATGCATAACTATAAGCTGAATTTTATACCTAAATAATGTCAATCCTTAAAGCCCTTTTATACGTTTTAAATTACCCGGTACAGATCTATCTATCAGGATTAATATAATTTTATTAGCGCAAAAAGCGTTCGGTTTGCATTATCTAGTTCCGCTGTTTTTTTCTTTTTCTTTTTTTTTTTTTACGGCGCATCTAGTTCTAGGTTATTAGCGCCGACATCCATGGCGCTGCAGGGAATTTTCTCAACGGGCCCTGAAATTACACAAACCCCTGCAATAGGCGGGATTCGAACACTTATCTCCCGCATGAAAATCCCTGGTCCTGGTCTGATATTTCATCGAATATTTTTCCAATTGGAGGAAGAGTAATATTTATATATAAATATATATATATGTGTGTTTGTGTGGGGGGGGGTGGCCCAGATAAGCAAGCCACAAGAGAAATAACGACTAAACGGTTAGAAATATCAACATTTTTCCAAGGGGCAAAGTTGTAGTTCTCGTCGAGGTCTATGAAATGGTGCCCTTGGAAATGAGAAAATAACACTTCTAAGGGCTCAAATAGACCTTTGAAGGGAAGGGTTTCCTCTTTACCCATATTTTGCATTATATTTTTAAAATTTATAAACAAAACAAGAAAGAACCGTGCAAACGGGATTTCGATGCTTCAAGTAGTTCTCTGAAATAAATTAATGTTATGTTAAGAAATAAATATATTTATTTTTAAGAACGTTAATCTACAAGAGCAACGTATTAACTATTTCAACGAATTTCTCACCCCCCCCCCCAATTTCCGCTAAAACATAGAAAAAAGTTATTTATGAGTACACAAAGTGGCAAAGAAAATTTTTGAATATAAACTAAGTCCAGGTAGGACTCACATGAAAGGACCTAACAAAAAAAAAAAAAAAAAGAGCAAAAAAATCCTGATTAGTGCTTTGTGAGACAGGGGAGTATTTCTTGGGGGGGGGCCCTTTGACCCTCGGCTTTAATGCAGGATTAAAAAGCTCCCTTCATAAACCGGACTCTGTATGCCCAACCTATTTGTGTTTATGCTCAGTCATAAAATTACATGAGCTCTCCCTCACTGGCTCACTACAAACATAAACAGCCACCGTATAAATTATTTCTAGTTTCTCTTTATTTTCCATTCCTTTTAGTAAATAATTGCTTTCTAAAATAGTATTCAGGAAATTAGGAGGACTAAAATACATTTTGATTCCTATATAGAAATAACTAAAACGTACGTCACGCAGGAGCTGCATAACTAAGCACTTTCCTCAGAATTGGGTAGTGTCGAGTGCATTCCTGAATAATTTGCTTCAAATAACCTAGATAAATAAATAAAATAAAAACATAAATAGTTCTGCTCTTTTGAATTTATTATGAGCACATGTTTCAATTATTAATTTTGCAATTAATTTCCTTCCAGATTTTTGTGTATGTGTGGTACTACACTACGAAATAAATACACAACGCTTCACATTTTCATCTACTGATCTTGATGAATGAAATAAAAATTACGACTGGTATTGGCAAATAACTACTTTGGCTCCTAATAAACCAATTTAGTTTATTTTTACAACACATTTTTCTCTTCAGATGGCCACAACAAATATCGAATTTCGTTGAAATATAACAAAAATTACGACTGTTAGTGGCAAATAACTACTTTGGCTCCGGAGTAACCCCCCCCCCCCCTCCCTTCCAGATGGACCGATTTTGTTGGTTAACGAACTCGTTCAATCGTTTGATTGGGGAATACTATATACCAAGTTTCGTGGCGAAAAAACAAAAACTGTGGCCTGTATCGTGTTAACGGACACATATACATATAGATATATATAAATTTTAACTGGGGTCATTTTTGGTGTCTACTAGGTAGGATTGATAAAGATTTGAAGAAATTTTTCAAAAATTCCGTCCTGAGTCCAACCTCAATAGCTACTTTCCTTCGGAGGAAAGTGCTAAAAAATAAGTCTATTAATATATACAAGTTAATAAATTAATTAATATAAAAGAAAAAATATTGTATATTAATTTTAGGACGCACGTATAGGAATTTTAGGAGGGGGACTTCATGCCCCCTTATGATCTTGTTGTATTCACATCTTATTAGTATTGTCAACAACAAAGGCACACAAAAAAGTTGTATTTTCCAAAGACACCATACATATATTCTTATCTATTTCGACAAACCGAATGGCAATCCGGAGTCAGGTTTAAGAGCATTTGAATGTCAAATTTCGTATGAAGTCGTTTTAATTTAATTTTTTTTTTTTTTTTTTTTTTTTACGGCACATCGACATCTCGGCCAATAGCGCGGCATCCGGTTGCAGCGGGAAATTTGCTCAACGAGCCGTGAGATGAGAATTTCGTGATTAAAAAAAGGCTACAGCCTCCAAATCTTAACCGATTTCAATGAATATTCTTTTACATGAAAGCTAATAAAATTTAGAAAAACTTTGTCTGGCTAGATTTTTGTTTTTTGTTTCGCCTGTTTATTAAATTACGTGTAAATAATTCACGTACTTTTACAATTGAACATAAAATAATATTTTATTTTTTATCTAATTAATGTCAGCACTGACATCGTTGAAATTAAACATTCAAATCCTCATTAGACTTGAAAAAGAACTGGCAAATCTTTATAAAACGCAAAGGAACCCGCCCTTTCCTAATGGAAAATGGCTTTCGGTTAAATTGAACGAAACTATGCTCGTTGGATAGAGAAAGTATTTTTGAACAAAAGTCTCCATGGGCACAAAACCTAAAAGTTGGAACTTTTGGGTATCCGAAGTTTTCCATTTTTGATTTTTGCAAAATCTCGAGATCTCTGGTTGAAAGGTTTCCCAAGCCTTTTGGCCAGTAAAAAGAAACACGTATCAATTATTTTTCGAAGACCTTTCGAACGACACCACATTTGACACTCCAACCCCCCCCCCCCTACGGGAGTGGGGGGAATTTTTTTTTTGTAATTATCGTCTATCCATTATCATTTAATGCCCCTTTTTACGTTTCCAATAAAACCCTTCATCATGACCTCAATATCCCTTTCATCCATGAACTGGCTAAATCCCGATTCCTAACGTTTCCAAACTATCTGCTCATCCCAATCCCAGAGCTCAATCCCTCTCCTCTCAATCCCACCCCGAAAACCCTCCTAGGAGGCTAAAGAGATCTTGGCCTCGTGATCAACTTCGTACTTAAAGGACAAATAAAAGCTGTTAACTAGGAAGTGTCAATTATGATTGGCTCCTTCCAAATTTCTATTTAAATTATATTTTATCATTTTATTTATTATTTTTATTACTTTTTATTTTTCCCCCTTTTAGCTATGATTTTTATTTTATTTATTTTTTTTTTAATAAATTTAAGTATGTACTATTTTTTTTTTCTTTTTTCTGTAATCTCATTATGTGAAATCATAAAAATGTCTTTATTTATCACAATTAACCAATGTACTATATTATTTGCGCAGATGTTAATAAACGCTTTATTATATTAAAAAAAAAAAATCTTTCCAGGAGCCACTCAATACCTTCAGATTAATGGAACAGTGGCCAACCATTCGCTACAAGGGCCACGCCATAATAATTTAATAAATCGTAACAAAGTATGTGAAAATAATGAATGCATCCCTTCACGCCATTTTCCTTCCAACCGCGAAAACCTTCCAACATTAGAACGGGAGTGTGGCCTGATTACGAACAGACCTAATTAAAACTTTGTTCTTCTCTTGTTAGTTTCTATTTGTGTGTCTGTGTGTGTGTTAACATATTTATTCTGAAGTTGACGCGAGAACAAAGCGCTCCTTTCTCCTAAAACTCAACAAACTTGTGAGTAAAAACAACTTTTCTCGGCTTGTTTCACCGTTCCGTTTTATTGTTTAGCCTGTCTGGGGTTTTTAAAACTTTAATGTTTTAAATCAAACCGGGTTTAGAGAGTCAGACACTATAATGGTATCTGGTTCTTAATCTTAGGACAAAAAGCGACTGTTTTATGCTAATAACCCTTGATTTTTACATTTCCTAGTGTCGATTGACACTCGATCTGGGTGGGGGTAGGGACGGTCAGGAACATCGACATTAAAAAATAATTTTTTTTTGCACACCCAAGTTTCAATATTTAATCCTCCACAACATGAGTCAAGTATTTTGTCACTAAGGGTGCGTTTACATCTGATGTATAGCAGGATATTTATGTCAGACTGAAATTGTGAATAATCTAAACAGCGAACAATTTATGTCTGAGATATATATTTCTATCACGATCTATAAGTATCGACACTTCTATACCATCAGGTGTAAACACTGATTATAGAGAGAAGAATTTAATGTCAGAGATAAATATCTTGGCTACTAGCTGTATTGTCGACAATTCCAACAGATGTAAACACTGATTCTGTACGACACTGGACACAAATGTATGAGTGAAAAACGGGCCGTACATTTATCGCAACTTTTAACCAATCGAGAACTTTCGTATACATATCCATGAGATAAATGTCTAGATATTTCTGTCAGTATGTAAACATTCAAGAGAATACAGTAGAACATGGATAATTCGAACTTCGATAATTCGAAATCGTGGTTAATTCGAATAAAATTTTGGATAATTCGAATTTTTTATCTCCAATGGGAAGTGGTCGATCTTAAATCTTGTGAAAATATTCTGCCCTCGGGTAAGGCGGATAATAAGATACGGATGTAGGGGTTCCGGGACAAGAAGCGCGGCGGTCTCATAGTCTAGTTCTTGGACACTAGGAGTTCTGCAAAGTGGTGGGTCGCGCTTCCTCCCTTCCAGGGGTTGTAGTTACATACACCATCCTGTCGTTTTATCCTAGAATTCCCTCCCATCATTTCTCCCATCTGCATTTCTTATTCAGTTATGTCAGGCACCGCCTAGATCTATTGTATTGTTTGTGCCTTAAATTTCTGGTGTACAGTGGATTGTTGATTTAGGATGTCGAAGCCTAGAAGTTATAAAACTTTAACGTTGTCTGAGAAAATAGCTGCGATTACAGAAGTTGAAAAAGAAATAAAGAACAAAAAAAAAACAACTAAAAATGCCAATGAATTCCTCCTAATAATTTATCAATTGACCTGAAAAATAAAGAAAAAGGTTCTTGCCCTTGAAAATGACTTTTTTTTCAAAAAAAATGGACTTTTATTTTTATTTTTTTGATAAATTATTTATTGCTTATGTACGTAATCATCAATTTATGAAATGTTTGTTATTGTCTAAATAAAATATATGTATTGTTTAAATTAAAAAATGTGAAAATATGAAATTCTATTTTTACCCCTTTATTTCAAAAACTTTTGTAATTCGAAGTTTGGATAATTCGAACTTTTTTTATCGGTCCCAAGGGGTTCGAATTATCCAAGATCTACTGTATCTATTCGACACCTGATGTATACTTATTTCCTGCGAGAAGTGTCAAGTGAAAACGCACCCTAAGCAAAAATCAACTCTATAATGTAACATTTGTGTTTTGATAATCAACATTATAAATAATTATTATATTATTTTTCATGAATGTTAAACGCCTGAAATGTTTTGTAGCTGAAACAGTCCTTTTTGAAATAACAAAAGCCATAATTCTACTTGTGCCCCCTTTTCTCACAAGCTGCTGAAGATATTTCATTTAATGTAGTTTCAATTGAATCCTTACGCTAAAAATCATTATGAAGTGCATTTAGAAGTCGTAAGCGCTACAATTTGTTTCGCTTAAAATACAGTGTTATGTAGTGCGGATTATGCTGGCTAACGAACTTCACCTTATATCATGTAAGGAATTTTTTAACCAAATATCATTAAAATGTTATAGCCTAGAGCTCTGATAGCTACTTTAGTGACAACGGGCTTCGATGCCCCTTGAACTAAGAGCCACTTTCGTGAACGAAAGCCACCGGTTTGACAGGGTTTAGCGCGGTTCCTCCCTCCCCCATAGGGAGGAACCCCGCTTATAGGGTTGATACAATGAAACAATCCGGAAGTGCCGACTAGAAAATTTCGCGTTTCAGAACCCCTAGAGACCGAAAATAACGGTGGTTCAAATTTATATATATATATATATATATATATATATATATATATATATATATATATACATATATTTGTCTGTTCGCTCATTTCTGGCTTCCCTGATGGTCCGATTTTTATGAAATTTGGTACAAAAATCCGTCGTACAATTTGAAAAGTCAAGTTCGTTAACCAACAAAATCCGCCCACTGGAAGATGGCGTTTGGGGCGAAATACGCGCAGAAAAAATCGTAACGCTTACGTTTTTGAGTTCATAAGCTTGTAAGTACTCTTTTTATAGGCTTCTTGGGCTAGAAAAACGAATGAAACCCTTTTCAAGGCGATAGCTTTAACCGTTGTCGAGAAAATTGGAAAAATAGTTTTTGAATTCCGTTTTTGGTTTGGGTACTTAGAATCACGGGATTCAGTTGAAACATTATCTGCATGTTTTAATTTCATTAAAACTAATATGTTGAAAGTTATGTTACGTTTGGAGTTAAGGAAGGGTTAGAATAAAATATTTTATGAACAGACATGAAAAGTTTTGGTAACTTTGTATACTTTCCTTAATATCTCGAAAAAGGTTGAGAATCTTGGGAAACGGAAGATGACCATTAGAAAGGTCACTAAATGCTCTACAAAAATGGTTCTAAAGAAAGTTTTGATTAGGCGATGTCAATCGGAGAAATAAGTGCATAAAACTTTAAAGTAATTGATTTCGCTTATTCGAACTGTTCTTTTTCTCTTTGATTTTGGTACTTAGAATTATGGGATTCAGTTGAAACATTTTCTGCATGTTCTACATTAATTAAAACTAATATGTTGAAATTTTTGTTACGTTTGGAGTTTAGGAAGGGTTAGAATAAAATATTTTATTAACAGACATAAAAAGTTTTGGTAACTTTGTATACTTTCCTTAATATCTCGAAAAAGGTTGAGAATCTTGGGAAACGGAAGATGACCATTAGAAAGCTCACTAAATGTTCTACAAAAATGGTTCTGATGAAAGTTTTGATTAGGCGATGTCAATAGGAGAAATAAGTGCTTAAAACTTTAAAGTAATTGATTTCGCTTATTCGAACTGTTCTTTTTGTCTGTTTTATTCCTTGTTATTTTTAAATTGCTTATAGTCAGATAATGTATTTGACAATAAAACAGATTAAGTAAAATAATAAGATCAATTTATTGTTAGAAATGTTGCGTTCAAAGAGAGAGATCCCAAGGCTTTCCAAATGCCTCTGAGCGGAGGCCTTTCTGCCCGACTTATGGTATAGCTGACCCATACAGGTAAGATTGTAAATCAAGACCTTTCAAGACTGGTTTGTTTGAGATTTCATTTGGATAGCTGTTTCGCTATTGATCTAAACAAAGTAATAACTGTTTCTATTCTATGCCTTCATAAACACTAGAGATAAGAACGGAACCGCACTAAGATGACGCAGTTCCTGCGAATCGGACTTTTATTTTTTGTGATGTCTAGCGGTAAGTTCTGTAAGTAATAGAGACTCTAGTATCTGCAAGAATTCATAAAAATGCAGTTGGAGCCTCTTGGACGGACGTTTTCCTCTACTTACCCTTTGCATAATTAGGGCCCCTCCTGAAGGGCCTTATTTGTGTTACCAGTTAGAGTGTTCACACAGATCATATTCCGTAGATATTATACCAATGACAGGGCAATTGACTTGTTGTTATTTAAGTGAGAAAATGGTAACAGACAACATTTTAAAGAAAGAAATAACGAAATCGTATTAGAAGAATTGAGAAGGGATGGGCATTGGAGGCACAGCTATTTTAATGCCGTCCTAATGAACCAGGAGGGTGAAACGAGCTCCGCTCCACGGGCATTTAAGCCTATGTCGGGTCGTAAGGGTTAACTGTCTAAATATAATGAAAAAATAGATCTCTTATGCTCCAATCTCTCTTCTGAGTCCTTTAAGCGCCCGTCCCCTACATCCAGAGGTTGGAAACCCGCTTGTTACGCCAACCTGGTGACGCAATCCGAAATTTCTGACAAGAAAGGTACACGTTTCAGAGCCCATAGACGAAATATATTTGTCTATTCTATCTCTAGCTGCTCCACCTGGTGAAATCCTTGCGAAAAAGTCCTACATTTTGCAGGTTCTCTAACATAGGCAATAGATTCAGTTGAAAATTGGTCCTGATATTTTAAATCCATCTAAACTAAGACATTATTAACATTTGGTTAGGTTCGAAGTTTTCATCAATATTTTGCCTGAAACTTCCCGGCACCGGTTCTGATTCGAATCAATGACTGAAACTGGTGTTACCGATGGGTATTTTGCGTTACTGACACGACACTTTTTTTTTTCACACATAAAAATCAGTCAAACCACATTCAATGTTGATAAATTTGTAATGCAACATTGGCTAAGCAGGGTGTCTACCCAAAACCGTAAAGCACGGGAACTGGTCTCAAAGACAACAATTTTTCAGGACCACTGACAGAGCGTTCCGATAACAAATTATTGAACGAGTTAGATAACTTGCTAAATTGAATCATCTGAAGGGAGAGTTTACATCTGATCAAAATTTCTAATTTGCTCATAGTTGCCGTTATTTTAGCACTTTCCTCCGAAGGAAAGTAGCTATTGAGGTTGCACTCATGCCGGAATTTTTGAAAAATATCTTCAAATCTATCGATCCTACCTAGTAGACACCGAAAATGACCTCCGTTAAAATGTATTTATATCTATATATATATATATATATATATATATATATATATATATATATGTATGTATATATATGGGTGTGTGTGTGTGTGTGTGTGTGTGTCTGTTAACACGATAGCGGCCAAAGTTTTTGTTTTTTCGTCACGAAACTTGGTATATAACATTTAATTAGCAAACGATTGAACGAGTTCTTTAACCACCAAAATCGGTTTAACCACCAAAGGGGGTTTACCTCAAACCCAAAACACTAATTTGACCATGCCAGCCGTAATATTTGTTACATTTCAACGAAACTTGGTATTCATAGTGGTAATCTAGAGAGATAAGTAAGATGTAAAAATAAACTAAATCGGCTCATTAGAAGGGGGGGGGGGGGGTTACTTCGGACCCACAATACCAATTCGCCACTACCAGCCGTGATTTTTGTTATATTTCGACGAAACTCGGTATTTGTAGTGGTAATCTACAGGTAAAAATGTGTTGTAAAAATAAACTAAATCGGGTAATCGGAAAGGGGGGTTTACTTCGTACTATATTTCAATAGATTAGCCCGCCAGACGTAGGTTCGCAAGGCCGCCGCAAGGAGCGCTGTCTCCCACTAGAGGGGCTGTATCCTGCGTCAGATCAAAAGACGAAAATATGAAGTTTATTTGTATTTATTACGTAGTGTAGTAGGTACCATGTGTAATCATAACTCTGGAAGTAAATTAATAATTGAACAGTTACTCATTACAAAATTAAAAGAAAACTATTCATGTTTTTATTTTATTTATGTAGGATATTTGAGCAAATTGTTCTGGAAACCAGTCTACACAACCCAAATTCTGAGGAATGTGCTTAGTTATGCAGCTCCTGTGTGACGGACTTTTTTATATATTGCAACAAAACCCGGTGGGCTCTGGGCTCCCGTTTTTAAGGAGGTGGAAGATGATTGAGGTATGCTGGTGGTGATAAACATAGTAAGCATTCTATCATTTAAAAATAGGCAAATTTCTATGAATAATATTCGAATTGCGATTATTCAGGATTTCATAGAGCAGGGCAACACTGGCGGGAATCAGTGTTGCCAGTGCTTACGTTCCGCCCACAGCTTCAGTACTGCCTACCCAACAAATATCCCTAGCTCGCCTACGATGTAAACAGACCCAAGTTAATATATAGCCCCCCTCCCCAGCTCAACAGTTTCCTGCGACTCCCCTCCGACCTTCGACCTCCCAGTCCTACCCCCAGATTTATGCGGGAGTATAAACAAAATAAGAGAATGGACTGTTTATACAAGAAGAACATCCCCGTATAAACACTCCAGCCACAAGGGAACATGGATTCCCTTGTCCGGGACGGTAAGTGCCCCCTTTTAGCCTTATGTGTTTTTCTTATAAGTCTTCTCTTTCCTCTGGGACCATTTAGAAATTCAACCCTTGAGAGACGGAATATATTTGGGAGGAAAAATCTCTAGTTCATGAAACTCCATAAGCTTGAGATAGATTTTGCAAAAATGACGAAATATGTGTAGGGCACATCTGGTAAGTTTTTCAGGAATATCTTCAAAACAACGCTTAAAACAATAATTGATTTTTGAAAAAATCGAAAAACTCCCGACCATTTTTTTTTTTTTAAATCCGAAAGTATTCTCGCTAGAGATTTTGTCAAGGCGTCAAAAGATTTGTTATAAAATGTTCTATAATTTCCTGTAATGTTAAAAATTATTCACTGCTTTGCGAAACAACAATGCAGCTTAAAATGCTTTTAGAACCTAAATATTCCAGGAGATCAATGATGATAATAAAGTAAATCAACCTACCAATTTCTTTTAAATCGGTTTGATAGTTTTGCTTGGTAAATTTTGCAATTGAGGTAAAAGAGAAAAAAAATTAATATTCTCCAAATTGTTGTAAAGTCAAAAAGGCATGCTTGGATTTTAAATTTAACATGTAAAATAAGGCATTCAAGCTTTCAAAAATATTTTACAGATTGAAAATCAGTCAATTAGGACTGCTTCAGGATTTCTTTTGAAATTATTATTTGTATATTTTGGGGAGATGTTTTGTTTGTCTCTTTTTGGTGTTTCGTTCAGTGGAAAGTATTTTAGTGTCATCAAAGTTGAAAGTGTGTTTTTTAGTTATGGCGTGTTTTGCGAGGGCGGATTTGTGGATTTCTTTGTTTTTTATTGTCCGTTTGTGTTGTGTTATGCGGGAGTGAATATAATTTTTGGTTTCACCTATGACTGCGCCACCCACTGTGTTTACCAAATACCCTGCCAAACCCCCTCCTGTAATGCAGTATACATAGGTGAAACCAAAAATTATATTCACTCCCGCATAACACAACACAAACGGACAATAAAAAACAAAGAAATCCACAAATCCGCCCTCGCAAAACACGCCATAACTAAAAAACACACGTTCAACTTTGACGACACTAAAATACTTTCCACTGAACGAAACACCAAAAAGCGACAGATTTCCGAATGCGTCCACATTAACTTAAACCCCAATAACATTAATTACAAAACCGACAAACAAAACATCTCCCCTGCTTACTCCTCCGTCTTCCATAAATTGTCCTGACCTCCTTTTTTATCTTTGTTCCCAGGCTCCAGACAATTTTTCTACTTGTGTGTCCCAAAGCTCTTAACACCTTTTACAACCTCCTTTACAACCCAGCAATTGTACCTTTCATCTTCACCGATTTACCGCCTCCCCACCCTTTTTCATAACTATAAAGACCACCGGTGTAGTTGCTGTCGTTCATACTTCTAACCATGGTTACCTAAGTTGTCCTCGAGGTCTTCCTCCCTCCCCCCTAGGCATTCTCTAGTGGTATGTATCTATATATTAATTGTTATAAATTGTATTCACTTATAAAATAGATTTTGTTTTTCACTACATAAAAAATGTTCGTTGTTTTTACTGTTTAATTTTTTTTGTACTGTTTTTACTAACACTTTCTACATGCTGTTTTCTTTCCAACTACCGTATTTTCATTGTTTTTTAAAAATAAGATTGGTTAAAATTTATTGTATTGATATATATACTCCGCTCATTTCTGCCTGTCTGTTACTTACTAGTTGTACATTTTCTTTACTTATAAGTTGTATATATTTTTTAGCTGAAGAAGGCTGCCATTGTTGCAGTCGAAACGTCCAAAATACAGATCTCTTTTTGAATGTCTGACGTTTTTCTCCTAGCCGAATCCCAACTATACCTGTCTTCGTAATTTAAACGAAATTTGGTTGGTTGTTTTACAATATAATCGTCATTTTCCTCCTGGCATACGAAGGTTCTAAATGCATTTTAAGCTGCCAACAAAAAATTGTGTAAGAAATGCCTATTTTTACTCTTCTTTAATACTTATTGTTGTTTTGAAAAGCAAATAAATTTTAAATTTCTAAAATGTCTTTAAATAAATCTTATTAAATAATAAGACATTTGAAGTCTTGGAAAAATCTCCCATTTTGCAATGAATTCTTTTGGAGTAATGAGCAAAAGAAGTGCAAATTGTAAGTATTTTTTTATAAAAAAAAAAAATGTTCGGGGAATTTTTTGACACATGCATACCTCATTATTCTCATTTGAGTTATTCCAAAAATAAACCTGCAAAACATAGCTTGGCAATTCTGAGTGAGAACTGCCCAGACTCCGATCTTCATGAAACTTCGTATACTTATTCATTTTAACCCAATTAAGAATAAAAACGTAAAAAAATCTGGCGGTAACGACTAGAACAGTATTTATTATGCACTAAAGTTGACAGTTATACAGGTTAAAAGCTGGCGTAAACGATATATTTGTAAACACGCGCATGCGCAGGAATGTTAAATTGGAAGAGCCAGAATTGACCCAACTCCGATTTTCCTAAAACTTCGTATACTTATACATTTCAACCCAATTAAGAATAAAAACGTAAAAAAATCTGGCGGTAACGACTAGAACAGTATTTATTAAGCACTAAAGTTGACAGTTATACAGGTTAAAAGCTGGCGTAAACGATATATTTGTAAACGCGCGCATGCGCAGGATTGTCAAATTGGAAGAGCCAGAATTGACCCAACTCCGATTTTCCTAAAACTTCGTATACTTATACATTTCAACCCAATTAAGAATAAAAACGTGAACAAATCTGGCGGTAACGACTAGAACAGTATTTATTAGGCACTAAAGTTGACAGTTATACAGGTTAAAAGCTGGCGTAAACGATATATTTGTAAACACGCGCATGCGCAGGAATGTCAAATTGGAAGAGCCAGAATTGACCCTACTCCGATTTTCCTAAAACTTTTTATACTTATACATTTCAACCCAATTAAGAATAAAAACTTAAAAAAATAATGTGACAAACGACTAATTTATTTTCACATTTTTCATTGTTATGATACAGCTCGTAATGTTATGATACAACTTGTTTGTTAAACAGTCACCTTTTTTTTTTTTTTTTTATTGTTTGGAAGGGTGTATTCAACCGCGGGAGGTCATGGGCACCCAACAGAGGAAGGAGTTTCTTAAATCAATGTAAATATACTCTTTAAAGTTGATTATATGGAAAATGAAGAATTGAAATCAGGAAGGGAAAAATAATTTAAAAAAAAAATCTAAAAGCCTTCCACCCACATCGCGGAACGGACACCGTCCGAGCCCAGAACCACCGCGACACCGCTGCACTGCTCTCCTTGTAAAAATGCTTCATGAGGGGAAACTTAATCATGCAAGGCTCTACAGGGAGTTGTGCTCGCCCCCTCCCCCGGGAGAGCGTCCACAATCTCCAGAGCCCGGGACTGTGACAGTCCAGAGAGTACAGCGATGCCACGGCAGGACCGAACCCGGCGGAACCCAGGCCACAGATAGGGAGAGAAGCTACACCTCACCGAAGAGACATTGTAAATATTGCTGTTTCGCATTTACAAAACTAAATTATTTATGAAAGTTAGTATTTTTGCTGGAGTCAATTGAGTATTCTATATATAATTTTCTTTACTTGTTGTTTAGAAAAAATATAAGTAAATAAATAATTAGAAAATGAAAATAAATAAAGGTGAGGTGAGAAGAACGATCCGAAGTAGAGGAGCAGAGGACAGCCGAGGACCCAGCACTAGCTCTCTCTTGGAGTCTATGTTGAGACTCTTACAGGCATGAGTCGTGGGATGTGCTGGGTTTACACAGCATGGCTTCCTTAGTACCCACCACATCCCACCATGGCTGGGACCGCTCTGGTCTAGAGGCCGATGCAAAGCCCCCGGACGCCACCACACCCCCACCCCGAATCGCTCCTCATTCAAACTAATTTTATATTGAAATCCAAATTACTAAAGCTATAAATTATCGAATAAACCAGTTGATTTTAAGAATTTTATCAATTTTGTTAAATTTGTTGAATCATTGCCTATAATTTCATCAATTGTTGTCCCTAATTGATTTAATTCTCTTTCCATGGCGTATGATTGGCAGTCTAGAAGAATATGCTTGACTGTTATGATTGTGCCACAAACTTCACACATCGGTGGATCTTCCCTTGACATTAGATATGAGTGAGTAACTTTAGTGTGGCCTATACGAAGACGGGTTATAACAATTTCCTCCCTTCTCGTCCGGCGCACCGACGACCTCCACGATTGGACACTAGATTTAAGTTGCCTCAATTTATTATCAGTGATTGTAAACCATTTCTTTTCCCATGGTTCCCATGTCTTCCGTTTTACGGATAAGGCAAAATCATTGAATGTGATAGTTCGAACACGAGTCCCTTCTCTAATGGCTCTTTTCGCTAAACAATCAACTTCCTCGTTTTCCTTTATACCGGAGTGGCTGGGAATCCAGCAGAATGTGACTTCGCAGTTATATTTAATGAGGGACACAAGAGAAGTGAATATATCTACAATTACTGGGTGCTTAGAATAGGAATTTTGTAATGCTAGAAGAGCAGAAAGAGAGTCAGAAAAAACAGTTAATTTAGATTTTTGAGGGGTTACGGTATTGAGGGCTTTGGATATGGCAACTAATTCCGCGGTGAAGATGGATGCTTCAGGGGGTAAAGAGAACATTCCTGAACCACTGTCGGACAAAAATGCTGCACCAACACCATCATCGCTTTTAGAACCGTCGGTAAAAACTACAGAAGAGGAAGGCATTTCGCTACGAATCTTATTATATTCATGTAAGAAGATTTGTTGAATCGTTTGCTTCTTAATGAACTTAGTTAAAGAAAGATTCATTGTAACAGGAGGCAGAGTCCAGGGTGCTTCATTATAAGGTATTTCCGGTAGGATTGGAGGGTTTTCTAAGAGATTTAGGCTTTGAAGGAGATCCTGAATTCTGATAGTGAAAGGTTTTCTTCTATTTCTGTAGTTTTGTATATTATTGAGGTTCGAAAAACATTCATTAAGCGGGTGGGAAGGGTTGGCTTTTATAGATATATAATAATTAAGAGAAAGCTGGTTTCTACGTGTTTCAAGGGGATGTTCTCCAGATTCCGCGTAAAGACTCAGCACGGGGC
Source organism: Gonocerus acuteangulatus (assembly GCA_946811695.1). Taxonomy (NCBI): domain Eukaryota; kingdom Metazoa; phylum Arthropoda; class Insecta; order Hemiptera; family Coreidae; genus Gonocerus; species Gonocerus acuteangulatus. The sequence continues at coordinate 14,354,139 of OX328131.1, forward strand.
TGGAACGGAAAGCTCCGGTAGCAATTCTAATGCCAGAATGGTGAATGGTGTCTATCATTTGTAGAGTTTTCGGAGAGGCAGAGCCATAGGCCATGCATCCATAGTCTAACTTGGATCTGATAAGGCTTCGATAGAGCATGAGCATACTCGTTCGATCGCCTCCCCAAGATGTATTTGCTAACATTTTAAGTATATTCATTGACTGCAAACATTTATCTTTTAGAGTTTTTAGATGTGAGCACCAATTTAGATTGCGGTCAAAGATTAGGCCCAAAAATTCTGCATTTTGATTATTCTTAATCAAAATGTTATTTATGTAGAGTGAAGGTGGATCGTTGACTTTACGAGGGGTAAATAGGACGGATACAGTCTTTGGAGAGGAGATCTGAAACCCATGCTCATTGAACCATTCATTCATTACATTTAAAGCAGACTGTATTTTATTCTGAAGTTTTTCTGTGCTTCGATCAGATGAATATAAAACGAGATCATCTGCATAGAGCATACCTTCTACCGGAGGTTGTATAATCTGCAGGACACGATTGATGGCGACGGAGAAGAGAAGAGGACTCATGACGCTTCCCTGCGGTACACCGTTTGCTTGAATAAATTCTTCCGACATTACTGTTCCGTTCCGAATTTTATATGATCGGTTTGTTAAAAAATTCTGGATAAATGTTAGAATATAACCTCGTATTCCGATTTCATTTAAACAGTCTAAGATATACCTTCTCCAAACGGTGTCAAACGCATTTTTAATGTCCACAAAAACAGCTAGTAGTTTTCTCTTTTTCCTAAAAGCCTCTCTAATTTCTACCTCGAGCTTTACCAAGTTGTCCCGCGTGCTTCTACCTCGTCGAAAACCAGTCTGCCACTTAGCCTGCAAACCTTTACTTTCCAAATACCAGTGCAGGCGATTGACTATTACTTTTTCAAATAGTTTGCACAGGGAACTTGTCAATGAAATTACTCGGTAACTAGATGCATGGAAAGGGGGTTGGTTTTTTTTGGGGATCGGAATTGAAATTGATTTGGTCCAAAGCTCGGGAATTATACCGGTCTGAAAAATTTTATTATAATATTTTAATATAATGGTTTTATTTTCCACTGTTAGATGTTTTATCATTCCGATGCAAATATTATCCGGACCGGGAGAGGTATCTTTGCGAGTTTTGAGGGCTTCTTCAAGTTCTATGAACGAAAAGGGGAGATTTAAAGGGTCAAGAGGATCTATGTGTATATATATTGGTTGGGATTCTTTTGCTTGCTTGATCTGAAGGAACTGTGGACTGTAATTTGAATCGGAGGAAATGGTTTCATAAAATTGGCCGAGATGGTTCGCTATTTGGAGAGGATCTGTTAGAATTTCGTTTGGAGTTTTAATAATATTAAAAGGATGTTTGCTACTTTTGTAACGGCCTATTATTTTTCTGACTGTATTCCAAATATCTGAGGGGGGTGTGTGTATATTAATATTAGAGACAAAATTCCTCCAGCAATCCCTCTTTTGTGTCCTAATTGTAAATCGCGCTTGTTTTCTGCTGTTAATGTACTCTTCTAAATGCATAGAACACGGATGTTTCTTAAATTTTTTAAGGCATTTTTTCCTTTTCTTAACAGCAGAAGCACAATCTTCGTTCCACCATGGAACTAGGACTCTATTACTACGAGGTTTTGTTTTTGGAATTGCCATCTCAGCTGAGGATAATATTACGCTATTAATTTCGTTTGTCAAAATGTTTATACAGCGGCTATTTATGTTTACACAAGTAAGATCGGTATTTGTTTTATATTTATCCCAATCGGCTTCTTCCGTCTTCCAGCGAGGTAAACGTGACTGGAGAGGATTTCTTTCCAGAAAATTTATTAGAATCGGAAAATGGTCCGACCCATAAAGGTCGTCCATGGTGAACCAAGTGCATCTAGGGAGAAGGGAAGGGCTAACTAAAGAAAGGTCGATGGAAGATAGAGTTCCTGTGGAGCTGCAAAGATGGGTCGGCGAAGAATCATTCAAGACACCTAATTGAGAGGAGTTAAGAAAAGACTCAACTATACGCCCTCTGGTATCTGTTGTATCTGAGAAGCAAACACCACTATGACTATTAAAGTCTCCAAGTAAGAAAAGAGGAGATGGAAGTTGAGCAACAAGATTTACTAATTGGTTCTCATCAAAAGGTTGTCCTGGAGGTAAATAAATGGAGCATAATGTAAATGACTGGTGAGAGTATATTTTGACAGCAACAGCTTGCAAATCCGATACCAATGGAACCTCAGTGCAAGGAATATCATGACTGACAAGAACACTAACACCACCACTAGCAATAAGTCCATGACAATAATCTTTCCGGAAGTGACTATAACCATTAAGGGTGAAATTGCTAGTTTCCTTCAGATGCGTCTCCTGCAGACAGATTAAAGGGCAATATTTTTCCCTTAATATTGATAATAGATCTGCTTTGTGAAAATGTAAACCATTAATGTTCCATTGCAGAATGGTCATGGTGTGTGCTTAGAATAAATTAATACAAGTTTAACATGTGGAAACAGTGGGAAAATATGAAGATCACAATTAAGATGTAGAATATTTAAACTAACAAAGTATTGGAGTTTGAAAAGTTGGTAGAACAAAATAATATTTAAACAAAAATCTTCATTTGTATATATAAGTAAATAATTATCGGAGGATATTTTTAAACTATTTGTGTTAATGAAATAAGATTTGAATGGTGATGAAATTTGATTTTCATTGAAAAATAGATTTTTATGAAAGAACAACAATGAAAAAAAAATACTGTGCATTTGTGTGTCCATATTAAGGGCAAGTGTACAAAATTTAATGAATAATTATATAAAATACGGATCAAATTCATTTTTTTGTTGTTTTGTTTTTGTATCTATTACGAATTTTGGGATTCAGATCCCCGTCATCCACAAGAGAGGATGTTGGAGAGCCACATGTCGAAGGAGTAGAATTCTGGGAAGGAGGTCTAGTCCTTTTATCTCCTATTTTTGGAAGGGGTAGTTGGCTTGATTGAGTAATATTCTGTTTAGGGTCGGGAATTATTGATATTTCCAATGTGTTTGATAATTTTTGGTTAGAAGGAATTTTAGATTTATTTTTATTTCCAGATTTATCTTTAACTAATTGGGGAGATTTATTACCTATTGATGATTCTAAATAATTAATTTTTTCAGCAAGAGATTGCACGAGACATGTCAGTTTTTCGAATTGTTCCAGGAGTACATTTTTAGTTGGTAATGCTGAGGCGACCTCCGAGTAACTATGAGAGGTACTAGGATGAACCTGTACTCTAGGCTGGAGGGATTTATCTGCTTGGAAATAGGATACTTTATGTTTTCTTCTGTATTCCTCTATCTGTTTTTCTTTTTTATATATCGGACATGAGGAGAACCAGGCAGGATGGGGACCCGTACAATGGAGGCACTTCGCCTCACATTCTCCCTCGTGCTTTGCTAACCCACATCGACCGCACAGGGAAACTGGTTCTCTGCACTGACGTTTTCCATGCCGATATCCATAACAATTAAAACATATAAGAGGCCTATAATACGGAATGACTCGTACACTTAAAAAATCGAAAACTATTTTTTCAGGTAGATCGGACCGATTAAATGTAAGAATGATAGATGGAGTTGGAATTTTTGAACCGTTTATCGTTTTAAATATTCTCTTAACTTCGACTACATTTTGTTTGGCTAATTCTTCCTTAAGCTCATCCTCTGTACAATGAAGAAATTCATCGCAGGTAATGACTCCTTTGGAAAAATTTAGCGATCGATGTAATGAAAATTGAATATCATAATTTTCATAGGATTTAATTTTTCCCAGATTAATGAAATCTTTTTCGTTTGAAATTTCCAAAATTATTATACCTGATTTCAAAAATTTAACATTTATTTGAGGGCCAAAACTTTTAATGAATCTACAAATTTTAAAAGGACTGAAATCGCGAAAGGTTTTCTTTTCTCTATTAGGGGCTAAGGTCATAACAAGAAATTTTTTTGTCCACCGACCGGGTGGTAACTCAAATTTAAAGCTATTTATTGAAGAAACCCCGGGATCTGGGGGCTTAGGTTCTATAATTATATTATTTTCCATATCCATGGAGTAAGATGTACTTTATATTAACAAGACTAAAATAAATTAAATATAAATACAAGAAAAATGATGAAAATCAAAAAGAAAATGAATTGTTTATAATCTAAAGTCTACTCCCTGAGTGAAGAAGCTGAAGAAACAATTGAAGGCAGCCTCCTGTCCCAACAATGGAGCTGGCTCCTCCTCTAGCTTCAGGTTAGCAAACTTCAATATGAAATATCTTCCCTCATAGGCTATTACTAGGTGAAAAAACTACATAAACTTGATCTGAACACTTAAATGAAACTATTCTTAATAAATATTAAAAGAAATTTAAAGAAAAAACCACTTAAAATTGAAAAAAAGGAGCACTGAAAATTAGTAAGCGTCACTAGCAACCAGGGCCAAACAGCTGACTGTGACAGTCACCTTTAGTGCTTAATAAATACAGTTCTACTCGATACCGCCAGCTTTTTTTGCGTTTTTATTCTTAATAAGTTTCATGAAGATCGGAGTCTGGGGAGTTCTCGCTCAGAATTACCTATAGCTTACCCCCTTCAACTCAAAGCGGTTACGCCCTGGACTAAATTGAAATATCTAAACACTAATACTTCTAATGATATATTATCATATGTTTACAAGATCATGTTTCTCGTAGTTCATGGTTAGGTGAGATACTGGATACGGATACTCCCCATGTCAGAAAGCAGCGATGATGGCAGCATCGGGTTCTATGGAGATGATGATGAAGACATCAGAAAAGTTAGTACAACTTATTAGTTTGGTTGACAATATATTACTTAAATTATCAGGTAATCCATTTTAAATATGCCTAAAAAAAAGCAAATTTCTTACTGTATGTGCTCTGATTTATGCTGCATGTTGTAATATGCTATATGTTTTTTAGTTATTATGCAAAGCCTACAGTGGTCTGTAGAAGTCAGGGTAAAACAGAAGGAAAGCGTCCTCAGCACCGACTTTTTTCAAATTTTGCATTGTAATGTATTTTGATGCACTGAACACGAATCCGTTAAAAAAAAGGGTAAAAATGCAGTTTCCAGCCCTCCAAACCGATTTCTTTCAAACCTTGCACAATAACGTATTTTGATGCACTAAACACGAATACGATAAAAAAAAAACGCCGGATTTAACTAGGAAAGAAGTTATTAAGCACTTAAGTTCACTGTTGTGTAGGTTATGAGAGCTAATGTAAACAACTAAATTTGTGACGACTTTAAGGCATAAATGACGACTTTAAGGCATACATGCTATGCGTTTCCGCTCGCTACACTAGCTCAAAAAGATAACAAAACCCCAGTCAAGCCAACTCGCTAAAATTAAAAGACTATAATATTAAGCACTAAAGTTAGGAAGGCTATAAAACTAGGCGTCATCAGCGTATTTTTAAACACGCGCATGCGCAGATATGTAACATTGGGAAACAGAGAACTGTCATTTGAAATGTTCAGAAACCATTTATTCAAAGATATTGTTAATTTTAAGGGCATCCTCACCCGTCGTCACCTGTCGCTTAAGGGCATACGTGCTATGCGTTTCCGCTCGCTCAAGAAAATAACAAAACCCCAGTCAATCCAACTCGCTAAAACTAATAGAATTCTATTAATTTCAGCGAGTTGGATTGACTGGGGTTTTGTTATCTTCTTAAGCGAGCGGAAACGCATAGCATGTTTGCCCTTAAAGTCGTCCTAAACATTCTTCTAATCCTCCAAGACATCTCTCTTAGCTTTCTTCTTCTTCTTGAGACTGGATGTTCGGTGGATACAAATCCCCAATCGCACTGAAAAATGCCTTTAAACGCTCTTCATATTTATGAGCGCGTTTGAAGAGAAATTCAGCTAAATAGCCATCTAAATGTTCTTCTCGTCGCCCATATCGCGGGATATTATCCCGCACTTCCCTCCAAATGCGCTCAATATTTTGAGTATGGGGACCGAAACAAGAAATGTGAAGAGTGTTTCATTATTTAAAAAAATGATTGTAAATAAATAACTGCTGATGAATTTCGATAATTTATGGTAAATTTCAATTAAACTTCCTTATTACGAACTTTTCCATACCCGCGCATGTTCCATACGAATTTAGTTGTTTACATTAGCTCTCATAACCTGCAAAACAGTGAACTTAAGTGCTTAATAACTTCTTTCCTAGTTAAATCCGGCGTTTTTTTTTTTTTATCGTATTCGTGTTTAGTGCATCAAAATACGTTATTGTGCAAAGTTTGAAAGAAATCGGTTTGGAGGGCTGGAAACTGCATTTTTACCAAAAAAAGTTGCTCTCAACTAGAAAAGAAGTTATTAAGCTCTAAAGTTCACTGTTATGGAGATTATAAAAGTTGGCGTAAACAGCATATTAATAAAAATGCAGGTAAATGTGAAGGAGCGCGGTCTCCACACCGGTCCTTTTGAAATGTTGCACTATAACGTATTTTGATGCACTAAACACGAATCCGTTAAAAAAAAAAGCTCGCTTTTCACTAGCAAAGAAGTTATGAAACACTAAAGTTCACTGTTATGCGGGTTCTGAAAGGTAATGTAACCTACTATGTTTGTCAACATGCGCATGCGCGGGTATGGAAAAGTTCGTAATAAGGATGTCTAATTGAAATTTACCATCAATTATTTATCAATTTATCTCCAGTTAGTTATTCAAAAATATTTGTTTTAAAATAATAAACCATTCTTTATTTTTTTTTTTTTAAATTTTAAGAACATATCAAAACTCTAGTCAATCCAACTCGGTAAAATTAATAGAATTCTATTAATTTTAGCGAGTTGGATTGGCTAGGGGTTTTGATATCTTCTTGAGCGAGCGGAAACGCATAGCACGTATGCCCAAAAGCGACAATTTACGACCGAGTCAGCTACCACTAGGTGAGTCTAAATTTCAATTACACTTCGTCATTAAGGACTATTGCGCATGCGCGTGTTTACAAATACGCTGTTACCCAGTCTTTTATAACCTCCATAACAGTGAACTTTAGTGCTTAATAACTTCTTTCCTAGTGAAAAGCGAGCTTTTTTTTTTAACGGATTCGTGTTTAGTGCATCAAAATACGTTATAGTGCAACATTTCAAAAGGATCGGTATGGAGACCGCGCTCCTTCACATTTACCAAAATGGGTATTAAGAATGGGTATTAGATGTCTAGGACGACTTTTGGGCAGACGTCCTATGCATTTCCGCTCACTACGCTCGCTCAAGAAGATATCAAAGCTCTAGTCAATCCAACTCGCTGTTATGGATAGAATTCCGATGTTATGGAGGTTATAAATGGTTTATCAACATTTAAAATGAGAGTTCTTTGTTTCTCAATGTTAGATGTTTACAAATACGCAAGAGCTCGGGCAATGATGACCTCGCAGTTTTTTGCCCTTAAGCACAAGTAAACAAACAACAAACAACAAATACGCTGTTTACGCCAACTTTAACCTCAATAACAGTGAACTCTAGTGCTTAATAACTTCTTTCCTAGTTGAGAGCAACTTTTTTTTTTTTTTAGCGGATTCGTGTTTAATGCATCAAAATACATTACAGTGCAAAATTTGGAAAACATCGGGGTTGAGGACGCTCTCCTTCAGTTTTACCGAAGTGAGTTTTAACTTGCATAGAGCTCATACATCCCCGAGCGTTTTAAGTCATCAGAGCTCATAATACCAGAATCTTTTAATGCCAGAAAATGTATAAGCAATCCGACCGTTATAATTCTTGTTTCTTCTTAAAGTTAAGTTTAGACATTTTTTGTTACGTTCTCTATGAGTCTGGACCTCTGAAATTCACCAAGTCAAACCAATGTTTTGTCATGGTCGAAGTGCATTAAACATCAATGGTGCTTAGGTTGAAGGAAGCATCAGTGAATGCATAGTGCTGCGAAGGTTCCAAAAATTTTGTATTTTGATCTGAAAGACAAGGAAGGTCGCGGCGGGGCTTTGGTTTTTGATCACGAGCTGAGCACTTTATTAGAAGAAAACACTTCCAAAACTACTTGGGACATTGCGAGAGTAATTGGTGTGTGTACTACTCAACAGTTTTTGGCCCGCTGGAACGAATTGGTCATATAAAAACCTGTATTATTCTTTCACCAACCCAATAACTTATAAATCTATATATATAAAAATCACGTGTCTGTTTATTTGTTTGTCTGTTTGTTCCTTATACAAATCCACACGGTTTGACCGATTTCACCAAATTTGGAATACTCGTAGGTCTTGATCCGGGAACTCTCAGAGGTTTGGTCGAAAACGTCTACCAGCTGTCTGTCTGCATGTTTGTTCCTTATACAAATCCACACTGTTCGTCCGATTTTGACCAAAATTAGTACACATGTAGATCATGATCCGTGGAGAGTTGTAAGCTAAGTCAAAAACGTCTACCAGCTGTCTTTATGTACGTTTGTACCTTATACAAATCCACACCTTTTGACCTATTTTGACCAAACTTGGCACACAGGTAGGTCTTGATACGGGGAGTGTCATTTGCTAAGTCAAAAATGTCTACTAGCTGTCTGTCTGTATGTTTGTTCACTATACAAATCCACATCATTCGACCGATTTTGATTAAACTTGGCACTCATGTATGTCTTGATTCGGGGAGAGTCGTAGGCTAGGTTAAAATCATCTAGGACGGTTCGAAACTATGAACCCAAATATGTACATATTTGAGTTATTAGATTTTAATATTACTTATTTGGTTCCCAATTTATTTTTGCTTTTATAGATGCAGAAATCAGGTGTAGCTTTTTTTTTTTTTTTTTTTTTTTCTTCATAGTATCCCTATGAAGAGTGCATTTATTTTGAACACATGTGCCATTACCTTATTTGGCATATTACATGTAGTGAGTATGTGTTTTGTTACATATTTTATATGGAGATATAAACTTCGATAAGATGATTTTACAAAACAAATTTAAATAATGTAAGTTTAAATAAATTAATTGTTTAACTTATTTACAATGATACTCTAATAAGTGAGTAATTGTGACAATAATAAACTATACTTAAAAAAAATAAGTATTAAACTAAAATACTATTTGAACCGATGTTGCGGTTTCTCTTGAGCCGGAAGGATATGCAAGAGCAGATATATTGAGATATACTCAATATTGTTCAAATCAAAACATAAATTCTAATTCAGATGTAGCTTGGCACGAATAAAACTTTTGGTTATGAAATTGTTGAAGTTTCTCGTCACATCCGGAAGTATCATCGGGCGAACGCTCTAAATTGCTTTAACTACGCCATTTTCCTTAGGATATAATCACCATGTTAATACTGCTAACGATGTCTACCGTCATCAGTAATAACACCACCACCAACCTTGTTACTAAAACCTAAAATACAAGAGTATCTTCAATTTCGGCGAACAGTAGACAGGAAATAATTCCTAGAACAACGAAAACCTCCATTTTGACGAAAATCTTTCCAACAATTCCTTGAAATTTGATATCATTCCGAGTAATTTCCATTATCAAGAAATTGCCAGATGCAAATATCTAGAATTTCCTACGAAGATCCGTTTTCACAGAATTTTCCTGAGGTATTATATTGTCACCTTTAATAAACACATGTACTGTTTCCTCTGAAGCCACTTTACCCGCGCAAAATGTCATATTTTGCCTCCAATTTCCAAGTAAACATATTTCCACCTTCATATTCTTATCATGCATTTTCCTGCTAAGGTAGTTGGCGGCTTCTACTTCTCTTGAAATATTTCAGTTTAGTATTAGACGGAAATAAGGACTGCAAATTTATTTAGGGATTAACTATAAGATTATTATACCCTTGAATGTATTTATCTTTGTGTTTAGGTGTTTTTAGAGGTGCTCATATTGTACTAATACAATTTATATGTACAATATTTGAAACTTTATCTCGTTCCTAAGATTACAAAACATAGGTAATTTTATGTAAGTTGAAGGTGGGGGTGGAGAAGAATCAATGAATTCTTGAAATAACTAGCAGAAGTTGCTCCCCAACTTGCGACGTTTCGAAACTGTTTAGGTTCATCATCAGGCAGTGTAAAATGAAAACCATAAATAAGTAGAATACTACTCCTATATCACTACACTAATAATAGTAATACAATATACATGATACCTTCCTAAAGTTAAGGCATGTTAAGGTCGATTATAATTTTGATAATTTCATGTTGTTACATAATTAAAAAGTCCGTCACGCAGGAGCTGCATAACTAAGCACTTTCCTCAGAATTTGGGTAGTGTAGACTGCTTTCCAGAACAATTTGCTTAAATTATCCTACATAAATAAAATAAAAACTTGAATAGTTCTCTTTTGAATTTGTAATGAGTACCTGATCAATTATTAATTTGCTTCCAGAGTTATGTTACACATGGTACCTACTACACTACGTAATAAATACAAAAAACCTCATATTATCGTATTTTGATTTAACGCAGGAACAGGATATAGTCCCTCTAGTGGTAGAAAGCGCTCCTTGCGGCGGCTTTGTGAACCTACGTCTGGCAGGCTTTTCTATTGAAGTATATTACAAAGTAAACCCCCGCTTTCCGATTGACCGATTCAGCTCATTTTTGAAACACTTCTTTCTCATGAGTTACCCACGACGTATACCGCGTTTCGTTACAATGCAGCAGAAATTACGACCGGTACGAGTATATTAGGAATTTGGTTCCGGAGTAAACCCCCCCCCCCTTCTAATGAACCGATTTAGTTTATTTTTACAACACATATTTACCTGTAGATTACCACTACGAATACCGAGTTTCGTCGAAATATACCAAAAATCACGGCTGGTAGTGGCGAATTGGTATTGGGGGTCCGGAGTAACCCCCCCCCCCCTCCTAATGAGCCGATTTAGTTTATTTTTACAATACATATTTACCAGTGGAATACCACTACGAATACCGACTTTCGTCGAAATATACCAAAAATAACGGCTGGTAGTGGCGAATTGGTATTGTGGGTCCGGAGTAAAACCCCCCTCCTAATGAACCGATTTAGTTAATTTTTATATCTCACTTTTCCCTCTATATTACCACTACGAATACCACGTTTCGTTGAAATATAACAAATATTACGGCTTAAATGGTCAAATTAGTGTTTTGGGTTCGGGGTAAACCCCCCCCCCTTCCGGTGGACCGAACTCGTTCAATCGTTTGCTAATTGAATGCAATATACCAAGTCTCGTGACGAAAAAACAAAATCTCTGGCCGCTATCGTGTTAACAGACATATATATATATATATATATATATATATATATATAAATTTTAACGGGGGTCATTTTCGGTGTCTACTAGGTAGGATCGATAAAGATTTAAAGAAATTTTTGAGTGCAACCTCAATAGCTACATTTCTTCGGAGGAAAGTGCTAAAACGTAAATTTATTAAAAATAAACATTCAATTTATTAAAATTGGCCCTACATGTTTCGCATCTCCAGATGCCTCTTCAGTAACCTAAAAACTAGATACAGCCAAATTGGACCTTGGATGGCTATGTATCCTTGGAGACGTCCAAGGATGCGAAACACGTGGCGCCAATTTTGTTAAATTGACGTATACGTATGTTAATTTGATTTTTATTCGTTGACATTCTACCTACAAAAAAAAACTGCCGAGTTTGAAATTCGGACGCGAAATATAGATTTTACCTTTTAGTTACCTCTGCAGTATGTGGGCCTTCTTACAGTAATTTTTTTTTTTTATTTATTTATTAAATGTATATATATTTATCTGAAGCTCTGCATCATGCTGAGGTCTTGTATACTTTGCAAAATTGTTTGTTAAGTAATCATTCATAAGCTAGATGGGTTCTTTTTGCGAAGACCGCATCCAGTTACTTTCGAAGTAGCAGTAGTGATTTATAACAGATACTCGTACTCGCTGATAAGCTTACTGATTAGCTTACAGGTTCTTTGTTGGTTATCTATTACTACTTGACTCGTTATCTACGGTTATAATTCATATTAGATTATGGCAAGCAATATTTATTAATAAAAAGGTTAATATGATCAAAATCAATTCTCTTAACTACGAAAAAAGTTATTAAGCATTAAAGTTAACTGTTTTGCAGGTTATGAAGGTTAACAAACAACGATATTTGTAAACACACATATTTTATTCCTTTTCTCTATATCTTTTTTGGATATTTTACATTTATAAAGCATTATGGATGATTCCCAATTTAGAATGTAATGTTTTATATTTCTTAATTTATTGTCGGTTTTGTGAGTCCATTCCTGTTTCCATTTTTCAAGTATTGTCTGTCGAGTTTGCCTAATAACATTCTTATAGTAGATTTCAGTCTGTGTGTATATTTGTTTTTCTGAAATATCCTTGGCGTGTCTGTCAGCAGTGTCACTCTGTCCAAGGTTTTTGTGTCCTGGCAACCAAAACAGTGTTGCGTGTTTTCCTCTTGTTTGTAAGTCGTGTATTTTGTCTTGTATTTCAGTGTATATGGGATGAGTAGCGTATAAGTTCTGAAGATCCTGCAGTGAACCCAAAGAGTCGCTGCAAATGATAACATGCGTTTTGTGGGTGGGTGGGATATTCTTCAGAGCTAAGAGGATGGCATGTAATTCCGCATCTAATATGCTTAAAGAAGGCGGGAGCTTCTCGGCATATACATTTCTCTCTATGATAGCTGCACACCCAACTCCATTTTTTTGTTTTTGATCCGTCTGTATATATTGTAAGACAGTCTGAGTGTTTGTTCAGGTACTCTGTGAAGTAATGTGTATATTGGAGTGTCGATAGTGGGCCTGATTTTTTATACTTTGTAAGTGTAAGGTCTATATTGAAGTTTCGTGTCGTCCAGGGTGCAGTCGATGCGAGTTTGTGTGTACTGATGTTCCAAGAACCTAGGCCAAACAGCTCTTCTGTTTGGCGAAATCTTACAACAAAGGGTTGGACATGCCTGCGCCTTTGCTCATATTTGTCCATAAAATGATTCACCATTATTTCAGTAATACAAGATTGGACAGGGTGAGATTTAAGCTTGTAGATATAAGAAGCTGATAATAAAGCTCTCCTACAAGATAGATTAATAGAATTATATTAATTTTAGCGACTCTAGTCTATCCAACTCGCTAAAATTAATAGAATTTTATTAATGTTTCCGAGTAAGAATCCAATCCCTTTTACTTTGTCAGGAACATCGCGAACTAATTGTAAAAGACACATTTTTTCTCACTAACATAAGCAGAGCTTTTTCATAAACAAAAGCTAATTCACTGTTGACGGTTACTTTACTCCCAGCAAGAACCAATGCAATTGGTCATCGAAATCCTCCAATAGGAAGGCAAAGGATTTATGTGCATGCACTGAATCACTGATACAATCACTACTGCTACTTCAAAAGTAACTGGATGTGGTCTTCGCAAAAAGACCCGCACGATGTATGTATCAGTACATCATACATCCAGCTTATAAATGACTACCTTACACACAATTTTTCACAGAATACAAGACCTGAGGATGATTCAGAGCTTCTGATGCATTTGGTAGGAAGCCAATGACAACTACTCAACCATTTACCACCTCCTTACTCAAGAGCATTTTTCAGATTTTATTCATTTGGTAGGAAGCCAATGACAACTACTCAACCATTTATCACCTCCTTAGTCAAGAGGAGTTTTCAGATTTTATTCATTTGGTAGGAAGCCAATGATAACTACTCAATCATTTATCACCTCCTTAGTCAAGAGGAGTTTTCAGATTTTATTATAAAATAGTTTAAAATAAACAAATAATATTAAAAAAATTAAATAAATATTAAAGTAATGAGGGCTTTAAAAAGATATGAATAAGAATAAATACATAAACACGAGAAGGAAACAACAATATAATTTAAAAAGGTAATCTGGTCTTCCTGGTGGTCAAATCTTAAGAAGCGTCTTCCTGGGAGGATAGGAGAAAAGCAAAGAGGCGGGATTTAAATACAGGTAAGGAAGGAGAGTGTCGAATGGCAAGAGGAATAGAGTTCAGGAAGGAGGATGCTCGGGAGATGAAGGAACGGTCAAAGAAAGTTTATATATGTTGGTAAAATTAGCTCATTTATTTCTCAGAAAATAAATAAAATTAGCTCATTTATTTCTCAGAAAATGAATAAAATTAGCTCATTTATTTCTCAGAAAATGAATAAAATTAGCTCATTTATTTCTCAGAAAATGAATAAAATTAGCTCATTTATTTCTCAGAAAATGAATAAAATTAGCTCATTTTTTTCTCAGAAAATGAATAAAATTAGCTCATTTTTTTCTCAGAAAATGAATAAAATTAGCTCATTTATTTCTCAGAAAATGAAAGAGGAGTTTTTTCGAACGAACTTGGTAACTTTGTGAGGATCAGCTTCACCGTTGAACATACAATATTTTTGTACTACTTGGATTCCAAAATACTGAACATTACCCCAACAAGAAACATGGCGGAAGCTCTTACACAGGGAAAATGTGAAAGGGTTAAAGACTGTAAAGAAAAACACTGAAAATATAAGGATTTTTGTAGATTGAAGCTATATATGCCTAGAGCATTCATTTATTTTATGTTCAGATTGCTTTAAGTGCTATGAAGAAGAATTGGCGTGTCATAAAAGCCAGATTCTGGGCTAGTCCTACGTTTTTTTGTTTGTTTTTTTTTACGGCGCACCGATAGCTTGGACATTAGCGCCGACATTCATGGTGGTTCCGGGAATCTTCTCAACGGGCTCTGAAATGAGGAAAACCCCTGCTACAGGTGGCACTCGAACCCCCATCTCTTGCATGAGAATCCAAGGCGTTAGCCACTATACCACAGGAAGACCCTAAATAATTTGTAAAAACAACGTATTACAAATCAAACGTTTTCATTATTATTATTATTTTAAATCGTATGTTGGTTCCATATTAAATTTTTATTTATAAAAATTACATTTGTTTTAATTCACTTATAGATCCCAGAAGAGTCTTATTAGTAATATTTAGACTTTAAGTAGTTCAATAACGCAGCTTTTAACCCTTCCAACGGAATATCCGTCTCCCAGGCGAGTATAGTTTAAAGAAGTAACCATATGTATGGTTGTATGGTGTTAAGGTTGGGGTGGCTTTAAGTTTGCTAAGTTTACACCTTCCCTCGATGGACATCACGGTAGTTTAGCCAACATCCGTCTCTCGAGTCGGTAAGAGCGCTTTTTAGCGCGGTTCCTCCCTCCCCCATAGGGAGGAACCCCGCTTATAAGGTTGATACAATGAAACAATCCGAAAGTGCCGACTAGAAAATTTCGCGTTTCAGAACCCCTAAAGACCGAAATAACGGTGGTTCAAATTTGTATATATATATATATATATATATATATATATATATATTTATTTATATACATATATATATATATATATATATATATATATATATATATATATATATATATATTTGTCTGTTCGCTCATTTCTGGCTTCCCTAATAGTCCGATTGTGATGAAATTTGGTACAAAAATCCGTCGTCCAATTTGAAAGGTCAAGTTCGTTAACCAGCAAAATCCGCCTACTGGAAGATGGCGTTTGGGGCGAAATTCGCGCAAAAAAAAATCGTAACGCTTTCGTTTTTGAGTTCATAAGCTTCTAAGTACTCGTTTTATATGATCCCTGAGCTAGAAAAACGAATGAAACCATTTTCAAGGCGATAGCTTTAACCGTTTTTGAGAAAATTGGAAAAATATTTTTTGAATACCGTTTTTGGTTTGGGTACTTAGAATCATGGGATTCAGTTGAAACATTTTCTGCACGTTCTACTTTCATCAAAACTAATATGTTGAAATTTTGGTTACGTTTGGAGTTAAGGAAGGGTTAGAATAAAATATTTTATTAACAGACATAAATGCTCTACAAAAAAGGTTCTAAAGAAAGTTTTAATTAGGCGATGTCAATCGGAGAAATAAGTGCTTAAAACTTTAAAGTAATTGATTTCGTTTGTTCGAATGGTTCTTTTTGTCTATTTTATTCCTTGTTATTTTTAAATTGCTTTAGTCGGATAATGTATTTGACAATAAAACAGATTAAGTAAAATAAGAAGATCAATTTATTGTTAAAATGTAGCGTTCAAAGAGAGAGATCCCAAGGCTTTCCAAATGCCTCTGTGCGGAGGCCTTTCTGCCCGACTTATGGGATAGCTGACCCATACAGGTAAGATTCTAAATCAAGACCTTTCAAGACTGGTTAGTTTGAGATTTCATTTGGATAGGTGTTTCGCTATTGATCTAAACAAAGTAATAACTGTTTCTATTCTATGCCTTCATAAACACTAAAGATAAGAACGGAACCACGCTAAGATGACGCAGTTCCTGCGAATCGGCCTTTTCTCAATGACACTCCGTCTATAAGACGGATGTTCCTACTAGCCTACGTTCCGAGTAGCCGTCTGCTAGACGCGTGTTCCGATTAATGTACTCATTGTGACGCACACTTACGCAGAACTTCAAACAATGCGTACTAAAATAAAAGATTAGGATTCAGTAGCGTACAAAAACACATTTTTTTTTTTTTTTACTAATTATAATTTTTTACTAGCTTACATTTTCATAACTTTTTATTATTCTACATTTTTTACTAGTCTATTACTTTTGTACTTTTTTTTCTAGTCTAATTCTTCGAGTTTTGTCATTTTCTATTTTTTCTTATGGTAATTTTTTACCATAAAAAAATTCGTAACTTTTTATTAGTCTACATTTTCAGAAATATTTACTACTCTATTATTTTTGCATTTTTCATTTTGTAACTTTTTTCTCATTGTAATTTTTTACTGTAATTTTGACTGAAATTAATGTAATAAAATTAAAGATAAGAAAAAAAAAAAAGAAAGAGAAAAAGACTGCATAGGCGGAAATAATTTGGGTTTCCTATACAAACATTTCATAATTCTAACGAAATTCAGAAATAAATATTTTTCTTTTGTAGCATTTATTTTTCCTTTAACAAACAAAACTACGTACCAATTATTAGATAATGATAAGTGACTTAAAAATAATTAGTAGGGTGTTAACAATGTGGAAATCAAGGTACCCGCCTAAGGGACGGATGTTCCTACTAATAGAAGAAAAAAAGATGTTCCGCTGGAAGGGTTAAAGCTACATAAGTTGACGCGTCTTACAGACCCGGTGCCAATACAAGCGTTAGTTATTGGGGTGCAACCACTAAAGGGTTAATTTCTGCATAATAAATCACTTACAGAATATACGTCTTGAGTTTATCCATCATTATCATTTCTAGCGGTGCGATTTTGGGCCACCTCTTCTAGGTAGCCTCTTCTTCTGCTGCATTTGTCCAGAAAGGATCCTGCTTCTGCTAGGACTACCAAACTACTTCTCCTGGACTTAAATACTCGTAGATACTAAACGCAAGTTTATGTACATTGCAGTTCCGGGAGTACGGAGAAGAGGCTCGGCCAGGCCTGTACCACTGGACGAAAGCAGCCGACCACGCTGGGGTATCGAACGCTGAACAGCTAGCGGAAGAGATGTGGTCCACGCTTCAGCTGTTGAGTAGATACATGAGGGATATAGAGCTCGAAGCGAAGTCAAGGAGGCTCAAAAGATGTAAGTTAGGGCCCATTTACACTTTTATTAGTGCGGGTGTGAGTGCTGTTTAGCGATTAGAACAAAGCACGTGTGGACAGCAATTGTTTAGTGCGAGTGTCTCCACTAAACACACTGGGACCTATTTTATACCTGCCAACGGCTATAAAATAGCGTGCAATTTCACTTTTTCTGGCAAAGCAGGTCTCATAAATGTATCTGATTTCTGTATGACGGGTGCTCCGAGATTTAGAAATGTATTAAATGACTCTTCAGTCATCCTGATAGAATAGTAATATTCCATGGTATCTTCAGAGGCCAATTCCATTAGGAGTTGGTAGCTCGCGCCATGAATGGCTCTTCTACTTTCGTTCCCATAGTCTTCTTGGTCCAAACGAGTTCTTCACATTCAGACACCAAAGCGTTTAAAACTCCCTTAAGAATTTCTTGCGACCGCAAGCGAGCACAACAAGTTTTTGAGGCTGTTCGACCACAATACTTGCAGTTCTAAACAGTACAATGAACACTACTCTCGGTAAACACTAACACTAAGCATTAATCACTCACAGGACTTAAATTTTGTTCGGTATTTTTGCCAGATTCAGTAAAAATATTACCGAGGGAGGTAGTTTTCCCAACTCGTATTATTTCGAGAGTGTGTAGACATTATCATATGAGTTAGCCTTATAACCGCTAACTATCGAACAGGACATGCATCTCCGCAGATGTATAGGGTTTTTTTTTTTTTTTTTTTTTTTTTAATTGAATTTAAGGCGTGTCAACCGTTGGGGTCATTAACGCCAGCTGTATAGGGTTTGCTAGATCTACTTACACCGTAACTGAGAAATAAGATCGCGGAACTACCAGTCTCGACCCTTCGGTTCTCGTTCCTTCTATAACATTTCTCGACTCTTATAATTGTTTCAAAATAATGTTTCATCTCTTTGTATGCGTCTTCGTCCATTGTCCGTTCTTGGAGGGAAGGAATACGAAAAAATACGTGTCAAGCCGATCATAGTGAATGTGTGGGCACTGCTTTTCACGCCCGCATATATGCCTTCTGAATATATGAAGGGTTAATGATCCGTATAAAGGCTTCTGATTGGCCATAACGAGCTAATGAAAGATCTGCACATGGATCGGGTCAGACTTGCCGTCTGAATCGCAGAACGACTCCCAAAGAGAACGCGTCCCGTTCTATCCCGTGTCCCGTTCTATTACACGTCCCATTCTATTCCGCGTCCCGTTCTATTCCGCGTCCCATTCTATTCCACGTCCCGTTCTATTCCGCGTCCCGTTCTATTCCACGCCCCGTTCTATTCCGCGTCCCGTTCTATTCCGCGTCCCGTTCTATTCCGCGTCCCGTTCTATTCCGCGTCCCGTTCTATTCCGCGCCCCGCTCTATTCTGCGTCCCGTTCTATCCCGCGTCCCGTTTTATTCCGCGCCCCGCTCTATTCTGCGTCCCGTTCTATCCCGCGTCCCGTTTTATTCCGCGTCCCGTTTTATCCCGCGTCCCGTTCTATCCCGCGTCCCTTTCTATTACGCGTCCCGTTCTATCCCGCTCCACGTTCTATTCTGCGTCCCATTCTATTCCGCGCCCAGTTCTATTCCACGTCCCATTCTATTCCGCGTCCCGTTCTATTCCGCGTCCCGTTCTATTCCGCGTCCCGTTCTATTCCGCGCCCCGCTCTATTCTTCGTCCCGTTCTATCCCGCGTCCCGTTTTATTCCGCGCCCCGCTCTATTCTGCGTCCCATTCTATTCCGCGCCCAGTTCTATTCCACGTCCCGTTCTATTCCGCGTCCCGTTCTATTCCGCGCCCCGCTCTTTTCCGCGTCCCGTTCTATTCCGCGTCCCGTTCTATTCCGCGTCCCGTTCTATTCCGCGTCCCGTTCTATTCCGCGCCCCGCTCTATTCTGCGTCCCGTTCTATCCCGCGTCCCGTTCTATTCCGCGCCCCGCTCTATTCTGCGTCCCGTTCTATCCCGCGTCCCGTTTTATTCCGCGTCCCGTTTTATCCCGCGTCCCGTTCTATCCCGCGTCCCTTTCTATTACGCGTCCCGTTCTATCCCGCTCCCCGTTCTATTCTGCGTGCCATTCTATTCCGCGCCCAGTTCTATTCCACGTCCCATTCTATTCCGCGTCCCGTTCTATTCCGCGTCCCGTTCTATTCCGCGTCCCGTTTTATTCCGCGTCCCGTTCTATCCCGCGTCCCTTTCTATTACGCGTCCCGTTCTATCCCGCGCCCAGTTCTATTCCGTAGCCTAATCTAGAGGTCTGGGCGTCCTGTAGTTTCATGGTGGAGCGTTCTTGTCTCTTCTTCGTTGTGACAAAACTTGATGTGGACTTATTGCAGTCTCAGAAGTACCTTTCTACGACTGCAATAAGTCCAAGACAGGATAACCCGTTTTCCTTACCTAATCTGCTTATTATACATGATCAACGCCAATAACAATTCGATAATACGCCATGAGAAATAATAATGAAAACAGATGACACTATTAAATACACAAAATCTGTCGCAGTATAAAACTAAATATCCTTAAGAAAAAAAAAACAAAAAAAAACCTTTTTATTATGTGAATGTAAAGACGAGAGTATGGAAGTAGATAGCCTTTTATACTTGAGCTTCATTAGTGTTTGGTCATTATATTTTAAACATCGGTTAATGAGCTCGTCCTTGTACAAAGCCCTCGGGAAAATTTACTCAATGAAACCTTTTGAATTATGTGTAATTTAAATTTCACAGGAAAATGTTAGGAGAATTTTTTTAATCTTTTTTTTTTTTTTACTCTCGTTCCTAAACTACCAGAAATAATTGGTTCTAGCTAAGATGTTAAAGAACAGCAATTAGTTTTAATAATAATTACTGAGAGCAATTAAAGAAGTGGGTGTAAAATAATTTAATCACAGTAAACGAGAATGCTTATGTAAAGATACCTATCTTTATTCTTTTTGATACAGAAATATTTATAGCAAGGGTTCACCCTCCTAATAATAAAAAAACTACATAGTAAGGTAAACGAGAAATGATTAGAGAATAGATTGTACAGCTAATATTACAATTGCGGGAACTGTAGATCTGTAGCGTCAGAATCATAGGTACAAAGCCTCGTGCCCTGACGACAGGACGAGTCATATAGAGAGACAAGCACTTGGCTGGCCAATATTTCCCTACTAGATCGAGCCACAAGCTAGAGCAGAGGTGGGGTGAAGGGTTTATAAGAGCCGGCTAACCTGTGGCGAGAATATTCGCATTAGTGCCTGAGTACTTGGATCAAATTAGCTGTTCTCACTCGAGTCAAAGGTATGTCGGTCAAATTTCATCACTTCTCCCCAAAGACTTAGAAATACTTACACTCCTGGCCAAATTTATTTGTACGCTTGGTTTTTAGTGCAAAACATTAAATCTTGATTTAATTTTTAATTTCTAATGATTGGAAATCACTATTTGATTGCATGTAAAACAAATAATAAGGTCTATAACCTGGCTAGAATATTTGCTAGCTCTATTTTGGAATAGAAGTAGGATTAGAATAATGAAAACAAAACTTGGCCAAATAAAATTGTATACCTATTATCTGCCCTTAAATCATTGGATTAAGTCAGTTTAAAGTTTCCTATTGTCTGAGATAGGTCTTGAGTAGAGAGAATTAGAGCGTTCTAGGCCCTCATTTCGTACGGAAACCAGTGTAAACCAGCTGACGTCATTTCCTACAAGGAAAACAGTGTCAGCCAGCTGACGTCACGCCGGTGACGTCATCAGCTGGAGTACTGTCAGCCAGCTGACGTCACGCGACGTCATCAGCTACAAGGAAAACAGTGTCAGCCAGCCGCCATTTTCCTCACGAAGCCAACATGGATACCGCTTAATCACATCCGTATCTAAGAGCAGTTTACCGCCTAGTCTTAGCATGAGTCATACTAGGCCCTCCTTAGATCCTTAGAAGCTCTAGAGACGCGCATTCAGTCATGGCAGCGCAATCAGAGGATGAGCACAGCGGTTATAGCGCTAGTGGTGGGAGCCACCCTTTCTCAAGACGGGTCAGCTTTCCAGAGTACCAACTAATTGAAGCACGCAGAAGATCGTTCGATACTTGGCCTTTAAGTAACAAAATAAACCCCAGCTACAAGGAAAACAGTGTCAGCCAGCCACCATCTTCCTCACGAAGCTGGGCTGAAACGGCCCTACTACGCTAGGTTAATAGCGCGTTTCCAAGTTTGAAACATTACCAGCCAGCTGCTGTCATCAGCCTGAGTACTGGCAGTCAGCTGACGTCACACTGTTGACGCCACTGCTTTGACGCGATGCTGATCTAGGTTAATAGTGCGTTTCGTCTGTTAGCGCGTTTCCAAGTTTGAAACATTACCAGTCAGCTGACGCCTCCAATAAGCTAACGTCACGCTGTTGACGTCATTGCTTTGACGCGATGCTGACCTAGGTTAATAGCACGCTATAGAGGTAGGGTCTTACGACGTTTTTTGGAATTAGAAAAAACGCGCTCCTCCATTTTCCTCATGAAGCTGGAGGTCCTTCAACGTACTGAGCGTAGCTGTAAGCGCCTCTATGAAGCGATGCTGCGATCAATAGCGCGCAGCATGTTTTTCATAATTTCCTTAGCGAAAGCAGTGTCAGTCAGCAGCAACCAGCTGTACTGACGTATCCTCAAAATCAATAACATCTAGTGTGACGAGCGTCTAGATCCATATCATAGCTTGTAAGAGTTTGTTAAGCATAGGGTGAGTGGTAGAGCACTGGACTAATAAGCTAGAGGGCTAATCCCGAGCAAGCACTAAGCACTAGTGTCTTAGCTCATGACCGTCCCTAGCCTAACCCAGCCTTTAATTAATTTAATGATGGGTACCTGGGATGACTCTAGCAGTTGAAGCAGCCAATGGGCGGTCGGAGCATAGTACTGACCACTAGTGTGCCGTATGACTCAGATACCTCTACTACCCTCAAGGCCCTCGTGACCTATTACGAGGGCCCCGAGGGTAATAGGAGGTTGTAATCTTAGTATTATAGTGTTTAGAATAAATAACAGTTTCGCTCTCTCACATTAATCGTGTAGGCGATATGTGATAGAGGGGACTGCTCCTTATCTTTACCTCGCCCCTCCATCCAACAGACTCCTCAGTAGACTCAGCAACCTACAGCTGCAAGAACCTTCAACACGCACAAGTGAGTGGAATAATTATTTTATTGTAACAGATCACTCACTTATGGCGATGTCGGGGTGATAAAAGTGTCAATAGGATAAATAAATAGGCATGTTCAGGATAAAACGTGTTTTATTTTGTTATAACATAAAAAGGTTAACTTAAATGTACAAAAAGATTTACAACTTCCCTTAACTTAGTAGTTAATTTAAATGTACAAAAAGGTTTACAACTAGCCTTAACTTAGGTTTACAAAAAAAAAAATAGCTTATCTATCCTTAACTCAGATTTACAACCAACCTTAACTTAGATTTACAAAAATAGCTTATCTATCATTAACTTAGATTTACAACCAACCTTAACTCAGATTTACAACCAACCTTAACTTAGATTTACAACCAACCTTAACTTAGAGTTACAACCAACCTTAACTTATGAAGTATTAGGGAGCGCAAGTAAGTTGTCCGAAGGTATCTTATAATGACCTAATGCTAGAGTGGAGACGTTATCTTTAAGAATATACCTTTTGTCATCGTTCGCTGATAGAGATATTTTATTAACTTCTGTACTATAAATGAAATGTTTGGATGAGCGGATAAACTTCATGGGATGACGAGCTGTATCATGGGTTTTTAAGCATGAAACATAATCTTGAAAGGTGATTTTATTTTTCAATACGGCTTTCTTAACACCTTTAGCTTTACGAATTTCACGTTTATCGATAAGTATTGCATACATTTTTGCCCGAAGCCCTACAAACGCATTTATTAGCTCACCATTGGTCTCATCTTTGAATTTACCTAATACCTTTTTGTTCAGAGTCGAGAAACATTTATGATCGGGAGGGAAGTCGGATGTATCCAAATACGGTAGGAGATCTATATAATCCTGGAATATATCTTCAGTAAATATCTTATATATGAATGAATCCGTATCTGTATAAGATAGGATTAACCTTTCAGGTCCGAAACGCGGCATCATAACGTCGTAGTGGTAAGCGTACATGGTAGTCTTTGAAAGATCTAAAACACTTAGGCCGATGTAAAGGGGCTTATTAAATTTTACTTTATTCTTTAACAGATGTATAGCAGCTAGGTTCTCGGTGTATATAGTCCTATCAATAAAATTATTTTTCGAAACCATTTTTTCAATCTTTTTAGCGTCGCACACGAGCTGCATATTCATTCGATTTCTGACATTTTCCATAGTTTTACCAAAAACCGAGTTGTTATAAAGTTTATATAGATCTTTTTCAAAAGCCGTGCGAGCAGTTGTTCGAAGTTGAGTATTATGGGAAATGTAGGGTTCGAGCCATTTAGACTGACGAAATTTTATCGCTCTATTAATTTTCTTTAAAATGAGGCCATGGTCTAAAGCTTGCTTGAGAGCTACGTAATGGGCGATATAATTTCTCCTAGGATTTAAATGAGGGACTAGTTTCCTGTGCTCACTCACCTCTATATTGTCAGGTAGAAATGGTAGGGAGTTGTGCAAATCGTGTAGCTCTTGAGGGTAGTCGACATCAACATCAAGGATATATCCGTAGTCAGGTGAGAGTTTGCTTAGATCTATATCCCCCTCCACCCATTCAAACCCCCCATAGGGTAGCGATTGCACCATTGCATGGCCATATAAATTATTTGCATCTTGATAAACGATATACGACGATGGCTCATTAGGATTATAGTTATTCAAGTATTTATTATTAGCTTCGATGAACCTGTGCGATACTTGACATATTCCTCCACGTATTCCTCGCTCAATCATTAAGATCATATCATAATCGGTGAGCAGTTGAAGTCTCACACCTTGGGCTCCGGCCCAAGTTAATAAAGATAATGAGAATTATATACTTTCAAAATATAGAAGCCTAGCACCTTTCGACAGCATCAAACGACATTCTCGCCCTCTTAAGAAGGATGATTATGTACGAATATCGCGCGAGAGAGGTGTTTTCGACAAAGCCTACCACCCCAACTATTCAACGGAGGTGTTTAAGATTGAAGAAGTAAAAACTACGAAGCCTCCTACATATCTTGAAGGACCTGAACGGTAGTCCCATCAAAGGCGCGTTTTATTCCGGGGAATTGCAGAAAACTACGTTCAACGACGTATATCTGGTAGAGAAAATACTGAGAAGAAAAAATAATCGCGTTTTAGTGAAATGGTTAGGTTTTCGAAAGCCTACATGGGAGCCTGCTAAAAATATTATATAATAATAATCTCCGAGATTGAGTCATAGCTTAGTCATATCATTTTTTAACCTTTATCACCGGATTCGGGGAGTGACTTTTCCTGCTGATTATAACTATGAGCCAATCCTGCTGCTCTCCTATCAAGCTCTTAGTAATTATTTCTACATCCTTCCTCATCATACTCCTGTGTCAACAACCTCCCCACCACCCATCGAGGTCATCATATCCATATTTTCAAAAACGTTAATCTTTCTGTTTAAAATCTTCTGTTAGAAATACGCACTGTGCAGCTGAGTATGATGGAAAGAAATATTACGATATCGGCGAGGAGTTCCCTACACCATTAAGGCTCTACGGCTGGCGACAACAGTTTATGGAGGACTATGTTTTTACCTGCCTGGATTATATTATATTGGAATTTAAAACTTTGTAATTGAACTTTATGAATAAATGGATGTATGCTGAACTGGTTATGTTATTTATCAATCCCTACCTCTCTATCCCCACCTCTCTATCCCTACCCCTCCCCTCCAACCCCTCTCTATCCCTACCCCTCCCCTCCAGCCTGATTAGTATATAAGATGCGCCATCAGTCAGAGGTATCCACCATCAGTCAGAGGTACTCGCCATCAGTCAATATGAACTGCTCCAAGTGTTCCAAGGCGTTTTCTAGGATTGACAATAGGATTCGACATGAGCAAATATGCCGCGCTTGCAATCTTTGCGGCCAGTTGGGGATACATGACTGCCCAGGGAGATCCTGCGCGCACTGCAGCTTCCGCTTCAGTAACCTGCACAACTTGGAGCGTCATGAGAGCTGTTGTGGTCAGCCGCCTGCGAAACGCCAGCGAGGAGAGCCTAGCAACGAAGAGCTATTAGGTGAGCTTCCAGACTCTAGCGGAATAGTAGAATATGAGACTGCGTTCAAAAGTAGGTTAAGATCATATTTTATTAGGTCTGAGACTAACTCAGATATTCCTAGGTTTTGTGCATCTATAAGGCATATTATTAAGGTTAAGATAAGCAATAGTATATTAGAACATCATAGTATTAAGTTTAATTTAGTTTTAGATTGTCTGATGACTAATGTAAGTGGGGATGAGTTATCAGTAGCAGTAAAAACTAAGAATAGCCCCGTTTTCGCTGATACAGATATAGATGAACTTCTTACTACGATGTGTGAAAAATTGGATAAGGAGCTTGAGGAGTCTCAATTAAAACGTAGCGGTTGGACCTTAGCTGCAATCGATGGGATGCGATTAAAAATTAATAAATATAGCCCGTTGAGAGGTAGTAGTTATATCGAACTACCCGCTAAGATAAGAAATAGGAAGGCTTGCATTAATGTCCAAAACAATGACTCTAGATGCTTCGTATATTCAGTCTTAGCCAAATTTGCATCGGAGCACCCTAATAGAGTTTCTGTTTATTCTACTCTTGAGAGCCGATATGATTTCTCCCATTTGACTTTCCCCACACCTGTAAAGGATATAAAACAGTTCGAAAAACTCAATAATATTTCGATCAATGTGTTCGGACTGGATAAAGATCTTAACGTTTATCCCATAAAAGTCGTTGATTCCGAGCTTCCGGATCACCGAGATCTCCTACTACTAGAGCAAGATGAGCTCTCCCACTATGTATACATTAAGGATTTCGATAGATTAGTAGGATCACAAGTTTCGAAACGTCACGCTAAAAAGATTATTTGCAAACGCTGTTTCACCCATTTCGATAACCAATTAAAGCCGGCTTCTGACAAAATGGCGGACCATAAAGTTTACTGTATAAAAAACCCTCCTACCCGAGTTGAGCTACCTACTAATAAGGCGTATGTAGAATTCGAGCACGTAGAGAGATCGTTAAGAGTTCCTTACGTCATATATTGCGACTTCGAGAGCATCCTCAGACCTGTGCATACGTGTCAGCCTGATCCGAGTGCGTCATATACGCTCAACTATCAGCTCCACGAGCCTATGAGTTTTTGCTGCTACCTGAAAATGTCCGACGAAGTCGCCCATCTAGAGACACCTCTACCTAAGGAGCCGTACTTATACAGAGGTCCGGATGCTGGTAAGCATCTAATGGAATACCTGATAAAGATCGCAGAGATGGTATCAGATATATACAGTACTCCCACTCCTATGAATCCTTCAACCAGTGAGGAAATACAACGACACGAGGCAAGCACGCATTGCTACATGTGTGATAAGCCGTTTACTTCGTCGGATATTAAGGTTAGAGATCATAATCATCTCACAGGATTATTTAGAGGGAGCGCACACCAGTCTTGCAACCTACGATATTCAAACCCTTCGTTTTTACCGGTATTGTTTCATAACCTCTCGTCATACGATGCTCATCATATAGTGAGACAGTTGGGGTGTAATACTAAGAAGATATCGGTGATCCCCAACACCGAAGAGAAGTACATATCGTTTAGCAAATCAGTGACGGAAACCCTAGAGCTCCGCTTTTTGGATACTTTTAGATTCATGTCAAGCAGTCTAGATAGCTTAGCTAAAAATTTACCGGAGCTACGTGAGATTTCAAAATTTTACCCTCCAGAACATGTTCAACTATTATCGCGTAAGGGGGTATTCCCATACGATTACGTCACTGGTTGGAGCACGTTAGAGGAGCAAGCATTGCCGGACAAAACGTATTTTTATAATAAGTTAACGGATACATCCGTTTCTGATGAAGACTATCAGCACGCTATAAATGTGTGGAATACATTTAAATGTCGCACCATAGGGGAGTATAGCGACCATTATCTCAGAACGGATGTATTACTACTATCGGATGTCTTCGAAGTATTTCGAGATATAACCCTGAAGACGCATAAGCTCGACCCCTGTAACTACTTCACCCTTCCCGGACTTTCTTGGGATGCCATGCTTCGCTTTACAGGTGTGAGACTTCAACTGCTCACCGATTATGATATGATCTTAATGATTGAGCGAGGAATACGTGGAGGAATATGTCAAGTATCGCACAGGTTCATCGAAGCTAATAATAAATACTTGAATAACTATAATCCTAATGAGCCATCGTCGTATATCGTTTATCAAGATGCAAATAATTTATATGGCCATGCAATGGTGCAATCGCTACCCTATGGGGGGTTTGAATGGGTGGAGGGGGATATAGATCTAAGCAAACTCTCACCTGACTACGGATATATCCTTGATGTTGATGTCGACTACCCTCAAGAGCTACACGATTTGCACAACTCCCTACCATTTCTACCTGACAATATAGAGGTGAGTGAGCACAGGAAACTAGTCCCTCATTTAAATCCTAGGAGAAATTATATCGCCCATTACGTAGCTCTCAAGCAAGCTTTAGACCATGGCCTCATTTTAAAGAAAATTAATAGAGCGATAAAATTTCGTCAGTCTAAATGGCTCGAACCCTACATTTCCCATAATACTCAACTTCGAACAACTGCTCGCACGGCTTTTGAAAAAGATCTATATAAACTTTATAACAACTCGGTTTTTGGTAAAACTATGGAAAATGTCAGAAATCGAATGAATATGCAGCTCGTGTGCGACGCTAAAAAGATTGAAAAAATGGTTTCGAAAAATAATTTTATTGATAGGACTATATACACCGAGAACCTAGCTGCTATACATCTGTTAAAGAATAAAGTAAAATTTAATAAGCCCCTTTACATCGGCCTAAGTGTTTTAGATCTTTCAAAGACTACCATGTACGCTTACCACTACGACGTTATGATGCCGCGTTTCGGACCTGAAAGGTTAATCCTATCTTATACAGATACGGATTCATTCATATATAAGATATTTACTGAAGATATATTCCAGGATTATATAGATCTCCTACCGTATTTGGATACATCCGACTTCCCTCCCGATCATAAATGTTTCTCGACTCTGAACAAAAAGGTATTAGGTAAATTCAAAGATGAGACCAATGGTGAGCTAATAAATGCGTTTGTAGGGCTTCGGGCAAAAATGTATGCAATACTTATCGATAAACGTGAAATTCGTAAAGCTAAAGGTGTTAAGAAAGCCGTATTGAAAAATAAAATCACCTTTCAAGATTATGTTTCATGCTTAAAAACCCATGATACAGCTCGTCATCCCATGAAGTTTATCCGCTCATCCAAACATTTCATTTATAGTACAGAAGTTAATAAAATATCTCTATCAGCGAACGATGACAAAAGGTATATTCTTAAAGATAACGTCTCCACTCTAGCATTAGGTCATTATAAGATACCTTCGGACAACTTACTTGCGCTCCCTAATACTTCATAAGTTAAGGTTGGTTGTAACTCTAAGTTAAGGTTGGTTGTAAATCTAAGTTAAGGTTGGTTGTAAATCTGAGTTAAGGTTGGTTGTAAATCTAAGTTAATGATAGATAAGCTATTTTTGTAAATCTAAGTTAAGGTTGGTTGTAAATCTGAGTTAAGGATAGATAAGCTATTTTTTTTTTTGTAAACCTAAGTTAAGGCTAGTTGTAAACCTTTTTGTACATTTAAATTAACTACTAAGTTAAGGGAAGTTGTAAATCTTTTTGTACATTTAAGTTAACCTTTTTATGTTATAACAAAATAAAACACGTTTTATCCTGAACATGCCTATTTATTTATCCTATTGACACTTTTATCACCCCGACATCGCCATAAGTGAGTGATCTGTTACAATAAAATAATTATTCCACTCACTTGTGCGTGTTGAAGGTTCTTGCAGCTGTAGGTTGCTGAGTCTACTGAGGAGTCTGTTGGATGGAGGGGCGAGGTAAAGATAAGGAGCAGTCCCCTCTATCACATATCGCCTACACGATTAATGTGAGAGAGCGAAACTGTTATTTATTCTAAACACTATAATACTAAGATTACAACCTCCTATTACCCTCGGGGCCCTCGTAATAGGTCACGAGGGCCTTGAGGGTAGTAGAGGTATCTGAGTCATACGGCACACTAGTGGTCAGTACTATGCTCCGACCGCCCATTGGCTGCTTCAACTGCTAGAGTCATCCCAGGTACCCATCATTAAATTAATTAAAGGCTGGGTTAGGCTAGGGACGGTCATGAGCTAAGACACTAGTGCTTAGTGCTTGCTCGGGATTAGCCCTCTAGCTTATTAGTCCAGTGCTCTACCACTCACCCTATGCTTAACAAACTCTTACAAGCTATGATATGGATCTAGACGCTCGTCACACTAGATGTTATTGATTTTGAGGATACGTCAGTACAGCTGGTTGCTGCTGACTGACACTGCTTTCGCTAAGGAAATTATGAAAAACATGCTGCGCGCTATTGATCGCAGCATCGCTTCATAGAGGCGCTTACAGCTACGCTCAGTACGTTGAAGGACCTCCAGCTTCATGAGGAAAATGGAGGAGCGCGTTTTTCCTAATTCCAAAAAACGTCGTAAGACCCTACCTCTATAGCGTGCTATTAACCTAGGTCAGCATCGCGTCAAAGCAATGACGTCAACAGCGTGACGTTAGCTTATTGGAGGCGTCAGCTGACTGGTAATGTTTCAAACTTGGAAACGCGCTAACAGACGAAACGCACTATTAACCTAGATCAGCATCGCGTCAAAGCAGTGGCGTCAACAGTGTGACGTCAGCTGACTGCCAGTACTCAGGCTGATGACAGCAGCTGGCTGGTAATGTTTCAAACTTGGAAACGCGCTATTAACCTAGCGTAGTAGGGCCGTTTCAGCCCAGCTTCGTGAGGAAGATGGTGGCTGGCTGACACTGTTTTCCTTGTAGCTGGGGTTTATTTTGTTACTTAAAGGCCAAGTATCGAACGATCTTCTGCGTGCTTCAATTAGTTGGTACTCTGGAAAGCTGACCCGTCTTGAGAAAGGGTGGCTCCCACCACTAGCGCTATAACCGCTGTGCTCATCCTCTGATTGCGCTGCCATGACTGAATGCGCGTCTCTAGAGCTTCTAAGGATCTAAGGAGGGCCTAGTATGACTCATGCTAAGACTAGGCGGTAAACTGCTCTTAGATACGGATGTGATTAAGCGGTATCCATGTTGGCTTCGTGAGGAAAATGGCGGCTGGCTGACACTGTTTTCCTTGTAGCTGATGACGTCGCGTGACGTCAGCTGGCTGACAGTACTCCAGCTGATGACGTCACCGGCGTGACGTCAGCTGGCTGACACTGTTTTCCTTGTAGGAAATGACGTCAGCTGGTTTACACTGGTTTCCGTACGAAATGAGGGCCTAGAACGCTCTAATTCTCTCTACTGTCTTGTGTTAAAGCAAAACACATTCATTTGGGCTTATTTCAAGAGTGAAAAAAAAAGAAGTAGAACGGGGACCATCATATAGAGCTGTGGCGGTAAAGTTTAGTGTTCCGCATACTACAGTAGTGTATATGGTGGAAAACGATTATTATAGGATAAAAATGAAAAGAGGACCCAAAAGAAAATTAAATAGGAGATCTGAATCGCGCATAAAAAGAGAAATCCGTCGATTAGCTAAAGAAGCTGAACTGGTTTCTTCCCGGAATCTCAAGCAAAATCTCAATTTAATTGCGCCCATGAGAACAATAAGAAGATTTCTGCCAGAATTTGGTGTAAAATGGAAAAAAAGTTGTGAAAAACATCCTCTTGCCAACGCTAATCGGGAATTTTTAGTAAAAAAAAAGCTCGTGAGTGGCTATCATCACAGGAGTTCATCTGAACACGAAACGTATTCACCAATGAGAAAGATTTTTCTAAAGATGGTCCAGATAAAGAGTATAGTTATATAGAAGATGGCCCTAGTACCTCATTTAACCATCCTAAACGCCAATCGAGAGGTGGGGGAAGTCATGGTTTGGGGTCCAATCACAGCATCAGGCGATTTTATCTTAGTAAACGTCCCTGGACGAATTAATAGCCAGCTGTATTTAATACTTTTCCGAGAAGAAGTCTTTGCCTGGATGAAATCTGTGTTTCCAGATGGAAAATTTTATTTTTTGCAAGATAATGCACCGGTTTATACTTCCTGAGTGATAAAACAAGGGTTGTCCGAATTGGGTATTCAAGTGTTAGAGTGGCCAGCACGATCTCCTGACCTCAATCCTATCGTAAATTATTAGCAAGCACCATCTGCAGACGTTTACAAGAAGGGAGCGCACAAAAACGATGAATAATTATGGCAGGCTGACAATATTAAAATAAAAAAGCCAGAATAATTGAAAAATTTGTGTTGCTCAAATGAACAGAAGAGTCTTAAATGATATTACACTAAATGGTAATACCATTGATTACTAGTTTTTTAATTATTTTTTTGAAATAATTTTTAAGTGTACAATTAAATTTGGCCAACTTATAACTGAATAAATCTTTAAAAAAATTACTATAAAGTTTATACTTCTAATAAAATCATTTCAAAAGGAGATTTGTTTTTAGTTTTAGGTACCCAAATTATACTAATGTCTTTATCTTGGAATAATAGAGATAATACCCGGATAATAGGTGTCCAATATAATTTGGCCAGGGGTGTATGTATATTTAATGGAAGAGGAATATTTGTACACTTGCTGGAAAATGCTTCTTTTTTTCTTTTCTTTTTTTTTTTTTTTTGTAATAACTACAACTTTTGATATTAAATGACACTTCTGCCTAAAGCCCCAATTTTTAGCACTTTCCTCCGAAGGAAAGTAGCTATTGAGGTTGGACTCATGACGGAATTTTTGAAAAATTTCTTCAAATCTTTATCGATCCTACCTAGTAGACACCGAAAATGACCCCCGTTAAAATTTATATATATCTATATATATATATATATATATATATATATATATATATATATATGTGTGTGTCTGTTAACACGATAGCGGCCAGAGTTTTTGTTTTTTCGTCACGAAACTTGGTATATAGCATTCAATTAGCAAACGATTGAACGAGTTCGTTAACCACCAAAGTCGGTCCACCGGAAGGGGGGGTTTACCCCGAACCCAAAACACTAATTTGACTATGTCAGCCGTAATATTTGTTATATTTCAACGAAACTTGGCTTGGTATTCGTAGTGGTAATATAGAGATAAAAGTGAGATATAAAAATAAACTCAATCGGTTCATTAGAAGGGAGGGTTTACTCCGGACCCACAATACCAATTCGCCACTACCAGCCGTGATTTTTGGTATATTTCGATGAAACTCGGTATTCGTAGTGGTAATCTACAGGTAAATATGTGTTGTAAAAATAAACGAAATCGGTTCATTAGAAGGGGAGGGTTTACTCCGGACCCAAATTCCTAATATACACATACCGGTCGTAATTTCTGCTGTATTGTAAAGAAACGCGGTATACGTCGTGGGTAACTCATGAGAAAGAAGTGTTGTAAAAATTAGCTGAATCGGTCAATCGGAAAGCGGGGGTTTAATTTGTAATATATTTCAATAGAAAAGCCCGTCAGACGTAGGTTCACAAAGCCGCCGCAAGGAGCGCTTTCTACCACTAGAGTGACTGTATCCTGTTCCTGCGTTAGATCAAAATACGATAATATGAGGTTTTTTGTATTTATTACGTAGTGTAATAGGTACCATGTGTAAACATAACTCTGGAAGCAAATTATTAATTGATCAGTTACTCATTACAAATTTAAAAGAGAACTATTCATGTTTTTATTTTATTTATGTAGGGTATTTTAAGCAAATTGTTCTGGAAAGCAGTCTACCCAAGTCTACACTACCCAAATTCTAAAGAAAGTGCTTAGTTATGCAGCTCCTGCGTGACGGACTTTATATTTTCTTTTTTAGTTTGAACTAAAGTGAATAGTTTTGTTGAAAACTGAACACACTCTCCTATGATGATTTATCCTCCCCCCCCACAAAAAAAAGACAAGTTTTTATTTGTTTTTTTTTTTAAATCAGATGAGAAATACATGCAAATGAAAACGTATTTTTACACAGAATTCATTGACGCAAGGAAAATCCGTTTGCACAGTTCTTCATTGTTTAAAAATGTAATGTAACTTACGGGTAAAATGGTATTTGAGTCCTTAGAAGGGTAATTTTCTTATTTCAAAGGTCACCTACAACTTTTGTTTCTCCAAACCTTTTGGTATCTCCAACGTTTGGGAGTTATATATATATATATATATATATATATATATATATATATATATATATATATATATATATATATATATAGGTCAAAAACATTGCTTCAACACTTCTTTTACACCATTTTATTCATGTCGACCAGTTTCTGGCAACTTGGCCTCTCATCACATACAAACATTTCTGAAAATATTTTTTAAAAAAAATAAACATTACAATTTTGAAATCTAAACACATTTAATAGTAAGTATGTCTGTGATGAGAGGCCAAGTTGCCAGAAAGTAGTCGACATGAATAAAATGGTTTAAAAGACCTGTTGAGGCAATTTTTTGACCTATAAGGCCTTATTAAAAGAAGAGGAAAATTACATGTGGAAGAGGTCAAGTTACGAAAGAATATATATATATATATATATATATATATATATATATATATATATATATATGTGTGTGTGTGTGTGTGTGTGTGTGTGTGTGTGTATAGACACATACGTAGAAATCATGTAAAGGAAAGTGGCCCCCCGGGGTGCGTTATTTTACTAAGAAATTTACAAATGTTAATTGTGCACTCAATTACGGATTAATTTTATCTCACATCGCTAAGTGTATTTGTATCCGACAAGTTAATTAAATTAGTAAAATTTCCATTTGTAAAATGTTTTGCAATTACACGAAACAGAACGTTATCCTTTATACTTTAATTGCTCTAAATGCATGCCTTTGTTTGAGGATTAGAAGTTAAGTCCGGTTCTTGTTCCTCTTGCTTTGCCGGTCTTGCTGGCTCTTTAATATTTAGCTAGTCCTGTTCATGGAAGGGAAAATGAATTTAAGCATTTACTTACGCAAGTCCAGCATTCAGCCGTTATAAAAGGGGGCTTTGATTTTAAGCATTATATAATTAGTGTTTAAAAGCTCTTTTTACACGGATTAAGTACTCCCTGGAAATACAAAACTTTAATTATGTCCCTTTTCTCTGCATTCAATTAATAAATATTATTTAGAATTCAGTATGGCTTCTTTATGTTCGAATATAATTAGTTACTTTCACCCAATGTGACAGAAGTCCAATAATATAAAACCCGCCATTATATAAGCTTCAGCTATGGTATATATCCTTCAGCCCTCCAGGCTGTCAATACAAAGTACTAAATAAGCATAAATTGTCTCATAGTATTGACTAATCCGGGGTTTGTGCAAGGTTTTGCCCAATAGGCTGGTTACAATTTAATGCGTACACTGAGAAAAAAAAAAAAGGCCTGCCGGCAGCCTGAAAACTGTGACTCAGTGCCAGTATTTTGAAATAGGACATTTTAGTCTAAAATAGGATTCCACATATTTCAACCTAAAATAGGATTCCACTAGTTAGAGTGCCCGCACTTTATAATAGGGTGCTGGAATGCAAGCAGCCTACAGAGAGATGACTTTATTATGTGGATAAAAAAGAACAAAGGTAAATTCAGAGTAATAATAATGAGACTTTATTTGGGTGTAATTTACATATACACTTCTTAACAAGTAGATATTTACAAGTAGGTAAGAGGTATACACTTTTTAACAAATATAGATATTTACAAGTATTAGGTATTAGGTACAATGTACTTACGAACAATATTGAACAAATAGGTCTAGAAATAAAATATTTTTTTTGTTTTCATGACACTTATAGCCGTATTCATAAAGCCGAAGACAGTTGATTTCAGCATCTGTTCAAACAGAAACAAAAAAAAATTTTATTAATAACAAAAGAAAAGTTGTTGTTGTTGTTGTGTTTTATACAATTAAAAAGAAACATAAATAGGCATTTTTTCTAGTTTAAAATGTCGCAGTAAATTCAAAGCTGCCAGGGAATTACAAAATAAATATAAAATAAGGTTTTTTTTTTCTATGGATATGATCATAAATGAAGGAAAAAATACTTCCATCAGTTCTCAGCTTACCAGGCTTATTGAACTCCATCTTCAGTTGGTTCTATACCCGCAGCTCCATGTTATATTAAGGGAATATATTCTTGAAAAACAAACACAACTTTCTTCATTCTATTGTATATAACATCTGTTTTTAAATTTAATAATAAAAACAAGAGCCTGTATGCCTGGATGCAGACTGTATCGCCAGAACAGAGTTCAGGCTCTTGTTTTTATTATTAAATTTGAAAAACAGATGTTATATACAATAGAACGAAGAAAGTTGTGTTTGTTTTTCAAGAATATGTTCCCTTAATATAACATGGAGCTGCGGGTACAGAACCAACTGAAGATGGAGTTCAATAAGCCTGGTAAGCTGAGAACTGATGGAAGTCTTTTTTTATACGTTCCTAGAATGCGGCTAGAATATTAGTTCAAAATTATATTAATAGACTTTTATTTTGGTTTCCATTCTGTTTCTAGAAAAAATGCCTATTCATGTTTCTTTTTAATTATATAAAACACAACAATTTAATTCGTAGTTAATAATAAATGGACGTTTTTTTTTTAAAATTTAAATAAATAAACACAACAAAAACAACTTTTCTTTTGTTATTAATAAAAATTTATTTTTGTTTCTGTTTGAACAGATGCTGAAATCAACTGTCTTCGGCTTTATGAATACGGCTATAAGTGTCATGAAAACAAAAAAATATTTTATTTCTAGACCTACTTGTTCAATATTGTTCATAAGTACATTGAACCTAATACCTAATACTTGTAAATATCTATATTTGTTAAAAAGTGTATACCTCTTACCTACTTGTAAATATCTACTTGTTAAGAAGTGTATATGTAAATTACACCCAAATAAAGTCTCATTATTATTACTCTGAATTTACCTTTGTTCTTTTTTATCCACATAATAAAGTCATCTCTCTGTAGGCTGCTAGCATCCTATATGGATGGGGTCAATGTAACCCATCCATATAGGATGCTAGCAGCCTATAGGGGTAGGATACAGGAAGCAAACATCAGGATACTCGCAGCCTATATGGGTAGGCTGCTAGAAGCCAGTATCAGAGTGCCAGCAATCTGAAGTCTAGGGGTACGCACTTGAAAGTAGAGTGCTGGGCACTCTATTGTTGGATGCTAGCTTTGGAACACTTGCTAGCTTTTATAGGATGCAGAATTAGCATTCCAGCACTCTATTATAAAATGCGGGCACTCTAACTAGTGGAATCCTATTTTAGGCTAAAATATGTGGAATCCTTTTTTAGGCTAAAATATGTGGAATCCTATTTTAGGCTAAAATATGTGGAATCCTATTTTAAACTAAAATGTCCTATTTCAAAATACTGGCACTGAGTCACAGTTTTCAGACTGCGGGCAGCCTGAAAGTAGATGCGAGCAGCCTGTTTTTTTTCTCCGTGTATGACCAGAAATATGGACTGCTTTCCGACCAGTCAACGGCAGGCTCAAAAACGTTGTGTTTTTTTTTTTTTTTAATTTAACCTTCCAGCAGTCGCGCCTACTGTTGGAACACGGAAGGTCGCGCGGCGAACGTAGTGCACCATCGTGTTTATTTAACCTTCCAGCAGTCGCGCCCACTGTTGGAACACGGAAGGTCGCGCGGCGAACGTAGTGCACCATCGTGTTTATTTAACCTTCCAGCAGTCGCGCCCACTGTTGGAACACGGAAGGTCGCGCGGCGAACGTAGTGCACCATCGTGTTTATTTAACCTTCCAGCAGTCGCGCCCACTGTTGGAACACGGAAGGTCGCGCGGCGAACGTAGTGCACCATCGTGTTTATTTAACCTTCCAGCAGTCGCGCCCACTGTTGGAACACGGAAGGTCGCGCGGCGAACGTAGTGCACCATCGTGTTTATTTAACCTTCCAGCAGTCGCGCCCACTGTTGGAACACGGAAGGTCGCGCGGCGAACGTAGTGCACCATCGTGTTTATTTTCGTGTTATTGTGACAAACGTGAATTTATTTATGATTTTCTTTACTATTATATCATTTATTGTAGTTAAATCATTATTGTAAACAGGTATACAAATGGTAATATGAATAAGCTAATTTTACCATTTAAAACAAATTTATTGCATATAACTTCTTTTATTTTTAAAAAATTATTTAGTTTACAATAATACTGAAAATTGTAATGTGTATAAACATTAATGTCTGAAACAAAAGTATAAATACACATGGTAATTAAACTCTAAGAATTTAATTCGTATGATCTATTCAGACAAATCAGTCTCCTGTGGAAACTGGATTTAATGCAAATTGGTTCAAGATTTACATGTTTCATACATGTAAATTTATTACACGTTATTTCGGCGTCTACATTTGTTTGTTGTCAACAAACATGACATCACCCATTCTTTTTCATCGGAGGTGGTTTTTCCATTCTTCCATCTTCTTCTTTCCATCCTTGTCTCCTTGGGAATTTTCTTTAACCCTCGGGAACGCGCGGTATCCAGTAGATACATAGGCTCAACGTATTAGGGGAATCCGCTATGATAGGATAGAGTGAGGCAGCTCCCGTCACTTCTAGCTGCTTTTTTCATTGTTACCGTCACTTCAGTTTTTAATTGTTGCTCATCGGATGAGGTTAGGCCTGATTAGATTCACGCAATATGCGTGTAAGACATGTGAGAAAATTATATGTGTTCAACACGCTAATTTTTTATGTGGTGACTGTTGCCTAACTGCAAAGACTTTTATCAATGAAAAGATAAGTCAATAACTTTTTTGTGCTTTCTTGAACACTGAACTTCCTTCTATTTTTAGTTTCCTTGTTCTTCTTTTGAATTATTATTTGTATATATTTCTATTATTCTTTTAATCTTTGTATGTTTTACTGATTTGACTTATTTTTAGTATACTCAACATAAAAGTTACAAGTTTTTTTATATATTAGTATGTTTTTATAAAGCAGTATGTTTTTATATAGCAGTATGTTTTCCAAATATGTAATAATTTAATTCAATATAAGAGATTGTTTATTATCTTATTGTATGTTTCTTAATTATAAATTAAATACAAAAAGACTTCATTGGTTATCCTTACAATAATTATAAGAATGTTTTAATAATTTAGCTAAACTAAACTTTTATAATTCATCCAATGCGATATATTGCATTATTAAAATTGAAAAAAATATTATATTAGAACAATATAAACGATTTTAATAAATTAGTAGGTATTCACTGGACATCAGAGATGGGCAGATTCGTATTCGTAAATCCGAATCCGAATTTGATTCACAGCACCTTGACGTGTAAATCCGAATACGAATACATTCGTATTCAAAAATATGAATCCGAATGGATTCATATTTGCAAGTGTGAATCCGAATCCGAAATTTGGATTCACATATATGAATCCGAATCCGAATCTATTCGTATTCACACATATGAATCCGAATCCATTCGGATTCACATATATGAATACGAATCCATTCGGATTCACATCTATGAATACGAATCCATTCAGATTCACATCTATGAATACGAATCCATTCGGATTCACATATATGAATACGAATCCATTCGGATTCACATCTAAGAATACGAATCCATTTGGATTCACACTTGGATTCACTGAAAAATTCAATTCAAAAGGCCAATGCCAAAAGGTGCTTAATAACTTCTTTCCTAGTTGAATGCGAACTTTTTTTTAAGCGGATTCGTGTTTAGTGCATTAAAACACGTTATTGTACAAAATTTGAATGAAATCGGTTTGGAGGACGCTAAACTTCAGTTTTACCTAAAGTTATTTATAAAGTGCATGCCCCCGGGCTCAGAGCAGACCGGAAGTGAACGTTGAGATGACAAAATCTTGTAACTATAGCTAAAGCTATTAGCTATCACGACATTTAAACATTTCATGAATAAATTAGCGATTAGCGCTCGCTAATTTTTGCCCAACTAAGATTTAGACCCTACAAAAGACTCCATATTAAATTAAAAGACTACAAAACCCCTATAATTAAATTCAACTTCCAAACCTTAAGCGTTCGCCGAATTAAAAAAACATATAAATATTACCGTTTAAATCCTCACTCTTATTCATGTGATTTCATAGTTATTTATTTATTCTTTTAAGGAGCTACGTAACGTAGGCGATTGGCTCCATGAAATTTAATTTCATAGTTAAATTGAGTTTATTTATGCCAATGTTTCGGCTTGACATGGAAGCCTTCTTCAGGGCTACGGAGGAGAGGGAGAACTATCCCGTTTCATGGTGGCTACATTTCTCGGCAGAATGTACGACTTGGGGCTCTAAATAGTAGGAAATTTTTCATATTAATTTTTGGGTCAAATACTTAGTCTGAGGCTAATAAATATACATACGAAAATTCGCTAAAACTCAAAACTCGACCTGTAGTGAGGTACTGACAGGCATTTATTTATTTATATTGGCCTTTTGAATTGAATTTTTCAGTGAATCCAAATGGATTCGTATTCATAGATGTGAATCCGAATGAATTCGAATTCATAGATGAGAATCCGAATGGATTCGGATTCATAAGTGTGAATACGAATAGATTCGGATTCGGATTCATATGTGTGAATCAAAATTTCGGATTCACACTTTTGAATACGAATGTATTCGTATTCGGATTTACACGTCAAGGTGCTGTGAATCAAATTCGGATTCGGATTTACGAATACGAATCTGCCCATCTCTGCTGGACATTAACCCCTCTTGTATCTCTCAGATACATCGCGCGTTCCCGAGGGTTAAAAAAAAATCTTTTAATCGGAAGGAAGTGACGGAATGCAAATGTTGATTCATGAGTTGAAATGCAAGATTCTAGCATTGGTCGTGCGGAGCAGTGCGTGCGCCTTGAAGCCCTTTTAACGGTTGACAAGGTAGAACTGAGGAAGGCGAGAAAGGGTAGAACACCACTCGTCACCGTAGGGGTGGTAGGGGTTTTCACTGGCATACCTGAGGTCTGTGGGCCGTAAGGTTTCCCTACAGTAAGGCAATTTTTTACAAGACGAAATGTTGGCTATGGTGCACGGAGCGCAACTCCTAGAGGGTTTAAAATCTTTGGCAATTTCTGTATCTTATAATAATACCAAGTAAAAAATCTCGGCGTTGGTATAATATCTAAGGAACTTGAGCTCTGTGTTCTCATCGAATGGTAAATGTAAGAAATCGGATAGTAGATGAAAACCTCACAACAAAGGGCTCAAATGCCTTTTTAGTGAACTCTAGGGGACACAAGAGTGTTTAGAGCTTACAAACCTTGCCACTAGATATCGCAAAAAGGTGTCTCTGTGGTGGCTTTCAGTCCTAAATCGAAAAAATGGTTTTGCCACAAAAGTGGCTGTCATTCCACAGCTGCCGTGATGGAAAAAAAACCCAAACCGAAGGTGTTGAATTGCGATGAAACTATCATTTTTTATACAGAATTACTTTTAGAATACTGCTCTAATATTTTTTATTACAACTTCTGATTCCAAAACACCTTTTTGTTCACCGTGTAGAAATTTCACAGTTTTTAGTGAATAGTAAGACAATATTTTATCTCACTTGCTTCATTGCTGAAAAATTGGGACATGGATGCATGATGAAAAATTGGACACTGAATGAATGAATGAATGAATGAATGAATTTCTGTATTTTATAAGTAATAATTACAATTACAGGGAGTCTGGGCATGTTATTTACAAATTTACAAAATGCTGATAAATAAAATTAAATGCAAAATAAACAGTGTCTGCATCCAGCAAAAAATAAAAAATAATCAATACTTAGCCATATAAAGAGAAAAATAAATTAAAATAGCAACACGAGTAATAATAACAAATAAATTAACTTTACTACAGTAATAAAATAAAATAAATAAAACAAAAAATAAATAAATAAAAAGAGTAAATAAACAAACTCGAGCACAGAATAATCATAATTATTCGTTAATTATAAAAGCCCGTATCCTCATTACTTCCGTGATGAAGTAGAAGATACTGCTGCATTTGTTGGTTGTGATGTTGGTAAGGAACTGCTGTACTGCTTCTTCATCATTCCCAGGTGGAAGGTATTTCTTGATGAAGTGATTCCGAGGACTGCTGTACATAGGGCAACGGATTAATATGTGAGCTAGTGTTTCTGCTTCTTGAAGGTTGCAGATTGTACACTGTTCTTCGGTATTAATTAAGTATGAGCAGCCATTTATATAAAACCGAATTTCCTTGTCCCCGCTGAGTCTTAGCTGGATTGTTGA
This sequence comes from Gonocerus acuteangulatus, assembly GCA_946811695.1. Lineage (NCBI taxonomy): Eukaryota > Metazoa > Arthropoda > Insecta > Hemiptera > Coreidae > Gonocerus > Gonocerus acuteangulatus. Next base: position 14,396,323 of record OX328131.1, read on the forward strand.
CCTTTTCTTATTGATCATCATATTTGTTTTGATGTATTCTTCTCCATAACCAAGAACGCTAATCAGACGGTAGAAGCTGCTGTAAGAGGAATTACATGCCCGTCCTATATCTTTACACAGTTGGTTATTTCTCCATTTTTCCAGAATATCCTCCTTGTGTAGCAATAACCAGGTGTAGCTTGCTCTCGAAAAGACATCCTCATAGCCAATTGTATAGAGCATGTTATGGAGATTAGAGAACCAGGGATCCTGAAAATCATGCGGCCTGTTCTTCAGATGACCAACAATCCTGTTATAGCATCGTCTGGGAAATTCATCTTCGTCCATAGATAATAATTTTATCCACCAATTGAGAGTTCTTTTTAAGATATCTCCACTCAAGTGCGGGAATCCTGTTTCCAATCTCACCATGTAGTTAGGAGTCCTGGAAGGAAGGTAGAACAAATGCTTTAAGAATTTAGTTTGAATCCTCTCGATTTTTTCTAGATAACAGAGAGCCCATAACTCAGAGGAGTACAGAGCGGTTGCTCCAACAACGGAATAGAACAGTTTTTGAATAGCTTCCCATGAGAAAATTGGACACTGGTGTCCCTTATGCCGATTCGTTCATTAGTGTACATTCTAATAATTTGTTTAATTTTGGTGCATTAAGACGATTAAAGTTTTTTTTTGAAAAGTTTTTTTTTTTTTTTTTTTTTTTTTTTTTTTTTGGTAAGTCGGGAGTCCACCGTACCTCAGTGAAAGACAGTACGGGACACTTATGTGTCGTACCGAAGCCAAAGTGTTAAGGTAATTTGGATTCATTTTATTTGATGCAAACAGCAGAATGGGTTATATTAGTTTAAGATTCTCAGTTTCATCAGGAAATAACAAATTGACTGCGATGTTGTTCTCTGTCATGATGGGAGCATTGAAGAGTTTTACGAAGGACAGTTCGTAATCAAACAATAAATTTCGGAGGGCTCTATAAAATTTATAGTGGCCTCTACATTATTAATTTTTGTTTGAAATTTTGTATTGAAGAGCTGTCAGAGCTTTTTTTGCGGAGCGTAAAAACACCTGCGGCCTTTATCAATCTATCGGGCCACTTCAGAGGTACAAATTTTATGAGGTTTTTGATTGCAACTTGCAAACGTATTATTTTTAAGCTTCTAATTTTTTCTCAGCCTTACTAATAGATACAAAACACAGAGATACACACACACACGCATATATATATATATATATATATATATATATATATATATATATATATCAAGTAAACAATAGTGGCCACATTTGTGTATCTGATGAATGGCTTACGACGGACCTATACATTATTTACAAGCCCGTTGCAGTGGAAGTTTTTATTATTTTGCCACGAAACTGGTCATCCATTTTGCAATTCTAATGAGAAAGATATGGTGTAATAATAAACAAAATCATTTTATTAGAGAACAGGGCTTACACGGAAACCAAATTATTAATTTATACGTACTAGACTTTTTTTTTTAAATTTATTGCAATGAAACTGCTTAGATATCATGTCTGTTTACGTTGAAGAATATATAGTCCCTTTCCATGGGATCTGGTACATCTACCAGATTGTAGCTCAGGGGTGTGTGAATGAGTGGGTGGACATGTGTGTGGAATGTGAAGGGTCATAAAGGAAAGTCTAGTAGATAATATAGCTACATATAATTAACAATAAATCCTTACTTTAATAATAATATATAATGCTTCTGTGAACGGGTGATGATGATGATGGGTTGGTATTTGATGGGTTGCTTGATTGATTCTCAGTTGGCATGCTGGCTGCTACAGGACTCCTTGCTTGTGGATTGCTTGGTGTTCTACTCCATATTGATTAATTAAACTTGCTGAGAGAAATGCTTGGAGCTGGTGGCCATTAAACTTGAATACTATATAACGGCCATTTTTGACATGAGCCTGTCATATCTCAATGGCAAGGAGGTAGGACCAAGTACGTGTGATGATGGCTTAACGTACATGTTGTGATGACTGGCCGTACGAGCGATGATAACTCAACAATGTCCTAGTAACGCAGGAAATGCGTCATCATAGCGCGTTTACACTTATATGTCTGGTGCCATTGGTAAAAAGAATATAAAAAGTTATTGGTGGTTTTTCTTAATTCGTGAAAAATACAAAATATAATCTCGAAGAGAAGGAAGATTTAAGGTACCACAACAGGAAACTGACAGTATCATAAGCGGAAATAACCTTTTTGCACCTTCTTTTACTAAAATACTCATTTTATTGATAAATCTAATTTAAAACAAACAAAAAACAATTACCTTTCGAAGTTTTCAAGCACTTATTTCTCTGATTGACATCGCCCCATCAAAAATTGCTTCAGAACATTTTTGTAGACTTCCGAAATGGAGACCTTCCGCATACCTCGATTATCTAACCGTTTTCTAGTTATTTAAGAAAATATATGAAGATCCTAAAACTTTTCATGTCTATTAATCAGGTTTTTTTCTTTTTATTAGCACTTTCCTCCGAAGGAAAGTAGCTATTGAGGTTGGACTCATGACGGAATTTTTGAAAAATTTCTTCAAATCTTTATCGATCCTACCTAGTAGACACCGAAAATGACCCCCGTTAAAATTTATATATATCTATATATATCTATATATATATATATATATATATATATATATATATGCATATATATATATATATATATATATATATATATATATATATATATATATATATGTGTCTGCTAACACGATAGCGGTCAGAGTTTTTGTTTTTTCGTCACGAAACTTGGTATATAGCATTCAATTAGCAAACGATTGAACGTGTTCGTTAACCACCAAAATCGGTCCACCGGAAGGGGGGGTTTACCCCGAACCCAAAACACTAATTTGGCCATTTCAGCCGTAATATTTGTTATATTTCAACGAAACTTGGTATTCGTAGTGGCAATATAGAGAGAAATGTGAGATATAAAAATGAACTAAATCGGTTCATAAGGAGGGGGCGGTTTACTCCGGACCGACAATACCAATTCGCCACTACCAGCCGAGATTTTAGGTATATTTCGACGAAACTCGGTATTCATAGTGGTAATCTACAGGTAAATATGTGTTGTAAAAATAAACTAAATCGGTTCATTAAGAGGGGGGGTTTACTCCAGACCCACAATTCCAATTCGCCACTACCAACCGTGATTTTTGGTATATTTCGACGAAACTCGGTATTCGTAGTGGTAATCTACGGGTAAATATGTGATGTAAAAATAAACTAAATCGGTTCATTAGGAGAAGGGGGGGTTTACTCCGGAACCAAATTCCTAATGTACTCGTACCGGTCGTAATTTCTGCTGCATTGTAACGAAACGCGGTATACGTCGTGGGTAACTCATGAGAAAGAAGTGTTATAAAAATGAGCTGAATCGGTCAATCGGAAAGGGGGGTTTACTTTGTAATATATTTCAATAGAAAAGCCAGCCAGACATAGGTCCACAAAGGCGCCGCAAGGAGCGCTAGAGGGACTGTATCCGGTTCCTGCGTTAGATCAAAATACGATAATATGAGGTTTTTTGTATTTATTACGTAGTGTAGTAGGTACCATGTGTAAACAACTCTGGAAGCAAATTAATAATTTATCAGTTACTCATTACAAAATTAAAAGAGAACTATTCATGTTTTTATTTTATTTATGTAGGATATTTTAAGCAAATTGTTCTGGAAAGCAGTCTACACTACCCAAATTCTGAGGAACGTGCTTAGTTATGCAGCTCCTGCGTGACGGACTTTTTATACTTTTTTAACTCCAAAATTTACTCAAATTTTAACGTGTAGAAAATATTGAATCAAACGAATTCTAATAAACCGAAAATTAGTTAGACAAACTAATACTATCCACATTTCCCAAAAACGGTTGCAGATATGATTTTTGTACGAAATTTCATACAATTCGGGCTATTTTTGAGCCGGTAAGACAGCGAACAGATCAATATATATATATATATATATATATATATATATATATATATATATATATATATATATATATATATTTTATTGATGTTTTCCGGTAGTGGGGTTGCTTAATTCCAGAGGGTGAATCAAAATTCAGTCTTCCCACAAATTTTCTTCCGGAACAGCATTATGCTGTAACAACATAAATGAACATGCATGCCAGCACCTGATGATGGCACATTTGTGTTGAAAGGCCTAGTGCAAAATAAAGAGAAAATTTGTGGGAAGACTGAATTTTGATTCACCCTCTGGGATATATATATATATATATATATATATATATATATATATATATATATACACAAATTTGAAGCTCTGTCATTAAATATAAAATAATTAATTGAGCCGCTAGTTCTTTATGATCATTTAGTATTTTTATAATTTTTTTAAATATTATTTCTTAATTTTAATATACATAATTTTGTTGTTATTTTATTGGCGTGGATATATTAATAGACTTATTTAAACATTCTTCTCAGATATTTTTTGTTAATGTTATATTTATTTAAATTTTAACGTCCTTTATTATTAACTAAGAAATTTTGGACGGGTTATCCATGGGTTACCATTATTTTCTAGCCAGGATAAGGCTGATCCCTTTTCTTTTATCGAAAGAAAATCCACCACCCCATAGTGGGTATCGAACCCACGACACTCGGCACGAAGCGTTAAGTGCTCCCGCTTTAATACTCACGGCCACCGGGCCTCCTGTTTTTGTATTTTATATAAATGAGCCTACCTCCTAATGAATTGCTGTCATTATAATTTCCTGACTACTAATTTTTAAAGGAAGTATTTACTAAAAGTACAAGAAAATAAAATAAAAAAAATCTGAAAATAACATAATATAAACATATATACGTATATCAGAATCTTGGGAAATAAAATTTTGTTGTTTTTTACCCTAAAACACAATTAAGAAAAACAAACAACTTCACTAAATCCTAATTTCTAGTGAACAACATGACCGGTGACTGGGTGACATTCTGTAAAGGCGAAGAGAAGTTCCTGAACAGCATCGAAACGGGCAAGAAGACCATGACTACATTAGTAAGAGCCCTGGAGATGGGACCTGTAGCTGTCGATCCTAGTCAGAAGGCAACAATGTCCGCACCGGAACTTTGTAAGCATATCATATTGTAAGACATAACAAAATATGTATATTACTTGTACAGGGTGTCACAAAACTAATGGTCATCCGTTGGCCAGATGATTCTCCAAAGCGAGATCGGAAATAATAACCCCCATGTTGACCCCCGAAAAATTGCCCTTGAAATGTTATTCAAGTTCAAATTTTTTGTATTCCATATTTCGAATCTGCGAGCCATAAGGAAGAAAAAAGTCAAGAGCAACATAGGTCAGAAATGACTCCTTACGGTCAAAATGGCCATTAACGTTCCAATTGAAAAATGGTGGAAGATTTTTATCATTTTTTTTTTAACATGATCTACTAACATTGCCTCACAAAAAAATACCTCGCTTGAATTTTTTAAAAGTGCATCTTCTAGCAAAAAAAATTATTAGTATGTTAAAGAACGGGCCTCTCAGCGGGATTCATATTTTATAATTGACAGGAGTGCCTTCAGGATGTTATTCCCGAAGCTTATCAAGAGCTCTATCCCATAAGCTTTCAACCAATCGCTGAAATTACTCATTTGGGATTTTAGTCTTCGAGTCCCTCCCAGAATAGAGGATAGAATAATTGCCCTCGCCCGGTACAGGCCTACTATGGGGCAGAGAAAATTGGCCCAAGCTACGGGATTCTGGTAGATGACAGATAACAGTACACACACAAACACAATACTCACTCACCTTAAAGACTCAAATATTTACTATTTCATTTATTACACACACACATTGTAGAATTTATTTATTTTGACTTAATGTGAATTCTAGTAATCGACACAGTCCTTAACCTTTGAAAGTAGTTGTTGCGTAAAAATTTGCTAACGTTTTCCACAAGAGCCATGTATTAATATTTTATATATATATATATATATATATATATATATATATATATATATATAGGTCAAAAAATTGCTTCAACACTTCTTTTACACCATTTTATTCATGTCGACTAGTTTCTGGCAACTTGGCCTCTCATCACATACAAACATTTCTTATACAACGTAGTCGTCATTTATAACATCATCAACAACAAACAAAGAATAAATTAAAAGTTTTTTTTTTTAAATTTAACATAACAATCACCAGCCATTGCTGGACGCTAGATCACAGCGTGCTTATCATCCATTCGGAAATAGGGTTAATTTGCGGACTGAAGATGTGAGGAGTTCGAAACAAGGAATAGATAATAAAGGAGATGAAGACTAAAGAAGGCTATAGTGATAAAAGAGAAGGAATTTATGATATCTAGGAGGAATTGATAGAATTGAAAATACAGTCTAAAGTATATAAAGAAAGAGTGTGAATGGATGATAAGCACGCTAGATCACAGCGTGCTTATCATCCATTCGGAAATAGGGTTAATTTGCGGACTGAAGATGTGAGGAGTTCGAAACAAGGAATAGATAATAAAGGAGATGAAGACTAAAGAAGGCTATAGTGATAAAAGAGAAGGAATTTATGATATCTAGGAGGAATTGATAGAATTGAAAATACAGTCTAAAGTATATAAAGAAAGAGTGTGAATGGATGATAAGCACTCAGTGACTGTAGATGTGATTGCTAATTATGCCACGTGTGTCCACTAATATGGACTCAGCTAATGCTGATAGCTGGTCTGTGGTCAGTCCAAGATCTTCAAGGAAGAGTGCTGTGCTCTTCGGAATGGTTCCTCTTGTTCCGAACCATAGTCCCTTTACTATATACTTGCGCTTCCCAAATTTATCTTGGTAATACTCTCGAAACTTTTCTTGGTAATACTCTGTGCATTTCGTGTATATGTTCTTCTTTTCGGCGTCTATTTTTTCATCCTCTTCTATATCGTTGCTTTCGAAGCGTATTGTAGGGTCGAGGATATAATAATCCCTAGCCGCTTCTCATCTTTCCATAGTAAATTGATCAATCATCCTAATCCTATAGCCCAATCCTTATCCAGCACCAATCATCCTTCCTCTCCACCAAGACGCCTTAATAGAAAGTGGCCCCGGGATCTACTAGGGCAGTGAAGTTTCGTGGAGTGAAAAATTCAGTGAAATTATATTAAGTGAGAGTTATATCGATGGATATTTTCTCTCCTCGTGATATCAATACCCACGTCTCATTCGCCTCCAATCCTCCCTGCTAGTCGCAGGGTGTATTTGGGTGACGTAAGGTAACTCCATGTTATACTAGAATCCTTCCTAACAAGGTAGGTATTCGGCTGACAACTGGGGACAGCTGAGGCGTGGACAAGTAACTATAATATCAATACCCACGTCTCATTCGCCTCCAATCCTCCCTGCTAGTCGTAGGGTGTATTTGGGTGACGTAAGGTAACTCCATGTTATACTAGAATCCTTCCTAACAAGGTAGGTATTCGGCTGACAACTGGGGACAGCTGAGGCGTCGACAAGCAACTATAATATCAATACCCACGTCTCATTCGCCTCCAATCCTCCCTGCTAGTCGTAGGGTGTATTTGGGTGACGTAAGGTAACTCCATGTTATACTAGAATCCTTCCTAACAAGGTAGGTATTCGGCTGACAACTGGGGACAGCTGAGGCGTCGACAAGCAACTATAATATCAATTTGCATATTACAGTTGAATTGTAGATTGTAATATTCTGTAAATAAAATACATATATAAACTATGTCCTGAGAGTGGTTTCTACGTAAACAAGCTCTTGAAATCAATCAATAATTAAAAAAAAAAACCTATAAAACCAAAAGTCCATGTTTCACCCAAAGCCCCCGAGTTTCAAAGGCATAGCCCGGCCCCGAGTTGTGAACCCAAAGCTAGAGAGAAGAAGAGAATTTGCCGAGGGTTGACAGGACCGAACCTCTAATCAGACCGACAACACCTGTCGGGAGAATTGGATTTGTTAAGAAGTGATGTTGAAAAGAAATAGCGAAAGGCCCGGAAATGCTATTAGAACCCGACTGAAGTGGATATTCGGGCCTCTTTTCCTTATCAGAGTCCTTTCTTTCAAACTTTATCAGCCAATATTACAATGGACTGTTTGTAATTTATCTTCTGGAGACAAACCATCTCCTGTGCGCTTTCTTCAGCATTCCAAGATGGAAAACCCGTTTGTCTGCAAGAAAAGTTTAGACCACTAGCAGTTAGCACTTTACAAAGGAATTTAATATTGCACTCATGAAAAGTATTTGTTAAATGTATTTTAATCTTCGTCGATCTTGCTGTACATCTTCATTTTCTGCGGCGCACAGTGATGCCGAGAGGGAAACCTCAAAACCTGAAAAATGATGGTGTACTATCGATAAAGATCGATCTTCCATACGGATCGATTTCACGATTACTTACAATTACCTACAGAATTCGTATTACATTTTGATTTGAATCCTTTCTTATTCGAGAACCGGCCATCCCTATTACGAATCGACCGAAATAAGTCAATTTGAATGACTGGAAATACTATTAGAACTCAACTGAAGCCAATATTACAAAGGACTGTTTGTAATTTATCTTCTGGAAACAAACCATGTCTTGAGCGCTTTCTTCAGCCTTCCAAGAAAGAAAACCCTGTCTGCAGGAAACGCTTCGATCACTGCCAGTTAGCACTTTACAAAGGAATTTGAGGTGGCACTCATTAAAAATATTTCTTAAATGGCTTTCAATCTTTGTCGATCTCGTTGTACATGTTTGTTTTTTCTGCGATGGACAGTGATGCCTAGAGGGAACCTGAAAAACGAAGGTGTACAATCGATACAGATCGATCTTTTATATGGATCGATTTCACGGTTACTTACAATTACCTACGAAATTCTTTTCTTATTCAAGAATCGCCCATCACTATTACGAACCGACCGTAATAAGTCGATTTGAATGACTGTAAATGCTATTAGAACCCGACTGAAGTAGATATTCGGGCCTCTTTTACTTATCACAGTCCTTTCTTTCAAACTTTATCAGCCAATATTACAATGGACTGTTTGTAATTTATCTTCTGGAGACAAACCATCTCTTGTGCGCTTTCTTCAGCCTTCCAAGTTGGAAACCCCGCTTGTCTGCAAGAAAAGGTAAGTCCACAAGAATTACGCTCTTTACAAAGGAATTTGAGATTCAACTCACGAAAAATATTTGTTAAATGTCTTTCAATCTTTGTCGATCTTGCTGTACATCTTTATTTTCTGCGGCGCACAGTGATGCCGAGAGGGAAACCTCAAAACCTGAAAAACGAAGATGTACTATCGATAAGGATCGATCTTCCATACGGATCGATTTCACGATTACTTACAATTACCTATGGAATTCGTATTTCATTTTGATTTGAATCCTTTCTTATTCGAGAACCGGCCATCCCTATTACGAATCGACCGAAATAAGTCAATTTGAATGACAAGAAATACTATTAGAACTCAACTCCAATATGCGCTTTCTTCAGCCTTCCAAGATAAAAAAACCCTGTCTGCAAGAAACACTTAGATTACTTCCAGTTAGCACTTTACGAAGGAATGTGAGATTGCACATATTTCATTATTTTTTATTTTTTGCGACTTATCAATTTCTAGGCTATTCTTCTTCTCTGGTCGCAATCTATCGATTGGTTTGCAGCATATATAAACTATGTCCTGAGAGTGGTTTCTACGTAAACAAGCTCTTGAAATCAATCAATAATTAAAAAAAAAAAAAACCTATAAAACCAAAAGTCCATGTTTCACCCAAAGCCCCCGAGTTTCAAAGGCATAGCCCGGCCCCGAGTTGTGAACCCAAAGCTAGAGAGAAGAAGAGAATTTGCCGAGGGTTGACAGGACCGAACCTCTAATCAGACCGACAACACCTGTCGGGAGAATTGGATTTGTTAAGAAGTGATGTTGAAAAGAAATAGCGAAAGGCCTGGAAATGCTATTAGAACCCGACTGAAGTGGATATTCGGGCCTCTTTTCCTTATCAGAGTCCTTTCTTTCAAACTTTATCAGCCAATATTACAATGGACTGTTTGTAATTTATCTTCTGGAGACAAACCATCTCCTGTGCGCTTTCTTCAGCATTCCAAGATGGAAAACCCGTTTGTCTGCAAGAAAAGTTTAGACCACTAGCAGTTAGCACTTTACAAAGGAATTTAATATTGCACTCATGAAAAGTATTTGTTAAATGTCTTTTAATCTTCGTCGATCTTGCTGTACATCTTCATTTTCTGCGGCGCACAGTGATGCCGAGAGGGAAACCTCAAAACCTGAAAAATGATGGTGTACTATCGATAAAGATCGATCTTCCATACGGATCGATTTCACTATTACTTACAATTACCTACAGAATTCGTATTACATTTTGATTTGAATCCTTTCTTATTCGAGAACCGGCCATCCCTATTACGAATCGACCGAAATAAGTCAATTTGAATGACTGGAAATACTATTAGAACTCAACTGAAGCCAATATTACAAAGGACTGTTTGTAATTTATCTTCTGGAAACAAACCATGTCTTGAGCGCTTTCTTCAGCCTTCCAAGAAAGAAAACCCTGTCTGCAGGAAACGCTTCGATCACTGCCAGTTAGCACTTTACAAAGGAATTTGAGATGGCACTCATTAAAAATATTTCTTAAATGGCTTTCAATCTTTGTCGATCTCGTTGTACATGTTTGTTTTTTCTGCGATGGACAGTGATGCCTAGAGGGAACCTGAAAAACGAAGGTGTACAATCGATACAGATCGATCTTTTATATGAATCGATTTCACGGTTACTTACAATTACCTACGAAATTCTTTTCTTATTCAAGAAACGCCCATCACTATTACGAACCGACCGTAATAAGTCGATTTGAATGACTGTAAATGCTATTAGAACTCGACTGAAGTAGATATTCGGGCCTCTTTTACTTATCACAGTCCTTTCTTTCAAACTTTATTAGCCATCATTACAATGGACTGTTTGTAATTTATCTTCTGGAAACAAACCATCTCCTGTGCGCTTTCTTCAGCCTTCCAAGTTGGAAACCCCGCTTGTCTGCAAGAAAAGGTTAGTCCACAAGAATTAAGCTCTTTACAAAGGAATTTGAGATTCAACTCACGAAAAATATTTGTTAAATGTCTTTTAATCTTCGTCGATCTTGCTGTACATCTTCATTTTCTGCGGCGCACAGTGATGCCGAGAGGGAAACCTCAAAACCTGAAAAACGAAGATGTACTATCGATAAGGATCGATCTTCCATACGGATCGATTTCACGATTACTTACAATTACCTATGGAATTCGTATTTCATTTTGATTTGAATCCTTTCTTATTCGAGAACCGGCCATCCCTATTACGAATCGACCGAAATAAGTCATTTTGAATGACTGGAAATACTATTAGAACTCAACTCCAATATGCGCTTTCTTCAGCCTTCCAAGATAAAAAAAAAACCCTGTCTGCAAGAAACACTTAGATCACTTCCAGTTAGCACTTTACGAAGGAATGTGAGATTGCACATATTTTATTACTTTTTATTTTTTGCGACTTATCAATTTCTAGGCTATTCTTCTTCTCTGGTCGCAATCTATCGATTGGTTTGCAGCAAATATTTACCTTCTCCTTTCCACTTTGTCCTGGGCCGATCTCTTCTCTTCAGCGGAAGTAGGTTCCGCATCCCATGTCTTCCGTGAACGCCTTCCTTGGTCGACCCACAGCATTGGTTCCCTCAATGGTCCGTTCTATGATGGCGCATAGGAGTCCTCCTTTGTCGAATTAGATGCCCAATCCACTTGCTCTTCTTACGGATATGGAGGAACTTTATACTAAGGTATTATTGCTGGGCGAACTATTGGGCACTACCCTTTAATAATACCAACAGGACTTTGTTCTCCAACAAAGTTATTTCCGTCGTTGCATAACTCTATCATCGCTCCTCCCACTCAGTTCTGAAAAAGACGTGCACCCCAAGTCTCTCCCGCGCTTACTTGTGCCAGCCGACATAGGCGCTTTCCCCAAGCTGCTCTCGCGCTGGAGCGGGTTTACAAACAAGATTTGCCTTCGCTATTCCCGCACTGGTGCGTGCTGACAAGGACGCTCTCCCTAAACTTTTTCCACACTGTTGCGGGCTGACTAAGACGCTATTCGCACGCTCCTTCCGTCAGAAGCTATATTTTCTCAAAAACATTAGGACTATGCTCACAAATGAGTTAGTAGGGCTTGTATTCCGTACTGTTAGTGTAACGTTCTTTCTTTGCCATTAAATATGAACAAGTAACTAAATTTTTTTAATTAGTGAGTGGCTTAAACAATTAGGAGTCACTGATTACAAGATTATTATTTATGCAAGCGTAGAATATCATCTGTTAAATTAGTTCATTATTTATTATTAGGGAGAAATAGGTTAAGGTGAACATTTTTAGCAATAATTTGTAACCGTGTAGAGAAGAGAACGTAGGATAGCAGGAACGTATGAAGGAAACGTAGAATAGATATAACGTAAGAGGATAACGTATAAAATAAGGAACAGAAGAACAAAAGGTTAGTTATATTTATTTATTAGAATTTTAAATTTTAACGTCCATTTATAATTAACTAGGAATTTTAGGACGGGTTATCTATAGGTTACCACCCTTTTCTAGCCAGGATAGGGCTGATGCCTTTTCTTTTTTCTAAAGAAAAGCCACCACCCCTAGTGGGAATCGAACCCACGACCTTTGGCTCAGAGTGTTAAGGTCGTGGGTTCGATTCCCACTAGGGGTGGTGGCTTTTCTTTAGAAAAAAGAAAAGGCATTAGCCTTATCCTGGCTAGAAAAGGGTGGTAACCTATAGATAACCCGTCCTAAAATCCTAGTTAATTATAAATTTAAGTTATATTTAATATTTAAAGTTATAGTTATATTTAATTAGCTGCATATATACATTTATATGCATTACAATTGTGATAATCTTAGTCCAAAACTAGTAGCTGTCTTTGTGAAATGTAAAAAGTTCCCGTTCATACGCTGGTGGACAAATGATTTCGTTATGAAACGATCCGTCCGTACATGTCACTCTGGGTAAAACTGAAGGAGAGCGTCCTCAGCACCGATTTTTTTTTTTTTTTTTTTCAAATTTTGCACTACAACGTATTTTGATGCACTAAACACGAATTTGTTAAAAAAAAAAGTTGCTCTCAACTAAGAAAGAAGTCATTCTTCCAGTGTGCACTAAAGTTCACTGGTACTTACGTACTAGTTGCACCGATCTCGAGAACTGGCTCCCAGTCAGTGATCCGGATCAGGCAATATGGCGACCTGTTATTCAGACCACTTATGGCACCAAGACCATGTATTAATATTATCAACGAGTTGGATTGACTAGAGTTTCGATATAACCTTGAAATTGCTCATAAAGATCATCCAATAGAAATGCTAATGAGCGCGTGTGCTGATAATGGAGATAATGGAGATAACCTCAAAATAACCTGTCATTTCATGATCCGGTTCTCGAGATCGGTGCAACTAGTACGTAAGTACCAGTTTACTGTTATGAAAGTTATGTTATAAAATTTTGTGTAAACAGCGTATTAATAAACATGCATATTAAGAAGAATGTCTAGGACGACTTTTGGGCAGGCATACTATGCGTTTCCGCTCGCTCAAGAAGATATCAAAACTCTAGTCAATCCAACTTACTTATATATATATATAGGTAGTTGGTAACAGCTTATTAAGTCTTCAATAGTTTTGTGTTTTATATTATATTTTTGTTGTGGAAACGTTTCGGCTATAAGCCATTGTCAATCCAATTGTTATAGCCGAAACGTTTCCACAACAAAATGTAATATAAAATACAAAACTATTGAAGACTTAATAAGCTGTTACCAACTACCTACAACATCTTAGTTTTCAACTTAGGATCTACAAAATATATATATATATATATATATATATATACCTACTTCTGAAAGATTAAGATTATTCCAAGAGAAATTAGTCTTAATAAACCATGTGCTGTGGTGGTTAGTCCTAGGAGTGGTGTTTAAAAGGGAGCCCACGTTAATATTCTAGTCATGAAGGCTTTTTACACAGCTAGCTTCTTGGTTAGGGTCGACATATGTAATTCCAGCGAAGGTGGAGCAAAAAGGGCGAAATGGTACAGGAACTGGTGCAAAAAATTTCTCTACGGAGCAAAAAGCCTTCCCTCCCGTGTGTAGGCTTTCGAATGCAGATTTATTCCCTTATCTACCCTATCTATGGTTACCTTATCTATCTAGTGATACCGAAGTTCTCTTACCAAGGATTATCCATGACTCTTGTGTCCTACGGATCTCTTCTTAATGCAACAAAATGGAAATTGTCGGTCATACTAGTTAATAAAACAACGTGTAGTAATTAAAACATTTTGGCTTGAATTTTTTGGCTTCATCAGTGAACATATCAGTAATACATACATCTAGCGTTAAGGCATGAGCACATAACTAGGGATGATGGCTTTTCTTTCAAAAAAAGGAAAGGCATTAGCCCTATCCTGGCTAGAAAAGACCTTTAGATAACCCGTCCTAAAATTCCCTTGTCAATAATAAATGGACGTTAAAATTTAAATAAATAAATATATATATATATATGTTTGTTCGTACTCTCACCATCTCAGGTCATATTCGGTAACCAGCAGACTCCACACCCCAACAGCGTTTATGGAGCAAAATTCACGCGAAACAAAATGTAACGCTTACGTTTTTGAGTTCCTATGCTTGCAGGTACTCGTTTTAAAGGTTCGATCGTGTAAGAAAAAGAATGAAACCAATTTCGAAGCGATATCTATAACCTTTTGCGAGCAAAATTGATACAACTACTATTCGAAACTATTTTTTTTAACTTCGAGTATTAATGTTCTTGATGATTTGTAGGTTTTCGTGTATGAATTAAAATCCCCTAGTATCAGAATGGAAATGGAATACACCACTTCCATAAAAACATTTCAGGATAATTATTTATATATTTGATCTTGAACGTTCATTTATATAAAACAGAGATCTTTGGGCCGGATTGCCTACAGGTTACCACTCCTTTCTAGCCAGGATAGAGGTCAGGCACTCTCTTTTCTTTTTTTTTGAAAGAAATGCCACAGAATCCATCCAAATTAACCATCGAACCTTGGGGAAACTAAAAATGTCCTGAAAACTGTTAAAACGACTCGTTTTTCAGCCTATTTTCATACAAAAGCTTTTGGCTTCTTGGACCGCAGCCTATTGCGGATCATACCTTTTACGATTCTCTTTATTATACTTGGATTTGTATATATATATATATATATATATATATATATATATATATATATATATATATATATATATATGTATATATATATATATATATATGTATATATAAAGAGATGTAGAAACCTATTAAAGTTAATTATTCTATTGATCTAAAGGTACTACAGTTGGTGTAAGGAGAGAAGAGAAGAGAGAGGGTGGGTGTTGGTCTAGCAAATTGTCTGAAGGGACAGTACTAATGGGTTGGACAATACTCCTACTAACAATAGGAGCTACCGACAAAGGCTCTGATAGCAGCGCACTCTCTTTACAGATTCTCTCTCACTCTCCCTCATTCTCTCTCTCTCTCTCTCTCTCTCTCTCTCTCTCTCTCTCTCTCTCTCTCTCTCTCTCTCTCTCTCTCTCTCTCTCTCTCTCTCTCTCTCTCTCTCTCTCTCTCTCTCTCTCGAATCTCACTCTCGCACTCTCCCCTTGTCCGGCAATAGCTGTCTTCACTGTCGCCTTCCTTCCTTCCAGATTCCTGCAAGAAACTCCATTCTGAACAACACATTTTATCACTGTACCCTCCCTGCAGACAAAGTCTCCTCTTACCGGTTCCCTGTATTTCGACCAATATAAATTACTTCTCAATAAAATTTTCCAATATCAAAAAATTACTCCTGAATTATCAACCATTTCATTTCCAGGGCAGTTTTAGTTTTCACAATTTTTTGTATATCTATCCCCATTATGATATTCTACCACCATCAAACCGAACCATCTTAAATTATTTATACCTGAGTAATTCTAGCGCATTTCGAATAAACGACTCAATTTGCACTGATAGCACAATTTCTGAAAATTCGTCGGTACACATCACTACTTACGGTGGTTGCGGCTCTCCATTTCTTATAGTGGCGGGAGTCAACAATTGCATACATCGATGGTGTTTTAGCATAAATATGCTTTAGCAAAGACGAAACTGAAAAAAAAAATTACCAAAAAGTGTCCGCTGGTGTTTGAGCTGGGGGGGTGGCTATGTACGAAAAAGAAGACTGTATGTTACAGTACAGTACATTACATAGGTTTGTCGGGTGGTGCTGAAGCTGTTCTTGAATTTGAGCAGAAGGCTCTAAACGAATCAATATTTTTCATACCTTGTGGTGGAGGTAGTCTCCCCGTGGTCTTTATTTTGCGTAACATTGTATTTATTGGGAAGGGGACTGCATTTGCAGTTGATCATAGGTCACAGAGCAGTCTATATCGTAGTCCTTATGATGCTCATTCAAGAATTTATGAACTCCTCGAAGGATTAAATTAAACCGGATAACGCCACCATGCCCAGGGGTCATAACTGCACACTTCTCGGTAGAGCTTGATTCGAGGCACGTTGTTTTTGCATATTCCAGTGAGTCATTCGCTGATCGGTGTAAGCCTGTAGAGACAAGCGATAAGCTGGTTACTGTGAAAGTTGAGGGCTATCCAATCGCAGGCTTGTCTGTCGGCTATAGTGGGGAAGTATTTCTTGGCCTCGCTTCCAAATGTCAAAACTAACCATTGCTACATGTTTCAGTTATGTACACGTTACTAATTCTTATCAATTCCTTCTCCCGCCGGGGATAAGCCGATTAATCGTTGATTAGGTTCAGTATATTGTTTAATGTCTCTGGAATTCGAGCTCGAAGAAATAAGCCCGCCAGTTTGTTCTGAATGCCATCGTGACCATTGTAACAATCTGGAATGGAGAAACACCCGCGATTACACAAAGCGCTTTAGCAGACAAAGTTCAGATTTACAGAATCGCTCTCTTCAGCGATGTGAGGTGAGCTATTTTGTTTGGTTGTCTTTATAAGTGCCGATGTTTCCGTCTGTTGCCCCTATTTCATATGGCGGGGATGATTTCCCCCACGCATATATATATATATATATATATATATATATATATATGTACGTGTGTTAATTTGGAGGGAGAACAAGTATTTTGTCATGAAATGTACACATTTCATTTTGCCAAACACGCATTTCGTTGGAGGATCAATGTCATAATTGGGTATATGATTAGAAAACATGGAAATTGATAAATAAGTTATGATTTATGTTATATTTACATATGATCAATTCGAATTTCTCTTTTTAGCACTTTCCTCCGAAGGAAAGTAGCTATTGAGGTTGGACTCATGACGGAATTTTTGAAAAATTTCTTCAAATCTTTATCGATCCTACCTCGTAGACACCGAAAATGACCCCCGTTAAAATTTATATATATCTATATATATATATGCATATATATATATATATATATATATATATATATATATATATATATATATATATATATATGTGTGTGTGTGTGTGTGTCTGTTAACACGATAGCGGCCAGAGTTTTTGTTTTTTCGTCACGAAACTTGGTATATAGCATTCAATTAGCAAACGATTGAACGAGTTCGTTAACCACCAAAGTCGGTCCACCGGAAGGGGGGGTTTACCCCGAACCCAAAACACTAATTTGACTATGTCAGCCGTAATATTTGTTATATTTCAACGAAACTTGGTATTCGTAGTGGTAATATAGAGAGAAAAGTGAGATATAAAAATGAACTAAATCGGTTCATTAGAAGGGGGGGTTTACTCCGGACCCACAATACCAATTCGCCACTACCAGCCGTGATTTTTGGTATATTTCGACGAAACTCGGTATTCGTAGTGGTAATCCACAGGTAAATACGTGTTGTAAAAATAAACTAAATCGGTTCATTAGGAGGGGGGGGGGTTTACTCCGGACCCACAATACCAATTCGCCACTACCAGCCATGATTTTTGGTATATTTCGACGAAACTCGGTATTCGTAGTGGTAATCTACAGGTAAATATGTGTTGTAAAAAAATAAAAATGTGTTTTGATAAAAATTCCTAATATACTCATACCGGTCGTAATTTCTGCTGTAATGTAACGAAACGCCGTATACGTCGTGGGTACCTCATGAGAAAGAAGTGTTGTAAAAATGAGCTGAATCGGTCAATCGGAAAGCGGGGGTTTAATTTGTTATATATTTCAATAGAAAAGCCCGTCAGACGTAGGTTCACAAAGCCGCCGCAAGGAGCGTTTTCTACCACTAGAGTGACTGTATCCTGTTCCTGCGTTAGATCAAAGTACGATAATATGAGGTTTTTTGTATTTATTACGTAGTGTAATAGGTACCATATGTAAACATAACTCTGGAAGCAAATTAATAATTGATCAGTTACTCATTACAAATTTAAAAGAGAACTATTCATGTTTTTATTTTATTTATGAAGGATATTTTAAGCAAATTGTTCTGGAAATCAGTCTACACTACCCAAATTCTGAGGAAAGTGCTTAGTTATGCAGCTCCTGCGTGACGGACTTTTATTTTTATAATGAGACCTTTAGAGAACTAGAGAAAGCAAGAAACAGCCCTTTTGATAAAAATGTAATTGACATTCTTAGAGTGTTTTCCTCTTTAAAAGTAGAATCTTCTCAGACCTTTGTAACTTTAGTAAATTTTCTCGGATTTCTATTTACTTGAGATAATTTATTAGGTGTTGAATCAAAAATTTTGCTCTATCCAACTTAGTAACTTCGTAATTTTAGCATGGTTTCCATATAATTATTATTATTCTACAATAATAAATTCAATAGGATCTCGTAATAATGTCATGAAACGAATAATTTAGAAAAGGACTTTTAGGGCGAGTTGTCTACAAGTTACCATCCTATTCTAGCCAAGATATCGCTAATGCCGCTTATTTTACGTAAGCAGACGTCGCCCCAAGTGGAAATCGAACCCATGGCCTCTGAACCTAATGTCGAAATATTGAAAAAAAAAAAAAAAAAACCTAAATCTAATAATAAGACTATATATTAAAAAATCGGCACTTAATAACAAAAAAATATTCTAAATAGAAATCTAAACCTAATAATAAGAACCAATATTTTAAAAAATCTAATCTTGATAAAAACACAAAATATTCAAAAATATACGCCCAATAACAAAATAAAACTTTCAAAAATCTAAACCTAATAACAAGACTTACTATTTAAAAATCTATCCCTAATAATAATAAAAAAATATTAAAAAATCTAAACCTAATAGGACAAAATATTCGAAAATCGAAACCTAATAAGCAACAAAATATTCTAATATTAATCACTAATAACAAACAAAAATATTCGAATATTTCGACCTAATAACAACACAAATGGTTGAAAATCTAAATCTAATAACTAGACAAAATGTTTATAAATTTAAACTTAATAAAAAGACAAAATATTCTAAAATATAGGCCTAATAAGAAGAGAAAATATTCAAAATTTAAGTCTATTTACAAGAAAAAATACGAAAAAAAAATCTAAACTCCTAAACCTAAAGCTTACTAGAAATGAAGAATAAAATGTAAATCAATTAATTAAATAGTAAAAACAAAAAAAACAAAAAACAATGTAATAATCATACAACAAAAATATAGATAGTGTAAAAAGAGAAGCAAAAAAATACATGAATACATCTAATGAAACAAATATTAACACACACACGTATATATAAATTTATATACGTGTGTGTGTTTGTGTACATCTTTTTTACATATACACATGTCAATATATCACATGTGGGATAAGAATAATAAAGAATGCTTTCAATAGACAATAAGCTGATGCTCTGTAATTACTGGTTTCCCATATTCTTATAAAATTATACACTAATTAAAAATTGTACATTTAAGCACTAAATAATTGTAGAGAGTAAGTTCGGCTTTTACAATAACACAATTACCGCTATAAATTGTAGCCTTATTCTCGGAAAAAGTAAATAAAACAAACATCTATTTCGAGAAAAACACGTTTCAAAATGGCCGTCCTACGTGGAATATCAATGGCACTTTTATTTTGTAATTAATTTTATCATTTAAACTTTCGTCATTAAAAGGGACAAATGCAAAGAAAAACTTTAATTTAGTTTTTTGTCCGTCTTTTTATTGTAACAAACTACAACCACAATTTAGATGAGAATGTCCAAAGGCTTATAGCACTCAATGAAACTTTTAATGTCAAGATTCATTTCCCGACTAGATAAAAAAATTAAAACGGAATGATTCAGTACATTAAACATCATTAAATTTATACAAAACGCTCTACAATAGTTAATTAAAAATCAAATAAAAACACCGACAGATCGAGAGCTGAAAGTAAAAAAAATTGCTTGATGTCCTAAGCCCAGGAAATATAAATATACTTTTTTAGGTCAGAAAGCTATCATACTATTAAAAAGTCCGTCACGCAGGAGCTGCATAACTAAGCACTTTCCTCAGAATTTGGGTAGTGTAGACTGCTTTCCAGAACAATTTGCTTAAAATATCCTACATAAATAAAATAAAAACATGAATAGTTCTCTTTTAAATTTGTAATGAGTAACTGATCAATTATTAATTTGATTCCAGAGTTATGTTTACACATGGTACCTATTACACTACGTAATAAATACAAAAAACCTCATATTATCGTATTTTGAACTAACGCAGGAACAGGATACAGTCCCTCTAGTGGTAGAAAGCGCTCCTTGCGGCGGCTTTGTGAACCTACGTCTGGTGGGCTTTTCTATTGAAATATATTACAAATTAAACCCCCGCTTTCCGATTGACCAATTCAGCTCATTTTTACAGCACATCTTTCTCATGAGTTACCCACGACGTATACCGCGTTTCGTTACAATACAGCAGAAATTACGACCGGTATGAGTATATTAGGAATTTGGGTCCAGAGTAAACCCCCCCCCCCTTCTAATGAACCGATTAAGTTTATTTTTACAACACATATTTACCTGTAGATTACCACTACGAATACCGAGTTTCGTCGAAATATACCAAAAATCAAGGCTGGTAGTGGTGAATTGGTATTGTGGGTCCGGAGTAAACCCCCCCTCCTAATGAACCGATTTAGTTTTTTTTTTTACAACACATATTTACCTGTGGATTACCACTACGAATACCGAGTTTCGTCGAAGTATACCAAAAATCACGACTGGTAGTGGCGAATTGGTATTGTGGGTCCAGAGTAACCCCCCCCCCCTTCTAATGAACCGATTTAGTTCATTTTTATATCTCACTTTTATCTCTATATCACCACTACGAATACCAAGTTTCGTTGAAATATAACAAATATTACGGCTGACATAGTCAAATTAGTGTTTTGGGTTCGGGGTAAACCCCCCCTTCCGGTGGACTGATTTTGGTGTTTAACGAACTCGTTCAATCGTTTGCTAATTGAATGCTATATACCAAGTTTCGTAACGAAAAAACAAAAACTCTGGCCGCTATCGTGTTAACAGACACACACATATATATATATATATATATATATATATATATATATATATGCATATATATATATAGATATATATAAATTTTAACGGGGATCATTTTCGGTGTCTACTAGGTAGGATCGATAAAGATTTGAAGAAATTTTTCAAAAATTCCGTCATGAGTCCAACCTCAATAGCTACTTTCCTTCGGAGGAAAGTGCTAAAAAATAAAATTATTCTTGAGATATGGTGATTTTATTTATTACTATGAATTTACAACACCATTCTTCAATAACACAGGTCAACATTTGATATAAAAAAAAAACTCCTAATGGGGTTTTTGGGTTCACTGATTACGAATAGTGGGTTGATTGACCCTAATCTCGTTAGATTCAAGGTCATTTGAAAGTCAATAGAGAAAACCCCGGAGAAAACATTTATTCAAAAATTCATTTTTTGGGAGGAAGTCCGACTCAAACAAACTACGGGTTTGGACTCAGGGAGCTCAAAAACAAACAAAAAATATTATACAGGTCAACTTATGAACTAAAAAAGAACATTCGCTTTTGGGATCGCTGATTACTATGAGTGGGTTGGTTAACCTTGATATCAGACTCAAGGCCATTTAAAGGTCAAATAGAGAAAAAACCGTTAAAAAAAAATCATGCGTATCTGTTTGAGGCCCCTGAGTTCGAATTCGTAGTTTGTTCGACCTTTACGGCTTTTCCTAATGTTCATTTTAAAGAAATTTGTAGGTGAAAAAGAGGAAAAAATCTGAAGAAAAGTTGTTTGTCTCGCGCTGCCTTCCAGAAAATAAATTTTTGGCGTTTTTTGTTCTATTTGACTTTTATCCCATTAAGGCGCAGTCATCGGAAAACAAATTAAAAATCAAGTCAAGCAAAGACTCCTTTTGGTTGCTAAAACACAGCCCATGGCCCATTTATTGTAAAATCAAACTTTTTTATATATTTTTTTTAAACGGCCTAAGCCGTTTATTCGCTTATGTAAGGGTCTATGTAATATGTACCTGAATGCAAACCCGCATGACACAGGTCTAGGCATTTCCCACGTTGCGGCCGCGATCTTTCGCGCTTATAATAGGATTTCTTACCTGTGTTAGTTGCCTTGTCCTCTGGCTTCTTTGCTTACTTATTTTCTGAATTCTTATTAAATGGGATCATCAGCCCGTTTACTCAAATTAAAATTTGCGAAGAAATATTTTTACTCTTTGAGACATTTATAATTACATAAAGCAGTAAGGAAATAAATAAACTGTGATAAATTCAATCCATTCTCCTAGGCCTAAATTAGGATGTGGTTTCTCGCTCTTCCCGGTGTAAATATCCATATTTAATGCATATCCTGTCTCACTACAGCACAAAACCCATACTTTTGTCTAAACAATTATCAATAACATCTTAGCGACATATTCTAGAAAGATAAAGTAACAAGCAATAGTATTTCATATAGATATAGGAATTTTTTACGACATTGTTGAAGGTAGATGTGCTTCTGTGGAAGGAAATCACTGATAACGCTTCAGAGGGTGGGGCGAGTTTGGGTACGCTAGGTGCCGGAAGACGACAAAGTACCGCTATGTGGGCTGCCAAGGAGTAGAAAAGGGCTGGAAGGGTTGTAAATAGTTTTAACAGTCCCAGGATATCAATTAGAACAACAAGCTATTAGAATCGGCGCCGAGAACGAATTTTTGAACTTACAACGGCTTAAGTCGTCTCTGCCCCTTAAAGGGTTAAATAACCTCTATGAAAAGGCGTAAAGGTCAAACAAACTACGGGTTCGGACTCAAAACATACACATAATTTTGTTCAGGTTTCTCTCTATTTTCCTGCAAATGACCTTGAATCTGATGTGATGAAGGTTAACCAACCCGCTCATCGTAATCAGCGACCCCAAAAACCCCATGAAAAGACCATACCGCTCCAAATGGCTTTTTTAGATCAAATTTTGACCTGTAAAATATTTTATTTTTCTCTATATGTTCCACGTCTTATTGACAGGAGCACTTAAAACCATAAAGTGCTGTAGAATTAAGTGATCAAAAATCATTGTAATTATTTCAATTTAGGGTAATATCAATGGATATTTTCTCTCTTCAAGACACCATTGCCCATATCTAATTCTCTTCCATTCTTCCCGGTTAGTTGCAGTAGATGGTTAGAAGGTGAAAAGTAGATATTTAGGTCATCCTAAGAATTCTTTCTAATAAGGACAGTATTCGGCTAACAACTTTGGGACGCCTTAGGTGTTGTAATATTCTATTTACATAATACATTTGTTTGTAGATTGTAATATGCCAGTAAATAAATAACCCCATTTTTGAAGAAATTAATTTATGCAAACTTGAGAACACAATTCGCGTTTCTGACTCAACGTTCTTCTTGTTTCAGATTTGCGGATCAGTAACTTCAGCGAGTTTTCCAAAGGGAAGAGCTTGGGTCTGAAGATCAAAGAACTTGGGGTCTGTTTGAGAGAAGTCGTCGGGAGGTTTGCCAGGATCTGCGATTCCGAAGGGGTCAAGCATGATCTGCCAGTGACCTTACAGCCAGATGGTAGGACTTGTAGTGATAACGATAAGAATGTTATCTCTGGTATTCTTAAAAGTGTTTCTAAAATTTTGTATAATAATATACATGACAGGCGGAAGGTCAATTGAAGCGGAATAACCATCTAAATTCATATTTTGTGTCATGCCATTGTATTTAGGTTCTTCTTGAGGATCAAATCACTAGGCATACACACTAAATACACAAAAGTGTACATTCCAGTTTTAGCCCCTTCAGTTCACTTCTACCTTCCCTCGGTTCATTACGGTCTACCTTCCAGTCTACTTATGGTCCACTTCTAGTCCACATCAAGTCCAATTTCGATCTTTCCAGCCTGCCTCTTGTCTACGTCTGGTCCACTTCCAGTCCAATTTTGATCATTCCAGCCTGCCACTTGTCTACGTCTGGTCCATTTCCATTCCACATCCAGTCCAATTTTGGTCTTTCCAGCCTGGTTCTTGTCTACGTCTCGTCCACATCCAGTCTATTTTTTTTTCTTTCCAGCCTGCTTCTTGTCTACGTCTGGTCTACATCCAGTCCAATTGTGCTCTTTTCAGCCTGCTTCTTGTCTACGTCTGGTCCCCATCCAGTCCAATTTTGCACTTTCCAGCCTGCTGCTTGTCTACGCCTGGTCCTCTTCCAGTCCAAGTTTGCTCTTTCCTGCCTGCTTCTTGTCTACGTCTGGACCACTTCCGGTCCACGTCCAGTCCAATTTTGCTCATTCCAGGCATCTTCTTGTTTACGTCTGGTCCACATCCAGTCCAATTTTGGTCTTTCCAGTCTGCTTCTTGTCTACGTCTGGCCCACACCCAGTCCAATTTTGCTCTTTCCAGTATGCTTCTTGCCTACGTCTGGTCCACATCCAGTCCAATTTTGCTCTTTCCAGGCTTCTTCTTGTCTACGTCTGGTCCACATCCAGTCCAATTTTGCACTTTCCAGCCTGCTGCTTGTCTACGCCTGGTCCTCTTCCAGTCCAAGTTTGCTCTTTACTGCCTGCTTCTTGTTTACGTCTGGACCACTTCCGTTCCACGTCCAGTCCAATTTTGCTCATTTCAGGCATCTTCTTGTTTACGTCTGGTCCACATCCAGTCCAATTTTGGTCTTTCCAGTCTGCTTCTTGTCTACGTCTGGCCCACATCCAGTCCAATTTTGCTCTTTCCAGTATGCTTCTTGTCTACGTCTGGTCCACATCCAGTCCAATTTTGCTCTTTCCAGGCTTCTTCTTGTCTACGTCTGGTCCACATCCAGTCCAATTTTGCTCTTTCCAGCCTGCTTCTTGTCTACGTCTGGTCCACATCCAGTCTATTTTTTTTCTTTCCAGCCTGCTTCTTGTCTAGGTCTGGTCTACTTCCAGTCCAAGTTTACTAACAACAGCATGCCTCCTGTCTTCATCTGGTCAACTTCCAGCCCACTTCCGGCCCAATTTTTCACACTCCAACCTGCCCTCTTTCTTTTAGGCCCTATTTTAGCACACCGGGCCCAATTTTGCACCCTTCAGCCTAACTCCTGTATACTTTAGGCCCACTTCCGGTCAAATCTTTCTCACTTCAGCCTGCCTCTTGTCTACTTCCAGCCTTTGATAAAAGTTATAAAGGGCAATCTAAGATATCAAAAGATAAAATACATATAAATAAAATTATATTGTATTATTCTTAACTGCATCTTTGCAATATTTTTTAGTACCTACACCATTCCATACAATACCGCCAGTCATGAAGCGAACCTCAACCTACCAAATACCACCACAAGTATCGGAAGTAAAGGCTGAACCAGAATCAAATAATATCATACACGAGTTTGGCGATTATGTGAAACCGGTAAAATATATATTTATTCTTATTTGATCATATCTTAACGACCACTATGATTTTTGAGATGTTTTATCAAAGGATTAACACCAATTTTTGACAGTATCGTTTTGATGTCTTTTCTTTGGGAAGGGAAGTAAGGACTTACTCCGGTACTAGATTACTTAATTATTTATTTTCACCGCACTTTTTTTAGCCATAATTAGTGTAGTTGATTTTTTTTTTTGTCGAAAAAAAAGCCACCAAATCTTTTAAGAATTAAACCCACCTACAAAGTAACAGAGTGCTATTCAACCATTTATTTAAACGAAATCATAGACTTATCACATTTATTTACATAAAACGTATGTAAATAAAATTAATTTATAAAAACTCTTTATTGTGTATTTATATATACATATACATATACAGGATGTCGAAAATCACCCGTCCACGCCTCGTTATAATGTGCAAATTATTTATTTTTCAGAACCTGATATGAAAATGACGTATTTTCTGAGAAGTACATTAAAAATTAACTTCTTTATGATAGTGGGCTCTTCAGGCCGAAATTTTATCGATCCATATTTTCCTATATATATATATATTATTATTATTATTAAATTTTAATGTCCATTTATTATTAACTACGAATTTTAGGACGGGTTATCTATAGGATACCACCCTTTTCTAGCCTGGATAGGACTGATGCCATTTCTTTTTTCTAAAGAAAAGCCACCACCTTATGGTGGGAATCAAACATATATATATATATATATATATATATATATATATATATATATATATATAAACATAATAACAACAGAAATCTATACGAATAGTAACCACGAAAACCCTTCAGTTTTTTGTTTAAATAAATGCCATTAAACATAATTTTTTTTACGGCTCCCCGACATCCAGGCCATACGAGCCTACATCTGTAGTTCAGCTGAGATTAGAAAAATACTTGCTTCATGCGGTACTCGAACTCCCATCTCCCGCATAAAAATCCAACGCGTTAGGCACACCTGAACTTTTGTATTGATTATAGTATTTAGTAAAGACAATTTGTCTGTCTCGTGTATAGAATATAATTTGGGGGGGGGGGGGAGGCTGGGAGCACCTACGCATTTGGGGTGTAGGGAAAATTTTAAATATTTTAGTAGACCAGGGTAAATGTAGAATACATTTTTCGTTTTTATAGGCCTTTTTTACACGAAATTTTCTCAACGAAACAAAATTTCGGAGGGCGCTGCAGCCCTCTCAGCCCACCCCCTTATATAACATCATGTTCTGTCACTCTATTTACTAACATTTGAACACGCCTTCAGGACGACCCAATCCGAGAAGATGTGGTCAAGACCCCTACAGACTTCGTGGAAGCGTACTGCAGGAGAGACAGGACCACGCCCATCTACCAGGATGTCGGCAGTGTCAAAAGCACATTCGGTCAGGAGTATGTTATCATATGTAGGCTGCGAAATATCGGAGGTAAAATATTTCCTTTTCTCCATACTATTTGTAATCAGTATTAGATGGCAACTAAATCGTCACCTATCACAAGCCATGTTCCTTCCAGCATAGACAACTTTTTTTTTTTTTTTTTACGGCGCATCTACATCTTGGCTATTAGCGCCGGGCTATCTATAGGTTGCCACCCTTTTATAATGCCAACAGCACGTGGTCGGTCACCCATTCAGGTACAGCATAGACAAGAAAACAGTGTTGCAGCAATAGACTGGAAGAGCTTGATTGCTAGGGAGCTTCCATTGAAAAGAAGTACTTAGCAACCAGCTGATAAAAACAATGAATGCACTGTTTTTGTTTTTTCAGTGTTTAAATACTTCTCTAACCATCAAGTTGTTTTTAATTTATTCTGTAAACATGGTGCACAACCGAGACAATAATGAATATTTAGTCAAAATATAAATGTAAATATGTGAGGCTGAGTGTAAATATGTGAACTGTAGATATTTATTTTTGTATATAATATAAGTGTTCAGTTTTTTTTCTATTATTCATTCTTCATTATTATTTTGTGTGAGAACACGCAATATGACGGAACCTCTTGATATGTGAGTATATCCATATTTCTTAAAACTCGTTAACAGTCATATGAGGAGCTTAGTATCAAAGTTGGACAACTCCATTTTTTTCAGTTTTGAGATTTTTGTCGATTCTAAAGTGGATTTTTATGCTGCATTCGATTTTGCAACTGTTTTTCATTAAAAACGGTCAGAAAATAGGTAAAATAGCGTTTATTTCAACCGTTCAGAATCAAAATATGGACAACTCCAATTTAGTAGCCAATGAGAAGCTTGCATTCATGCAATCTGCTCCCAACATGCATTGCAAATCCATCATGGCCGAATGTTTATAGTTACTTGTAATGAGTGCATTTAGCATTGATTCTAATTAATAACTAGCTGTTATCCGGCACTCTATGGTGCCGAATGTTGGATTTTGAGGCAAAAACTGTTGGTAATTGAATGTTTCTGATTTAGGTATGACTCGAATGAGACCCCTACCAATTCTATAGAATAATTATTTTATTAATAAACGGGCTTTATATAACAACAACCGTGAAAAATAGCAATTATTTCATTTAAAATATTCCTATTTTACTCAAGTGGTAGAGCTATGTATCCTTCCAAACATATTTTCAAGACCTCAGGTAAATAAATTAACAGCTAATGTGGTACTGGTAACTGTTCTCGACATATTCCTCTTTATTTAAATTTCCGCGTAGGTATAACAACTAAATATTTACTGTTTCACACTAGATATTAAATAGATCTCAAATTCATATTTGTTTGGTTTCAAAAGAGGATAGACTCAATTTTCAAATGGCTCCCTTTGGTTTCAAAAACAGACAACTCCATGACTTGGTTTCAAACACGGACAACTCCACTATTTAAAGTGTAATTACGGCCTTAATACTTATATTATTTTGTTATGCCTTTGAAATAATGTTTCTGAGGCCTATAAGAATAACATATAAAAAAATCACCATGATACTGTCATCAATATAGTAGATATGGTTTTTTGCCTCTCCTGTAAAAAAAGCAAAAGTGGAGTTGTCCAACTTTGATACTAAGCTCCTCATATATAGACGGTCACAGAAAAATTACTTGGTACGTTGAAACTCTCAACTTTTCAAGGCGGCTCTCAGAATTAGCAGAGAATACAGGCTATTCTACTTGATGCCAAGAAACCCACCTCTTCATAAGTCTGAAATTATCCAGGCTGTGACTTAATGACTTCTTTATACTATCCATGAGTCTTAAGCTCCGTTTCCATTACTACTAAACTGCCCTGCGACATGTCGCCGCAACATGTCGCAGAATGGAAACACTTTGCAACATGTCGCTGCGACAAAAAATGTCGCAGTCGACCGTGCGAGAATACCAATTTGTGGAGTGTTCCATTCTGCGACATGTCGCACGACATGTCGCCGCAACATGTCGCAGAATGGAAACACTTTGCAACAAAAATGTCGCAGCGGCCGGCCGGTGCAACAAAACATGTCTCCGCGACTTTTTGCCTACTAGCCCAGTCAAACGGCACTCAAAAAGGGGTCGAAGTGAAAAGTTTGTGTAATTGTGATTGCCTTAATTCTATGTTGATGGACATTTTTCAAATCGTATTTTTTTTTAATTATTGCTGTTTTTAATTATGGAACGGTTTTCTTAGATCTTCCTTTTTAACGTGTTCCTTTCTGTATTTAAAATATCAACGTCTGTATAATTAAAATTATGTTTATTATTTGGCGCTAATGGCCAAGTTGTAGATGCGCCGTTAAAAGAAAAAAATGTTTATTATTTATTGCGCGTTCCGTCAATGCCGTCCAGTTCTCGTTTGTGTCTATACTTTTAGCATGTTGAACAATTCGTTTTTGCAATAGTTGTTCTGATTCCCCTATGTAGCATGAGTTGCAATCCTTACAACGAATTTTGTATATATTGTTTTTTGTGGCTGTCGGTTTAACATTGTCCTTAATCTATGTATATAAAAATCACGTGTTCTGTCTGTTTGTTCCGTTTGTTCCTTATACAAATCCACACCGTTTGACCGATTTTGACCAAACTTGGCACACAGGTAGGTCTTGATACGGGAAATCTCCTAGGCTAGGTCAAAAAAATCTACCAGCTGTCTGTCTGTATGTTTGTGCCTTATACAAATCCAAACTCGGTACCGTCTCCACACCGTTCGTCCGATTTTGACTAAACTCGGTACACATGTAGATCTTAATCTGGGGAGTGTCGTAGGCTAAGTCAAAAACTTCTACCAGCTGTCTGTCTGTATGTTTGTCCCTTATACAAATCCACACCGTTCGTCCGATTTTGACTAAACTCGGTACACATGTAGATCTTAATCTGGGGATTGTCGTAGGCTAAGTCAAAAACGTCTTATAGCTGTCTGTCGGTATGTTTGTCCCTTATACAAATCCACACCTTTCGTCCGATTTTGACTAAACTCGGTACACAGGTAGATCCTAATCTGGAGAGTGCCGTAAGCTAGGTCAAAAACATCTACCAGCTGTCTCTCTGTACGTTTGTTTTTTATAAAAACCCACACCGTTTCACAGATTATGATCAAACTGGGCACACAGGTTGGTCTTGATCAGGGGATTGTCATAGGCCAGGTCAAAAACGTCTACCAGCTGTTTTCTGTATGTTTTTTTTTATTATTAAAAATCCACACCGTTAGACCGATTTTTACCAAACTTGGCATACATGTATGTCTTGATACGGGGGGTGCTATAGGTTATGTCAAAGTCGTCTAGGACTCACAGTTGGGAGGTCACGGGTTCGAAACAGTTACAGATTCGTGTTATTAGATTTTAATAATACTTATTTGGTTTTTAATTTATTTTGGCTTTTCTATATGCAGAAAGCATGTGTAGCATGGCACGCCGGGTAACAGCTAGTATTGCTATAATTATTTTCAATTCCATTACGAAATTTCCAACCTATTTTGCCAACTTCTTTAGATATTAGTTTCAGTCTAATAGCTCTTAAAGGGTGGTAATGGAAAGTACTTCGTAAAATAATATTTGTTTAAAAGTAAAGTAATTTAGAGAATCGATGAATGTTTATTATTGTACAAAATTTGATTTTGGGAGTTACAACAAAATATTTTTGCATAGGAAACCCCCTTAAGAGGTGCGAACAACGGCACGAAACATGTCGGGCAAAATAGAGAAAATAAAGAAGTTGAATATATTGTAGCGGTTATCAGATAACCCCCAAAAAAAAACACATGTTTTAAAAAAAAAATAAATAAAACATTATTAAGTGTTCTCTCGCAATTGAAAACTGCAATTCATTCTTGTAAGTTGTAAATCCTATACACTTAACATTGGTGACCCCTGATATTGAACAATACTTCTGATTTCACTTCTCGCCGTTCGTCATGTCCAAAAAAAACTCATCTACGTCCGATACAGATCTCCATGAAACCCAGCCTGAGGTTAGTTTCTACCAAGGGCCGAGTTCAAGACTACCGACATTCTGGAAACAGAACCCGACTTTATGGTTCGCGACGATCGAGGCTGTATTTGCGACATCCCGCGTAACATCGAGCCTAAAAAAATTCCAGCTCGTCATACCGAATCTCGATCTGGATGTTCTTAGCCAAGTCTCAGATATCGTCCTCCAACCGACTGAGCAACCATACGAGGACCTTAAAGCTAGGCTCATCAACACGTTCGGAGAATCCGAAACACGTAGAATTAGCAAGCTGTTAGAAGAAATGCCACTCGGAGACCAGACTCCTTCACAGCTCCTCAGAAAAATACAACAATTAGCTGGCTCCGATGTATCAAACGGATTTATTAGCACCCTGTGGATGAAGAATTTACCCCCACGAATTCGTCCCATCCTCATTTCCACAGGCCACACTGACATCCAAAAACTGGCAGAAGTAGCCGACAAGATCTTGGAGGTATCCCCGTCAGCTGAAACGTACGCTATTCGAGACATGTCAGAACCTCGCCCAAACAAGTCTTCCGCAACTACCACATCAGTCACGAACAGATGCGAGCACCCATCCGAAGATTTCGGAGCTCTACGCCGCGACGTAGACGAGATCCTACGCTTTCTGAAGATGAAGAACCGCGAAAGAAGCTCCAGCAGCAGCCGGAATCAAGACAATCTCCCTCGATCCCAGTCGCGCGATACCTGCTATTACCACCAGGAAATCCGAAGAGCCAGCTTTAAACTCGGAAATGTGAAAGTTGCGGCGGAAACTTTCACAACCCAGCAGCACCGCCGCCTATTTCTGACGGACAGAACCACTGGTCAGCCCTTCCTCATTGACACAGGAGCATGCATATCTCTTCTCCCTGTGCCCAAAGGACGGCGTAAGACTCCATCTGATTTCACCTTAATAGCAGCCAACAACTCCCCGATTCCAACCTTCGGTGAAATCACTCGACATGTCGACTTAGGACTCAGAAAACCTCTCAAGTGGACCTTTGTCTTAGCCGACGTCGCCAAGGCTATATTAGGTGCTGATTTTCTCTACTGGCATCAGCTTACTGTGGACTTAAGAAACAGGAGACTGATCGACCAGCACTCAGGACGTAGCATTGTAGGTACCATATCCTCAGCAGAAATACCAACCTTCTCCATCTTTCCAGCCGATAATCGATTTGCCCGCATCCTAGGTGAATTCCCTACCGTCACTCAGGTCACTCCCATCCGTGGACCATCCAATTCAACAGTGGAGCATCATATAGAGACCAAAGGACGACCTGTCACGGCTAAATGCCGCCGTTTGCCTCCAGGAATTTACCAGGAAGTCAAAAAGGAGATCCAGGAGCTCATCGACAGCGGAATATGCCAACCTTCCAAAAGTCCATGGTCCAGTCCACTCCACGTAGTGAAGAAAAAAGATGGTACTCTCCGATTGTGTGGAGACTATCGAGCCCTGAACGCCATCACTATTCCCGATCGATATGGAATACCCAATCTTCGAGACTTCACAATGGAGATACATGGCAAGAAGATCTTCTCCAAAATAGATCTCCGCAAGGCTTACTATCATATACCGATAGCAGTAGAAGATCGAGAGAAAACTGCCATTATTACCCCATTTGGCCTTATTGAATACAACAGGATGAGTTTTGGACTGAAGAACGCAGGTCAAAGCTTCCAGCGTTTCGTCGACAACCAATTCCGAGACCTACCCTTTCTCTTCAAGTTTCTTGACGACTTCTTGATCGCTTCGGACAACGAGGAACAACATGAAGCTCACATCAGAGAAGTACTTCGTCGTCTCGACATGAACGGCATCGCTGTGAACCCATCGAAATGCGTCTTCGGTGCCCCAGAGCTCGATTTCCTTGGATTCCATCTAACACCATCTGGCATCACACCTCTGGAAGACAAAGTTAAGGCTGTCCTAGAATTCCCACTTCCCAAGGACGTTCGAGAACTTCTGCGCTTTATGGGCATGGTGAATTTCTACCGACCTTGTCTTCGCCACGCAGCATCAATCCAACAACCTCTCAACGGACTTCTCCATCAGGTCAAGAAAAATGACAAAACTCCAATCAATTGGAACGAAGAAACGCTCAAGGCTTTCGAAGACACCAAGAAGAACCTTGTTGAAGCAACTGAGCTCGTCCATCCGAACCCAGACGCAGAGATCTCACTCGCATGCGACGCATCTGACGTCGGTCTAGGCGCTGTCTTACAACAAAAACAGGATAACAAATGGCATCCTCTAAGCTTTTTCTCGTTAGCACTCAATAAAGCGCAGAAGAATTACTCTGTCTACGACAGGGAGCTTCTGGCTATATACAAGGCCATCAAACATCTTCAACCTCAACTGGAAGGCCGAGTTTTCTCAGTCATCACAGATCATCGCCCATTAGCTCATGCTTTCACTCAAAAGCCTGAATCCACTTCACCTCTCCGCATCCGTTGGCTAACTTACATTAGCCAATTCACCACTACGATCATCTATAGTCCAGGCAGGGAAAACATTGTTGCCGATTCCCTATCAAGGATTGCTGAAATCCAAACTCCAGACGATTTTGTCGCCCTTTCTTTAGCCCAACAAGAAGACCATGAGATCAGCCGACTCCAGGAACAAACTAACCTAACCTTTAGAGCCATCGAAATTCCTGGCACCGACAAGACCCTTCTCTGTGAGATGTCAACAGGCAAGGCAAGGCCATATCTCCCGAAGAACTTCAGGCACAGTGCTTTCGTCAAGGTGCACACCTTAAGTCATCCTGGCGTCCGGACAACACGGAAAATGGTAGCAGAGCGATATTTCTGGCCAAACATGAATAAGGAAGTAGCTGATTGGGCTAAGTGCTGTATCGCTTGCCAGAAGAGTAAGATACACCGGCATACCCATGCACGTCCTGGAACATTCCCAGCTGCCACTCGCTTTCAGCATGTCCACTTAGATTTAATTGGCCCACTACCACCCTCCGACGGCCACCGTTACTGTCTCACGATGATAGACCGTCAAACCAGATGGACAGAAGGAATACCATTACGTGACATCACAGCCGAAACCGTCTCAAGCGCATTCTACACTGGTTGGATCTGCCGATTCGGCGTTCCCTCAAGAATAACCACCGACCAAGGCCGGCAATATGAATCCCAGCTTTTTCATCAGCTGACTTCGCTTCTGGGAATCGAGAAAGGTCGCACAACTGCTTATCATCCCCAAGCTAACGGATGCATAGAACGATGGCACCGGACACTCAAAGCCGCCATTACAGCACACCTTGACATCAACAACTGGACCCGCATATTGCCAACCGTACTCCTCGGACTCAGAGCCAGCCTGCGAGATGATACTTCATCGAGCATAGCTGAAGCAGTCTACGGTTGTCCCATAAGATTGCCAGGTGAATTCTTGGAGCAACACACGACCGCGGAAGATCCACACGTACTCCTGCAGGAGCTGAAGGAACATCTTCGCACCCTTCGACCAGCCGAGTATAAGGAGAGCACTAAGAAGACCTACGTACACCAGGAGTTGCAGAACTGCACGCATGTGTTCATCAGGGAAGACTGTGCCCGACGTCCGCTGACACCACCATACTCCGGACCACACAGAGTTCTCCAACGACACGACAAGTACTTCGAAGTGCAACTCCCAGGCCGCCAAGCCACCATATCGATAGACCGGCTTAAGCCTGCGTTTCTTCCATCCGAACATACTCAGGACACACCACCAGTTCTCCCAAAAACGCAGTCTCAAACGCCACCGCCAACTCAAGAGCCCTACAGGACCCGTTCCGGGAGAACCGTGAAACGAGTATCACAGTCAGCTTCTCTGACTCCGTCATCTGGGAGGGGAATCCTGTAGCGGTTATCAGATAACCCCCAAAAAAAACACATGTTTTAAAAAAAAAATAAATAAAACATTATTAAGTGTTCTCTCGCAATTGAAAACTGCAATTCATTCTTGTAAGTTGTAAATCCTATACACTTAACAATATAAATATATATACATATATATATATATATATATATATATATATATATATATTATTTTTTTAATGTTTTCCG
Organism: Gonocerus acuteangulatus; assembly: GCA_946811695.1. Lineage (NCBI taxonomy): Eukaryota > Metazoa > Arthropoda > Insecta > Hemiptera > Coreidae > Gonocerus > Gonocerus acuteangulatus. The sequence goes on from OX328131.1 coordinate 14,431,786, forward strand.
GTAGTATAATATTCTATTATTACTATAGCTATAATACCATATATGTGTATATGTATCTACATATGTACGCACACATACTCACTTACATACATATACATTAATATTTCCTTTTATGTATATGTATGTATGTGAGTATGTGTGAGTGTGTGCGCGCGCGCGTATATATGTAGAAATACACATATATGGTATTATAGCTAGAGTAATACGTATTAATATATAATGTTATATTATTTTAAACTTCATTTAGACATACCTTAAGTTTATAAATTTGTAATTATATATTAAAAACTGTAATCAGACAGTTCCTTAAGCATATATAGTTTCCATTCCATTAAGTTATGTTCCAATTTAAACTATTTCATGTTCCAATTTATAATATCGCCGATACAAAAGCAAACTAACGAATATGAAAATCACCACTTTTCAGAGTGGAAAAGTATTTATTCATAACTTTTTTTTGGACAGTCAAATATTCGGCAGATTTGACCTTTTGATAGTGGAATACTTTCCCTTTAATAGAGTGAAGTCAGATTGAAGAATTTGCCGTAAATAAGTCCAGCAGAAATTATTAAAGATGGACAATGAAAGATGCATTTTTTCATATTCGTTAGTTTGCTTTTGTATCGACGATATCACCGTTAGCTTTATAATTTCTAATCATTAATTACTGCATTTTTACTGTAATATTAATGCATGGTTCTATTTGTTGTTAGCACCTGATGATGGCACATTTGTGCTGAAAGGCCTAATGCAAAATAAAAAAAATAAAAAGTGGGAAGACTGAATTTTGTTTCACCTTCTGGGATATATATATATATATATATATATATATATATATATATATATATATATATATATATATATATATTAATTCTTCTGAATATGATCCAATATATATTTTTTTCTTGTTCTTTTTTCTTTTATGGCAGGGGGTCGATAAAGCAGAAGACCATTCGTTTTTATTCAACTAATTTATTCTCTCTATTTTGCCCGACTTGTTTCGTGCCTATATATATATATATATATATATATATATATATATATATATATATATATATATATATATATATGTGTGTGTGTGTGTTGGTATTCATAGTGGTAATCTATAGAGGAAAATATACTTTAAACTACATCGGTCCATTAGAGTGGGTGGGGGGGGGGGGGTGTACTCCGGACTTACATTGCCAATTCGCCACTACCAGCCGTAATTTTGGTTATATTTCAACAAAACTCAGTAATCGTAGTGGTAATCTAAAGAGAAAAATTGTTTTTAACAATAAACTAAATTGGTTCATTAGGAGGGGGGGGGGGTTACTCTAGACCCAAACTACTAATGTACTCATACATGTGGTAATTTCTGCTGTTTTGTAACGAAACGTCTTATCTGATGAGAAATAAGTGTTGTAAAAATGAACTAAATTGGTCTATCGAAAAGGAGGGTTTACTTTGTACAATGTTTCTATAGGATTAGCCCGCCAGACGTGGGTTCGCAAAGCTGCCGCAAGGAGCTCATCAAAATGCAATGGAGCAGAACTATTCATGTAATTGTTTTATTTATGTAGGTTATTTAAAGCATAATATTCAGGAAATTGAATTCGCCGCGTCATGTCGCTGCGACTTGTCGTAATGGAAACGTACCTTTAGGAGATAATCATAGTACACATAACGCATTTTTCCTATTTTCCCGCATAACAACATTCCCTGTGACCATTGGCATCAAACAATACATAATTTATTAACTTGTATTATTCCATTTGAATTTTATTTTAAACTAGCTGTTACCCAGTGTGCCATGCTACACCTACTTTCTGCCCATGGCTCTCCCCGTATCAAGATCTACCTTTATACCCAGTTACGTCAAAATCGGTCAAACAGTGTGAATTTGTTTATATCTGTCTAGTAATTTGTGTAACAGCCAACAGAGGCCAGCACTACAGCAGTTCAGAAAAAAACGACAGAGGCCAGCACCAGAGCCTGCGAGTAGATAGCTCTTATCAGAGAAAGGCCAGCGCTCCTTAGTTAGATAGTGACTGTTGAAATAAAATTGAAATAAACTGCATTACATGATTATTTTTTTTTATATTTAATTTATAGAGTTCCGTGACGCAGGCGAAAAACTCTATAGACGTCAATGTTAAGTAGCAAAAAAAGAAATAAAGAAAGAAAAAAGAAAAGATAGTAAGGAGAAAAAGAAGAACTGTGATAGAGACAAAAAACAAACAAACAAACAAACAAATTTAAATGCAAATGAACAAATACAACATGAAAAGTAAAAATAAATGGATTTAAAAAATCATTACATGATTATATAATGATGTAAAGTCATCAATGATTTCGAGTTATTCTAATTATCAGGAACATCAATAAATAAATTTGAGACATTATTCAAAATGGCTGTCGATTCAAAATGGCCGGCAGAATCTGAATAGTTCAGTGTAGCCAATTTTTCTTGAACAAAACGTTTGACCTTTTGGCCATATTTTGAAATTTGACTATTTTGACCTATCCTAGGAGATTTCCCGTATCAAGGCCTTCCTGTGTGCCAAGTTTAGTCAAAATCGGTCAAACGGTGTAGATTTGTATAAGGCACAAACAGACAAACAGACGGACACATGATTTATATATATATATAGATTAAAATATTCCGGTTTTTATAAAATAAAGTTTGATTTGACATTATTTTGGACTGGATGTTTATGTTTTATGATTTTTTTCTTGGGATGAGGGATGAATGGAATGTAAAATGGGATCAAAACGGTTTTTCCTCGTTTATTTTTCTCTATGTCATGGATTTAAATAAATATTTCATTCCCTTAACATAGGCCCTGAGGGGTGGGATACTGTAGAGGTATCTGATTCTTGTTCATTTGTACCACTAGGGAAATAGAGTGGTTAATAATGTTATCCATCCGGAACATTTTCTTCTTTTCGGTTGCACCTCATCCGACCCTCCAACGACGACACAACATTTTTATTGCGCGCCCGAGTTTTGAACTCCGGGCCTCCAAAATATAGGTTGTGTGCACTACTACTGACCAAAACTCGACCTCCACTTGGTTAAAATTTCCATTTAATAATATAGAATTTCTGTTCAGGAGAAGGGAAAGCTAAGAAGAAGTCAACAGCCAAACAGCGAGCTGCAGCTAACCTTATCAAGTCCTTATTGTGGAAGCAGAAGAGGGAGAAGCTACACCCGGAAGCAAGGCATCTCTCTGAAGATGAGTAAGCTTCACCGAATATAATTTTGTGTAGAGTGGGCAAGTTGGATACATTCAAGTATTTTAATATATTCGGAGCCCCATATTAACCACTACTTACGCATAGCTAGCCAAAAATAGATGTTCTCCTCATGCTACTCCCTCACTGGTGCGGGCCTTCAAAGACCCTCTCCACACGTTACACCCTCACTTGTGCGGGCCGACATACACGCTCTGCCAATGCTACTCCTTTAGTAGTGCGGGCCACATAGACGCTCTGCCCTACTCCCTCACTGGTGCGGGCCTTCAAAGACCCTCTCCACACATTACACTCTCGCTGGTGCGGGCCGACATACACGCTCTGCCAATGCTACTCCTTCAGTAGTGCGGGCCACATAGACGCTCTGCCCTACTCCCTCACTGGTGCGGGCATTCAAAGACCATCCCCACACGTTACACCCTCACTGGTGCGGGGCGACATACACGCTCTGCCAAAGCTACTCCTTTAGTAGTCCGGACCACATAGACGCTCTGCCCTACTCCCTCACTGGTGCGGGCCTTCAAAGACCCTCTCCACACGTTAACCTCTCGCTGGTGCGGGCCGACATACACGCTCTGCCAATGCTACTCCTTCAGTAGTGCGGGCCACATAGACGCTCTGCCCTACTCCCTCACTGGTGCGGGCCTTCAAAGACCCTCTCCACACGTTACACTCTTGCTGGTGCGGGCCGACATACACGCTCTGCCAATGCTACTCCTTTAGTAGTGCGGGCCACAAAGACGCTCTGCCCTACTCCCTCACTGGTGAGGGCTTTACTGCAAAAATTGATCTGTCTTAAAACATTGATCTAAAAATTGATCTGTCTTAAAACATTATTTTCGCGCTACCTAGGGGCGATTTTCTTGTTGTTCTGATGTTCTTCTAGTTTTTCAGTAGATATTATATGATAGTTTTACTTCATCCTTTCTTCTCTATGATGTCTATTCTCTCAATACCACCTGAAAACAAACAGTAAAACATTAGCAGCGTGATATCAGGATATTCTTTATTAATTATGTAACTAATTTCCTCTGGCTAATCAATTGTATGTTAGACTACATCGATATTTTAAGCAGCCGACTAGAAACTAGCAGACTAGCGGAAGGTTCGCCTACGATCCTTCAGGCTGACCTTATTTTTAAGGCCCCTCAAGAGAAGCATTCATAGATGCGGAACATTCACCGTTTTAATAAATTGACTTTTTTGAGAATTTTGATATTAATGTACTAAATTTTCGCCAATGAAAGAAAAATTGTATAAAATATACTTTCTATCCTTCTATTGACATGAACAGGAAGATGCTGGCCATCCAGGTGATGTGTGAGTTCCTGGATTTCGAGAAGGACCTTGAGAAGGTAACGCAAGAAGAGTACCACAGAACACCAATTTATACACCGGTCTTGAACTCAGCGGGCAACCAGGTCAGGTGCAAAGCTTTGGGATTCAACGCTGTAGGCAAGTTGTTTTCCATTTTATCAAAGTTTCCAAAAATAGTTTTATCCGTGTACTTTTAAATGGTTTTATTTCATTCCCTACGTCACGTTTCCTATAGGATATGGTTTTATTTCATTCCCTACGTCACGTTTCCTATAGGGTATGGTTTTATCTCATTCCCTACGTCACGTTTCCTATAGGATATGGTTTTATCTCATTCCCTACGTCACGTTTCCTATAGGGTATGGTTTTATTTCATTCCCTACCTCACGTTTCCTATAGGATATGGTTTTATTTCATTCCCTACGTCACGTTTCCTATAGGATATGGTTTTATTTCATTCCCTACCTCACGTTTCATATAGGATATGGTTTTATTTCATTCCCTACCTCACGTTTCCTATAGGATATGGTTTTATTTCATTCCCTACCTCACGTTTCCTATAGGATATGGTTTTATTTCATTCCCTACGTCACGTTTCCTATAGGATATGTTTTTATTTCATTCCCTACCTCACGTTTCCTATAGGATATGTTTTTATTTCATTCCCTACCTCACGTTTCCTATAGGATATGCTTTTATTTCATTCCCTACGTCACGTTTCCTATAGGATATGGTTTTATTTCATTCCCTACCTCACGTTTCCTATAGGATATGTTTTTATTTCATTCCCTACCTCACGTTTCCTATAGGATATGGTTTTATTTCATTCCCTACGTCACGTTTCCTATAGGATATGTTTTTATTTCATTCCCTACCTCACGTTTCCTATAGGATATGGTTTTATTTCATTCCCTACCTCACGTTTCCTATAGGATATGGTTTTATTTCATTCCCTACGTCACGTTTCCTATAGGATATGGTTTTATTTCATTCCCTACGTAACGTTTCCTATAGGTTATGGATCTGGAAGCCTATTAAAGCAAAGCGGTAATTTTTTTTATTTATTTTTTAGATGGTGGGTTCGAGTCTCACCTGCGGCAGGAATTTACTCAACGAGCCGTGACAAAATTCCTGCCGCAGGTGAGGCTCGAACCCACCATCTCCCGCATGAGAATCTGAGGCGTTAGCGACTAGACCACGGGAGACACGCAAATCGTTACGATTTTCTTTAGACGAATTCTACCGAAGAAACTAATCTAGAGTGCGAACAGACAAATATATTACTACTAACTGACCCGACAGACGTTTTCCAGTCTTAAATATGAATATTGAATTAGCATATTTATAATTAACTAGCTGTTACCCGGCGTGCCAAGCTACGCTTACTTTCTGCACATAGAAAAGCCTAAATAGAAACCAAATAAGTATTATTAAAATATAATAACACGAATCTGTAACTGTTATGAACCCGTGGCCTCCCAACTGTGAGTCCTAGACGACTTTGACCTAACCTATAACACCCACCGTATCAAGACATACATCGGTAAAAATCGGTCTAACGGTGTGGATTAAAAAAAAAGAAAAAAAAAAAAAACATACTGACAGCAGCTGGTAGACGTTTATGACCTGGCCTATGGCAAGATCTACATGTGTACCAAGTATATTCAAAATCGGTCAAACGGTGTGGATTTTTATAGGGAACAAACATACAGACAGACAGCTGGTAGAGGTTTTTGACATAGCCTACGGCACTCTCCAGATTAGGATCTACCTTTGTACCGAGTTTAGTCAAAATCGGACGAACGGTGTGGATTTGTATAAGGCACAAACATACCGACAGACAGCTGGTAGACGTTTTTGACTTAGCCTATGACACTCCCCAGATTAAGATCTACATGTGTACCGAGTTTAGTCGAAATCGGACGAATGGTGTGGATTTGTATAAGACAGACAGCTGGTAGATTTTTTTTTTGACCTAGCCTAGGAGATTTCTCGTATCAAGATCTAACATTATTCCAAGTTTGGACAAAATCGGTCAAACGGTGTGGATTTGTATAAGGAACAAACAAACAGACAGACAGACACGTGATTTTTATATATATAGATAAATGAATTTCTTATTTTTCTAGTGCTTTATAATACACAACATCCTACTGTTTCTTTTCTGACGCATAGTTTTGTTGGTATTTCGAAGCGGGTGCAGATGACATGGAACTGGCCATCTGAAAAACATGGATTTTCAAGAGCACACGCCACAAACACTTACCAAATTTATTTATGTTGCCTCCATCCTTTAGGTTCATTGGCGATTGAAAGAAAATAAGAGCATATTATTCACTCATAATAATAATTTGAATGAATAATTCAAATACATATATTACAAAATATTGATATTAACAAAATATATATCTAATACTAATTTTAATGGATTATAGTTTGTTATTTTTTTTTAAATAAATAAAAATTATGGTTTTTATTATATATATTTTTAGGAATTAGCGGTTATGGAGATACGAACATATTCACGTTTACACTTTGTGATTACAGCAATGTATATCATAGAATATCTATTAACTTTGTGATTACAGCAATGTATATCATAGAATATCTATTAACTTTGTGATTACAGCAATGTATATCATAGAATATCTATTAACTTTGTGATTACAGCAATGTATATCATAGAATATCTATTAACTTTGTGATTACAGCAATGTATATCATAGAATATCTATTAACTTTGTGATTACAGCAATGTATATCGTAGAATATCTATTAACTTTGTGATTACAGCAATGTATATCATAGAATATCTATTAAATTGATCATGTATTCCTTACAGGATATTTATTATTATTATTTATAGGATATGGAAAGGATAAAACCATTGCTCGAAGGATGTCAGCTAAACTCATTCTGGATGTGCATAAAGAGCTGAAGGATCAGAGGAAAAAGGACCTCAGGACGAAGGTTATAGCTTCGAAGCCATCTTTCGTCAGGCCCACGCCAACAAATTCTATCTGCGCAACTTCAATATGCACGGAATAAAGGGGATAAAGAATTATTCAAAGTCTAATTATTATTACTTTTGTTAATTGAATATGCAAAATCGCGAATAAAGGACTATCGTTTAGCACTTTTAGTATCAGCTTTAGGGTTGGAATCATAAATGATATTTTCTTAATCTTCACGACCCTACATTCTAAATTCACCCCCGAATTGTCCGACTTAACTACAGCTTCACATACATAACGTCGACTTCACGACCTTATTAACGTCGACTTCACTTCTAATCTTCACGGCCCTACATTCTAAATTCACCACCGAATTGTCCGACTTAACTACAGCTTCACATACATAACGTCGACTTCACGACCTTATTAACGTCGACTTCACTTCTAATCTTCACGGCCCTACATTCTAAATTCACCCCCGAATTGTCCGACTTAACTACAGATTCACTTACATAACGTCGACTTCACTTCTAATCTTCACGACCCTACATTCTAAATTCACCCCCGAATTGTCCGACTTAACTACAGCTTCACATACATAACGTCGACTTCACGACCTTATTAACGTCGACTTCACTTCTAATCTTCACGGCCCTACATTCTAAATTCACCCCCGAATTGTCCGACTTAACTACAGCTTCACATACATAACGTCGACTTCACGACCTTATTAACGTCGACTTCACTTCTAATCTTCACGGCCCTACATTCTAAATTCACCCCCGAATTGTCCGACTTAACTACAGATTCACTTACATAACGTCGACTTCACTTCTAATCTTCACGACCCTACATTCTAAATTCACCCCCGAATTGTCCGACTTAACTACAGCTTCACATACATAACGTCGACTTCACGACCTTATTAACGTCGACTTCACTTCTAATCTTCACGGCCCTACATTCTAAATTCACCCCCGAATTGTCCGACTTAACTACAGCTTCACATACATAACGTCGACTTCACGACCTTATTAACGTCGACTTCACTTCTAATCTTCACGGCCCTACATTCTAAATTCACCCCCGAATTGTCCGACTTAATTACAGATTCACTTACATAACGTCGACTTCACTTCTAATCTTCACGACCCTACATTCTAAATTCACCCCCGAATTGTCCGACTTAACTACAGCTTCACTTACATAACGTCGACTTCACGACCTTATTAACGTCGACTTCACTTCTAATCTTCACGACCCTACATTCTAAATTCACCCCCGAATTGTCCGACTTAACTACAGCTTCACTTACATAACGTCGACTTCACGACCTTATTAACGTCGACTTCACTTCTAATCTTCACGGCCCTACATTCTAAATTCACCCCCGAATTGTCCGACTTAACTACAGATTCACTTACATAACGTCGACTTCACTTCTAATCTTCACGACCCTACATTCTAAATTCACCCCCGAATTGTCCGACTTAACTACAGCTTCACTTACATAACGTCGACTTCACGACCTTATTAACGTCGACTTCACTTCTAATCTTCACGGCCCTGCATTCTAAATTCATCCCCGAATTGTCCGACTTAACTACAGCTTCACTTGCATAACGTCGACTTCACGACCTTATTAACGTCGACTTCACTTCTAATCTTCACGACCCTACATTCTAAATTCACTCCCGAATTGTCCGACTTAACTACAGCTTCACATACATAACGTCGACTTCACGACCTTATTAACGTCGACTTCACTTCTAATCTTCACGGCCCTACATTCTAAATTCACCCCCGAATTGTACGACTTAACTACAGCTTCACATACATAACGTCGACTTCACGACCTTATTAACGTCGACTTCACTTCTAATCTTCACGACCCTACATTCTAAATTCACCCCCGAATTGTCCGACTTAACTACAGCTTCACATACATAACGTCGACTTTACGACCTTATTAACGTCGACTTCACTTCTAATCTTCACGACCCTACATTCTAAATTCACCCCCGAATGGTCCGACTTAACTACAGCTTCACTTACATAACGTCGACTTCACGACCTTATTAACGTCGACTTCACTTCTAATCTTCACGACCCTACATTCTAACTTCACTACCGAATTGTCCGACTTAACTACAGCTTCACTTGCATAACGTCGACTTCACGACCTTATTAACGTCGACTTAACTTCTAATCTTCACGGCCCTACATTCTAAATTCACCCTCGAATTGTCCGACTTAACTACAGCTTCACTTACATAACGTCGACTTCACGACCTTATTAACGTCGACTTCACGACCTTATTAACGTCGACTTCACTTCTAATCTTCACGACCCTACATTCTAACTTCACTACCGAATTGTCCGACTTAACTACAGCTTCACTTGCATAACGTCGACTTAACGACCTTATTAACGTCGACTTAACTTCTAATCTTCACGGCCCTACATTCTAAATTCACCCTCGAATTGTCCGACTTAACTACAGCTTCACGACCTTATTAACGTCGACTTCACGACCTTATTAACGTCGACTTCACGACCTTATTAACGTCGACTTCACTTCTAATCTTCACGACCCTACATTCTAACTTCACTCCCGAATTGTCCGACTTAACTACATAACGTCGACTTACGAACACTAACTGGAAGTTAAAACATTGGCGTATATTTTATAAAAATGTTCGAGCCTATCACTACTTGTATTAGAATTGTGATCTTAGCCAATTAGGGAGTCATACAATTGCTAATTTGTCGCTAATAGACAAACGTTTCCATTTTCTAAGAGCCATCGCAAAAGCCACCCGACTGAATAAACAAAAAATCCACTGAATACCTCCTATCAGCTGAAATACCACCATTCACTAAAATAGCTCCCATCATCTGAAATACCTCTGATCCGCTGAATAATCTTCCCTCAACTAAATAACCTCCCATCTGCTCAAATACCTCCTATCAGCTGAAATACCTCCCATCCACTGAAATAGCTCCCTTCAGCTGAAATAGCTCCCATCAGCTGAAATACCTCTGATCAGCTCAATATGATTCCCTCAACTAAATAACTTCCCATCTTCTCAAAGACTTCCGATCAGCTGAAATTTTGGGTGTTTTTCGTATAAAACCAGCATCTCTAATTTCATTAAAAAAAAAAAAAAAAAAAAAAAAAAAAAAAAATCCATTATCTCAATTAAATAAATGTATTCCTATTATTATTAATATTATCCATAGATTGATTCCCATAAAATTACAGAAACTTTATGATAATTATTTATAGACAGGGAAGAATTTCTTCTAGTATGATTTGAATATTATCTCACTTCTGTAGATTCATTATGTACCAATTACGACATAAGTAGTATTTTCTTACGAAGTAGGGCTTTTTCTTATAAAAATAATATTTATTTTTTTTTTCGGATTGTTTCAAATTTTCATTTTACTGATGGTAACATTAAATAGTGCCAACGGCCACAGCCACGTTGAATGCATGTTTCCGTTGATCACCGAAGTTAAGCAACTTCGGGCTTGGGCAGTACCCGAATGGGTGACCACGTGCTGTTGGCATAATAAAAGAGTGGCAACCTGTAGATAGCCCGGCGTTAATAGCCCAATAGTGGATACGCCATTAAACACACAACGACAACAAAAAAAAACATCAGTGTACTGTATTCGAGTAGCTGGTAACGGTTAAAGCATGTGGTATACTGAAAAAACGTCAACCGCGGGGATTATAAAATATTATCAAATTGACTTTATAAGCGTTTTCGAGATTATTTCTAATCCCAATTGAAACATTTGGTTAATTTGTTACATTTTCTCTATAAAATACCAGCGCTAATAGCGAACCCAACATAAATATAGGTTAAAGCATTTGGTGTGTAAGACCCGAAGGTGGTGCCAAGTTTCATTAGCCAGCTCCCCCCCCCCTCTCCCTGTATATTTCTTACACCCTCCTCCCTTTCCTAGCTGAATTTCTTACAAGGACTTAGAAGGGCCTTGATTAAGCCGCAGCCGAGCGCCAACTGTCTCTGCTTATAATTGAGTCGAGAGCCCGGCACCAACCCCTTCCACCCTTCTCAAACCCTGTGGCAATCTCGTGCCGAAACTGATTTACTATCCAAGCCAGTATTCCTGGAGAGGAGATGAAATCTTGCCAACTCCATCCGTACAATGGTCTGGCTAAGATATCGAGGTGTCTTAGTCTTGATAATTCTTGTAATGGCTCGATCAACATTCATCACTAGTACAGAATATGAGAATATAATTATTAAGGGGTAACACTACGTTGTGGGATCAAAATCGAAGGCTTTTCTTGAATTTATAAATATATATATATATATATATATATATATATATATATATATATATATATATATATATATATATAAACCACGTGTCTGTCTGTTTATTTATTTATTTGTTTGTTTGTTTGTTCCTTATACAAATCTACACCGTTTGACCGATTTTGACCAAACTTGGCACACAGGTAGGTCTTGATACGAGAAATCTCCTAGGCTAGGTCAAAATAGTCAAATTCCAAAATTTGGTCAAAAGGTCAAAAGTTATGTTCAAGAAAAATTGGCTACACTGAACCATTGAGATTGTGACGGCCATTTTGAATCGACTACTACTGGCCTCTGTCGGCTGTTAGGTGAAGTGCTGTTGTGCTGGCCTCTGCCGGTATCATTATGAACTAAAACAAATCCACATCGTTTCACCGATTTTCATAACTGGGTGAAGACAACTAGGTATCAAGTAGATCTTGATACGGGGAGAGTCATAGACAGAAAGTAGGTGTAGCATGGCACACTGGGTAACAGCTGGTAACAAATAAATCAATTCTTTATATCACACATTTTATAAGGGAAGTTAAAGTATACGGGCGGTTTTTTTCTTCTGCAGACGGGCGATAGTCTGCAGGTGGCAATTTTTATTCTAGAACGAAAAATTAAAATTATTTCGAAAGAAGAAGGTTAAATCTAATAAAGTACATAGGATTTTTATGAAATATTGATTTTTTTCGAACATGGTGAACAATTATTCATTTTCTACTAAAAAAATCCGTCGAAAATTGGTCATAAAATCGTTAAAATTCAATGAATCGAAAAAATCCCACGTACATTTATAGCAAATATCATTAGAAAGTTGCTGTTAAAATTTGAAGTTGATCCAGTTGCCAGAGTATCGCCCGATTTGAAGTTGAACCATTTGCCAGAGTATCGCCCGATTTGAAGTTGATCCAGTTGCCAGAGTATCGCCCGATTTGAAGTTGAACCATTTGCCAGAGTATCGCCCGATTTGAAGTTGATCCAGTTGCCAGAGTATCGCCCGATTTGAAGTTGAACCATTTGCCAGAGTATCGCCCGATTTGAAGTTGATCCAGTTGCCAGAGTATCGCCCGATTTGAAGTTGATCCAGTTGCCAGAGTATCGCCCGATTTGAAGTTGATCCAGTTGCCATAGTATCGCCCGATTTGAAAAACACAGTTTTGAGAAAACGTATTTAAAGTTTATTGTTTTGAAATGTACATTTGTTTCCTATTTAATTATTTTTCATACTTTCTTGTAATAAAGATAAAATAATGGATTTTTATTTTGAAATGGATTGACCAATCGAAGCTCGCTCAAAAAACAGCATCGCGTTCACTCGGATCGGGACTTCACTCGTAAAATGGTATTTTTTGCCCATTTAACAATTTTTAGCTCTTGACTGCTAGAAAAGCCAACCGCATGTGGGCCTGTTTTTCCTCCGACTTGTACACAAGTCAACGGTACACAGAGCCCAGCCGCTCTTTACTGCTGGAGCAGTCAAAGGTAGAAAAAGGGTTAACAGGGGTAATTTCCGGTATTTTGTAGATTGGAACTGTGAAATTTTTTCATGATTGTGGCGTCAAAAGCTACAATCCATCCGATATTGATAATAGCAAAAACATCTTTAGGAATTGCATAGTATGGAGATAGATTCAATTTATAATCTGAAAGGATTCACTCAACGGATAGGAAAAGATGGATTTTATTGTACTAGGAACACAAAAGAGTCTGATGGATAGGGACCCTCTCTGGACCGTTCCTAGGATCTTGTCTAGAGAAGGAACTCCAGACAAGGAACTCCAGACGAAGAACTCCAGACAGGAACTCCAGTGAGCTAATAAGGGTCTCGAGGATGTAGCCCTATTCGGCCTTTTCTCTGGACTTCCTATCCTCTACTGAAGGAAGCCTTCCATCCAATGGACCCGAAAGAATCAGAGAACTAATGAGGAAGAATTGAAGAAAGCAATTTGATGGCCTCCTTTCTTGTTATCTCGTATATCTAGCTTGAATACACCTGTACATAGATTGTATTCACGTGCATGATACACGTGTACATTGATTGCCCAATGTACACGTGTATCATGCTTGTATCCACGTGCAAATGGATCTTATACACGTGTACCTAGCTTTTATACATCTGTATCGAGCTAATGTTTATACGTCTAATCTACAGTTACCTTGTATAAACATATAAAAATCCGTCCCGCAGGAACTGCATATCCAATCACTTTCCTCAGAATATGGGTAGGGTACACTGAATTCCTGAATAATTTGTTTACCTATAAATAATATATATATATATATATATATATATATATATATATATATATATATATATGTGGGGGCAAAGTTAGCTCAGGGGTAGAAAGAACACTGGACTCATATACTGGAGGACCTGAGTTCAAATCCCGAGCAAGCACTTAACATTTTTTCTTCTAGTGCCGTCGTTCATGGGTTGAGTTCGGCCTCCCTGACGGTCCCTAGGCCAACCCAGCCTTTAATTAAATTACCTTAGTGCTAATGACTCTAGCAGTCGAAGCAGCAAAATCAGGCGGCCGGAGCATAGTACTAACAGTATCTGCCCCTCAGGGCCCTCATGGCCTCTTACGGTACTGATTTACTGATTTATATATATATATATATATATATATATATATATATATATATATATATATATTTGTTCATGAATATTTTGCTCTTTATATTTGTACTGAACAGTTGACTCAATGTAAAGATGAAGCCGGATAAAGCGTACATGTTCAGCGCTCCTAGTGGTAAATGTTACAAGCAATGCTGGTCAGGCGAGAATTCAATTTGAACATACTACAGAAAAAAATCCCAAGCTGTAATAAACTGATTTAGTTCATTTTTACAACACTTCTTTCTTATTAGAGAAAGAAGTGTTGTAAAAACCCATGCCGAAGTGTTGTTTCGGTATATCCACATCGTATACCGAATTTCTATACAATACAACAGAAACTACGACCGGTTATTTGGGTCCGGAATAACTCCCCCCCCCCCTCTCCTAATGAACCCATTTAATATTATAATCTTGCGATTTCTTATAAAAATAGAAAATAACAGAGGGACACAAAATAAAGAAAGTGATCGTTTCAAAAGACACCATACATTCTTATGTATTTTGACATATTAAATCTGAATCGTTAGTCCACCAGGACGTCAGGCAAAAGAGAATTTGAAGGTTGAATTTCGTATGAGGTCGTTTAAGAAGAAATAACTAGAGCTTCCATGTTATTAAGGGTTGCTGAATTCTAATCCGAGGTCTGTTTCAACCCATCGTTGCAAAATCAAGGACAAATATTTTTATTTTGCAAAAACGAATCTGCCTGTAGTCAAGAAATTCAATTTTTGCCAAATTACACATATTTCTAGTGTCTTCGTTCATGGCTTGAATTCGGCCTCCCTGACCATCCCTAGGCCAACCCAGCCTTTAATTAATTTAATAATGGGTACCTTGGGTGCTAATGACTCTAGCAGTCGAAGCTGCCAAGGGGAAAATCAGGCGGCCGGAGCATAGTACTGACCACACTATCTCCCTAAGTGTGCCGTGTGGTCATCAGATACCTCTATAGTATCTGTCCCTCAGGGCCCTCGTGGCCTGTTACGGGACTGAGGTTTTTTTTTTTTACACATATTTCTCCTTGAAATGACCTTGATTTCAGGTTTGAATTCAGCGACCCTCAAAACCATGGAAGCTCTAGTAATTTCTTTTTTAACGACTTCATACGAACTTTGACGTTCACATTCTCTTTTTGACGTGATGGGGTGAAATGGACTCCGGATTAGGATTCAGCCTGTCGAAATACATAAGAATATATGTATGGTGTCTTTGGAAATTACCTCTTTTTTTTATTTTGTGTTTTTGTTATTTTGTGTATGTAATTTATCATTACCATATAAGACCCTACATAATGTATCTGATAATTGTCGCCTAGTTTGTCATACAGCCTTTTCAAAGCTTCTTCGACATTAAATTACGTTTCACAACCGAATGGAGGGATAGTAAATTTTAAATGGACTACAGTTCTCCTTCTAGAGCATTAGTTTACGAAACCAAGTGCTTAAACTCCCCGAGTATTAGTATTAAGAGAAAGATTCGTTGGCGGTTTGAGGCGAAGTTCGCGGGACCTGCCAACTTCCCTATAACTTGGACTTGCCCACTTAGCGCGTTCAAATTATTTATTTAGTTACTCACTCAGGGAGAGTGCTCTACTATCGATTCTCAGTTCGAGTTCTACAACCATCGAGGATTAGAGTCGATTTAAACCAAGCTCCAATCAACAAGCTTCGCCTTGGTTCTATCAATGTTACAAGTCGCATGCATTCTTAAACCTAAATCAGTACATTTCTTAGATTACAATCTCTGCAAGTGCATTATACAACAGGTTTTGTAGCAATTAAATGTAATAAAATCATTCAATAATCAGTATACAACTATTTTTTACAAATATAGTGGCTTTTCCTACTAATTGTGCGTTCCTACTAACGGAATGCAAAATTCGAGAACAACTAAAACTACCTTATAACTTGCAGGAACTTCTGTCAGAAAGTAGCCCCTTCATTAACAATATATTAACATTTTTTAAACGCTACAACTTACACACAATCATTTGATTCCAGAGAAACATTTAGATTCTTAGTCTGAAGCCTTTAGAAATATTATTTCAAAAGTAAAATAATAATCTGATTTTGAGCATTCTTAAAATTAATTAAACCTAAGACAGTACATATCGTCGATTACAATCACACCAAGTGACTTATAAAATAGGTTTTGTAGCAATTAAATGGAATAAAATCATTCATTAATCAGCACACAACTATTTTTAGAAATTTAGGGGCTCTTAGGAGATATTTACAGCAGTATTGGGCTAGGCAAACGGAAATTATCTGGGCCACGTCATAATTCCTTCAGATGATTTATTTGCCCTCAAAGTTAAAAAATATTGATTTTCATTAATAACTAGCTGTTATCCGGCGTGCCATGCAACACCTACTTTCTGCATATAGAAAAGCCTAAATAAATTAGAAACCAAATAAGTATTATTAAAATCTAATAACACGAATCTGTAACTGTTTCGAATACTTCGAATTAGAAATACTATCGGTCCTGGCCTGTGTAGAGTATCTAACCGACACGAAGATATTCGGGCGTAGCCTGTGAAGAGTGTCTAGGCGACACGAAGATATTTGGGCGTAGCCTGTGAAGGGTGTCTTGCCAACACGGAGATATTCGGACGTAGCCTGTGGAGGGTGTCTAGCCGACACGAAGATATTTGGGCGTAGCTTGTGGAGGGCGCCTAGCCGACTCGAAGATATTCGGGCGTAGCCTGTGGTGGGCGTCTATCCAACACGAAGATATTCGACCGTACCTTGTGGAGGGCGTCTAGCCAACACGAAGATATTCGGGCGTAGCCTGTGTAGAGCGTCTAGCCGACACGAAGATATTCGGGCGTAGCCTGTGGAGGGTGTCTAGCCGACACGAAGATATTCGAGCGTAGCCTGTGGAGGGTTTCTAGCCGACACGAAGATATTCGAGCGTACCCTGTGGAGGGTTTCTAGCCGACACCAAGATATTCGAGCGTAGCCTGAGGAGGGTGTCTAGCCGAAACGAAAATATTTGGGCGTAGCTTGTGGAGGGCGCCTAGCCGACTCAAAGATATTCGGGCGTAGTCTGTGGTGGGCGTCTATCCAACACGAAGATATTCGACCGTACCTTGTGGAGGGCGTCTAGCCAACACGAAGATATTCGGGCGTAGCCTGTGTAGAGCGTCTAGCCGACACGAAGATATTCGGGCGTAGCCTGTGGAGGGTGTCTAGCCGACACGAAGATATTCGAGCGTAGCCTGTGGAGGGTTTCTAGCCGACACGAAGATATTCGAGCGTAGCCTGAGGAGGGTGTCTAGCCGACACGAAGATATTCGGGCGTAGCCTTTGGAGGGTGTCTAGCCGACACGAAGATATTCGAGCGTAGCCTGTGGAGGGTGTCAAGCCGACACGATGATATTCGACCGTCGCGTTTAGAGATTGGCTGCCGGTCCTATCATCCTCGAGTGGAGCCTTTAAGCGATTAAAAAGATTAATATGTAATTTTATTCACCGGTGAAACTCAATAGCTACTAATGAATTTGCCAAAACGTTTGTTCATTTATTATCAATCTACATACAACAATTGCTTTCATTGGGAAAACAGCTAATTATTATTCAAGAATTGTTAGAGTTTGAATGTTGATATTGCCTCTTTGAATCTATAATAGATAGAGCGTAGAGTAGCGAGAGGCTATGATTTAGCTAGTGATACTCTGAGTGTAAATGTTGTATAAGACCCCGATGTCTAGATGGAAATGCAGACCAGGGTATTGGTGGAATCATTACAGATTCACGCCACCAGATGGAGTGCCGCGTCTACAACTACCATTTCAGGGAACCCTATTAAAATGCAGATGTAAGGAATCTATCACACCTTCTCTATCTCCACAGTTCTACGGTTATATATATATATATATATATATATATATATATATAAAGTGGGAGGGGTAGAGAGAGAGAGAGTGTAAAGAGATAGAGATAGAGAGAGTGAGTGAGAGAGAGAGAGAGGGAGGGAGAGAGAGAGGGAGTGAGAGAGAGAGAGAGAGAGAGAGAGAGAGAGAGAGAGAGAGAGAGAGAGTGAGAGTGGAATGGTTTTATTCCTAGTGGAGGCCCGGTGGCCGTGACCGTTAAGGCGTGAGCAATTAGCACTCCGTGCCAAAGGGCGGTGGGTTCGATTCCCACTATAGGGTGGTGGCTTTTCTATAGAAAAAAAACAAAACGCATCCGCTCTATCCTGGATAGAAAAGGGTGGTAACCTATAGATAACCCGTCCTAAAATTCGTAGTTAAGAATAAATGGACGTTAAAAGTAAATAACAATAAGAATATTTTTGGGTTTGAGGATACTTCTTCGAGAGCTATACTGCATCAGCTAACTTTTAAGAAAGCCAAGGACGTTTCGGAAGAACTTTGTTTGGGGGGGGACCGCTCCTTGTGAGGGTACCTAGATGGGCTCATGAGACCCATTTTAGCGCGGTTCCTCCCTCCCCCATAGGGAGGAACCCCGCTTATAAGGTTGATACAATGAAACAATCCGGAAGTGCCGGATATATATATATATATATATATATATATATATATATATATATATATATTTGTCTGTTCGCTCATTTCTGGCTTCCCTAATGGTCCGATTGTGATGAAATTTGGTACAAAAATCCGTCTTCCAATTTCAAAGGTCAAGTTCGTTAACCAGCAGAATCCGTCCACTGGAAGATGGCGTTTGGGGCGAAATCCGCGCAAAAAAAATCGTAACGCTTACGTTTTTGAGTTCATAAGCTTGTAAGTACTCGTTTTATAGGCTTCTTGGGCTAGGAAAACGAATGAAACCATTTTCAAGGTGATAGCTTTAACCGTTTTTGAGAAAATTGGAAAAATAGTTTTTTAATACCGTTTTTGGTTTGGGTACTTAGAATCATGGGATTCAGTTGAAACATTTTCTGCATGTTCTACTTTCATTAAAACTAACATGTTGAAATTTTTGTTACTTTTGGAGTTAAGGAAGGGTTAGAATAAAATATTTTATTAACAGACATAAAAAATGTTGGTAACTTTGTATACTTTCGTTAGTATCTCGAAAACCGTTGTTAATCTTGGGAAGCAGAAGGTTACCATTCGAAAGCTTACTAACTGCTCTACAAAAAAGGTTCTAAAGAAAGTTTTAACTAGGCGATGTCAATCGGAGAAATAAGTGCTTAAAACTTTAAAGTAATTGATTTCGTTTATTCGAGCGTTTCTTTTTGACTGTTTTATTCCTTGTTATTTTTAAATTGCTTATAGTCGGATAATGCATTTGACAATAAAACAGATTAAGTAAAATAAGAAGATCAATTTATTGTTAAAAATGTAGCGTTCAAAGAGAGAGATCCCAAGGCTTTCCAAATGCCTCTGTGCGGAGGCCTTTGTGCCCGACTTATGGGATAGCTGACCCATACAGGCAAGATTGTAAATCAAGACTTTTCAAGACTGGTTTGTTTGAGATTTCATTTGGATAGGTGTTTCGCTATTGATCTAAACAAAGTAATAACTGTTTCTATTCTATGCCTTTATAAACACTAGAGATAAGAACGGAACCGCGCTAAGATGACGCAGTTCCTGCGAATCGGACTTTTTAACATAGATACAAGTCCAAGACCGGGCGCACCTACCTTTTCAGAGTAGGGAAAGTTGGAACTATGCAAAGTGTATCATCAGCAAATGTGTTAGGTGGGCGATGGATTCTTTTAAACCATACAAGGCGCCAGGACATGCAGGATCCAGGCGATCCTTGATTTCAAACTCAAGTGAAGCGATTCTCCAACAGATGTCTTTGACAAAGCCGAATGTGTGCTCTGGTCCTGTCGTTGGGAAGTCCTGGGTTATCAGACCATCGGTTGCTTACTGGATCCACATTATGGCAGATCTACATTCACCTATTTGGCACTGGTTTGCTTTTCCATTTCCGCAAAATTTCTAGCTGGATGTTTTAGCTTATCTCGGAGGCCTCGGCTAGTCAGGCGATTTTTTGTAACACCCATTTTGCTTCAGGAGACATGGAATATGGGCTATTCTTCTATCCCCTCTATAACGTAAGTTCCCATCGGCCATTTTCATACGTGTCAGACCGGATTCAGCAGTTCTTTGATCGGTTTCCCATCCAGTAGAGTTCCACCAGGACCCTTTTTTTTCTTTTTTCTGAGAAGTTTTCTCATCAGACCCTGAAATGAGAACAATCCTTGCTGCAGGTGGCACTTGAAACTCCACCTCCCGCATGAGAATCCAAGGCGTTAGACACTAGGCCACGGGGAGACCCTACAATTGAGTTCTACCAGAAGCCCCGTTAAATCATATGATGCTAAATTAGCATCATTAAACTCTATGTTGATGAAAAATGATTGCCAAATCAAGGCCAATAAATATCTATTTTTTTCATATGGAAAAAATAATATTCATATTGAAATAAGAAAAATTTGAAATAAAATATTCAACGAATGTCATCAACTTTCCGGTTGGAAGTAATTGGGTAAATAAAAAATATTAAAGAGAAAAAACATTTGATGACAAATTTTCTAGCAAAACGGCGCAATAGACGTTCGGAATTTGCGACGTTAAGTTTGCGGAAGGCACTAGTGGAGTTTGTAGTCGAAATGCTTGGCTAGGCAGAGGTAATCATATCGAGGACTGGTTCGCCAGGTCGCTGTTCGCCAGATCGCTCATTCACTCATCCGAACCATTGAACCGGAGTCTAGGAATTTTATCTACTCTGCTGGATTTACCTCCAATCATGCATGGGCATCCAACCAATAGGAACTCAAGAATCTAATCATAGTTACCTACTCATTAGAAATTAATTTCATTGTCTAATATTGAGTTTTTTTTTGTTATTTTTTTTTACGGCGCATCTACATGTAGGTCATTAGCGCCGACATCCAGGGTGCAGCGAGGAATTTTACCAGCGAGCCGTGGGATGATAAAATTCCTGCCGGAGGTTGGGAATCGAACCCACCATCTCCCCTGGCTAAGACCACGGCAGACCCCTCTAATATTGAGTTGTATGGGATATTTATAGGGTTCGAACCTAAATATCGACAGTAGAGCACATGGGCGTATATAACGGGGCTGAGTGGGCTGCAGCACTCTCCAACCGAAAATTAGACCACGGGAAACCCATCTAATATTGAGTTGTATGGGATATTTATAGGGTTCGAACCTAAATATCGACAGTAGAGCACATTGGCGTATATAACGGGGCTGAGAGGGCTGCAGCACTCTCCAACCGAAAATTAGACCACGGGAGACCCATCTAATATCGAGTTGTATGGGATATTTATAGGGTTCAAACCTAAATATCGACAGTAGAGCACATGGGCGTATATAACGGGGCTGAGAGGGCTACAGCACTCTCCAACCGAAAATTAGACCACGGGAGACCCATCTAATATCGAGTTGTATGGGATTTTTATAGGGTTCAAACCTAAATATCGACAGTAGAGCACATGGGCGTATATAACGGGGCTGAGAGGGCTACAGCACTCTCCAACCGAAAATTAGACCACGGGAGACCCATCTAATATCGAGTTGTATGGGATATTTATAGGGTTCAAACCTATATATCGACAGTAGAGCACATGGGCGTATATAACGGGGCTGAGAGGGCTACAGCACTCTCCAACCGAAAATTAGACCACGGGAGACCCATCTAATATCGAGTTGTATGGGATATTTATAGGGTTCAAACCTAAATATCGACAGTAGAGCACATGGGCGTATATAACGGGGCTGAGAGGGCTGCAGCACCCTCCAACCGAAAATTTGAAAAATGTGTCATTAAAACCCTATAAATAAATTAAATAAGATCGCTTGGTTTAGAAAAAAAAAACATTTTTTTTTTAGTGCAATGGTGTTTTATTTGGCTAACCATTCCAAGTTCTAGGTTGTTACTATTACATGCTCCCAAAATTATTCTACTTAATCACCGACTTTTCCGAAAATTTTATAAGAACCGTGTTTGTTGGACATTTAATAAGCTTTCGTGCCAATTCATTTAATAACACTCAGTGCCAAGGGTCGTTGGTTAGACTCCCACTATGAGGTGGCGGCTTTTCTTATGAGAAAAGAAAAGGCATCAGCCCTATCCTGGCTAGAAAAGGGTGGTAACCTATAGATAACCCGTCCAACAATTCTTATTTAATAACAAGAGACGTTGAAAATTCAAATAAATAATGTGCTTTCGAATACACACTTTTCATTCATTACGATTTTTATTTATTTTTTTTTTTTTTATTATTTTTTTTATTATTTTTTTTTTGTGTTAACGCTTTATAGCGATGTACACCTTACATTTTATATATATATATATATATATATATATTACATTATTTTCTACATGTTAACATTGTGTATATATCATTACATTATATTATATTACATTATTGTCTATATAATTATATCGTTTATACATTACATTGCTACGTGTCTACCGATGTTATACCAGATACCTTCTGGACTATGGATGCGTGTGTTACTCGTCTGCCAAGCCCACTACACTAAATATGCTGAACACAATACACAATACCGGATTGCGCTTTGCACTAGGAGCTTTCCGGTCTAGTCCATTACGATTTCAAACCGTTTTCGAGATGTATACGAATATATCCGAAGGTCTTAATAAAAATTATAGCTGCATTATAAATTTGCCTATGGAAAAGATTTCATGACATTCCCCACGTTCCAATTACTTATGAACCGTTTGCCTGGAAGCCTAGCAACGCAAATCGGAAGATTTATTTTTTCGCGCTGATTTCGCACAAAAGCCATGTTCCGTGTGGACGGATTTTGCTAGGTAACGAATTGGACGTTCCAAATCACTTTTGTACTTTTGTATGAATTTTCATAAAAATCAGTCCATTTTTGACCCATCAAATAAGCGAACGGAAATATATATATATACTAGCTGATCCATAATTTGCCATATAAATTATTTCTAGTGATTATTTTCACATTTTTATAGTCAAATTAAAAATGACTAACTTATTGTAACTGTGTGTAGGGGATTTGGTCAATGACTGAAAGAGGAATAGAGCGCTGTGCACGTAGGCAGCCTACAAAAATAAAAAAAAACAGCAAACATCCATTTTTGTAATTCATTGTACTTTGTTATTTTAAATTTATATCTCTATTACTAATTACTATAAAAAAATAAACAAAAAAAAATCGTACTGCGCTAGAGTGTACGATATTATTAGTTTGTCCATCTCTAGCCAACACATACAAACTGTCCGTGTGAAAAATACGCCGTGCCCAAATCAAAGTCACAAACAGACATCGTTTGGCCTGGCGATTTATTGATTGCCATTGCAATCTAATTGGAAATTGAAAGCGTTTGAGTTCAATTGACAAATATTTGGGAATAATAATGACCGAAAAATGTGTAGGGAGTAAGAAAAAGCTTATTGTGTGAGAAAGACAGGAGACCGAATTCGTTCCCATCCTTACTTCCTGCTGTTTACTGGGATAACTGATCAAGTGATAATTGATCAGTTGTCGACCACCAAAGGTTGAAAATGATTAAAGGACTAATATCACTCTTAAAAAATGGGGATTGGTTGTAGGAGGGTGAAAATTTAGGGTTGTATATATTTTTTACAGGGACCGAAAATAACTATTAATCTTTATTTCAAATGAGTTTCACTTTACCTTTAGTATTGGTAAATAAAAATATAAATTTCATCGTAATTGTTATATTTTATTATTTTTTTAAAACAATTTTCTAATATATTTCATTTCTAAAACTTAAAAAATTATTTCAATGATGATTCCAATTTTTTTTAGAAAAAGTTTTAATACAAATTTTTTATTAGTTTAACTTTTAAACATTATTTTAAATAAAAGCCATCGAAAATAGGGTCTACTACCCCACGGAAAGCAGAACAATCTAAAAGTGAAAATGGAAACCCTTCACGAAATTCATTGACATTTATTTATTTAATTTTTAACGTCCATTATTATTAACATAGAATTTTGGGACGGGTTCTCTATAGGTAACCACCCTTTTCTAGCCAGGATAAGGCATCGTTGACATTAAGAAATAACTTCAAATAAACAAAACGTTACAAATCAAGTATTTCTTTATTTATTCTGAGGATAAAAGACAATTATAATAGCTCTCTTGATAAGTGATTAATTATTAAATTAATAAACTGTATATCATTATTTATTAATTTAATTTTTATTTCGGTATTTGTTTTTTTAATGCCAAATCATAGAAATATAAAAATAATACATTTCGTCCCAAAAATAAAAAAAAAGAAGTTTTTTTGGGGTGGATAACCCTTATCACTTAGATGTATGAAAAATAGTTAACATCCTATTCTAAGTCCTACCGGATATACAAATAAAAGGCAAAAGAGGAGTTCGGTTACAAATACAGTGGCACGCGAATTATATATATATATATATATATATATATATATATATATATATATATATATATATATATATATTAATTCTTCTGAATATGACCCAATATATATTTCCAATTGTCCGTTTTCCTTTATTTGGCAGAGGGTCGATGAAGCATAACACCATTTGTTTTTGTTCAACGATTTTATTTTATCTATTTTGCCCGACATGTTTCGTGCCTTAATTCGTACCTCTTCAGGGGCTTTCCTTATCGGGAAGTCCTCTCGTGTGTCGAATGGTGTTCTGCTTCATCGACACTCTACCAAATAAAGAAAAAAAACAAGTGGAATTTATATATATACATACATATATATATACATACATATATATATATATATATATATATATATATATATGTGTGTGTGTGTGTGTGTGTGTGAAATAATTTACATTGAAATAGTGCGTTCCCGTATGTTGGAAGAAATTAATCCCTTCAGAAATGAAACGAAGAGTGGTTTAATCCACGGATGGATATTATATAATCCTAAAGATAGTGCTTTATGTTTAATGTCTGCTTCTCTAAAACAATATACATCCTTCGAGAAGAGAGTGTGGGCTCGCTGTAATGGCGTCCATCCATCGCGGTGTTCCTGCTCTCTGGTGGTGTCTCCAGCAAGAACGAGCAATTTTGTATGTGCACCCCTTAACGGCACCCTATTTATAACAAGGCTGGGTTCTCTTCATACTCTGAACCTTAGAATACTCGGGCAGGACTGTAGGTGCGAAATAGTAGCTGTACTAATATTTTTCTCAAGGGTATCCTCCATTCAAAGAATTTTTTTAGCATAAATATGACCTAGCGGTGACTAAACCGGAAAAAAAAACTTTACAAAAAAGTGTCTCAAGAAAGTTTCCGCTGGTGTTCGCGCATGCGCAGTGGCCATGTACGAAAAAGAATACTATGTTATACAGTACATTACGTAGATTTGTCGGGTGGACCTAAAGCATATTTATTTTTCGTATATTCGTGCGCCTAGACGTGGCCGTACTGGTGGAAGGTTATCCTCCTCAGATTGAGGCTGTAAGTTTTTATATATGTAACTATTTCCCCTGAAGAGGCACCAAAAAGGTGTGAAACATGTAGGGACGAAATAAAATTGGTGAAACTGAGTGGTGAAATTTTTATTTTTTGACCTTCCGCCTAGCACGAAAATACGAAGATTAAGAAAAGGGTCAATTGAAGAATAATTATTTATTTATTCAGAATTTATAACAATGTAAAAATACATTTCAAGTAAAATGATACATGTGAATATATCGTCGATACAAAAGCAAACTAACCAATATGAAAATCACCACTTTTCAGAGTGGAAAAGTATTTATTCATAACTTTTTTTTGGACAGTCAAATATTCGGCAGATTTGACCTTTTGATAGTGGAATACTTTCCCTTTAATAGAGTGAAGTCAGATTGAAGAATTTGCCGTAAATAAGTCCAGCAGAAATTATTAAAGATGGACAATGAAAGATGCATTTTTGCATATTCGTTAGTTTGCTTTTGTATCGACGATATCTTGAAGCTGGTGAGGAGACAAGCTGTACAGTTGCAGGATCCACAAGGCAGAGTGATTACAATCAGGATGAATTACTCCTGTAGTTGGTCTCTAGGCCAGTTACGCTTTATTCGGCGAACGGGGTTATTTGGGATTTTATGTGAGGATAGGGAGTTTTCTAAAGAATTAGAATGGCCGTGTAATTTTGAATGAAATTTTTTATATACTTGTTTTGATAAGGGTTGGATAAATGGAATACGTAGGTCGTTGTAGAGAGTAAAATTGGATACAAAGAATGCAGCATCGGATGTTTGCGGAGGATTTTAGACTGCAAAGATCGAGTTTTGTATGAGTTGGATGGCTTTGTGGATCCCCAGAGTTCTATGCCATAAGTACATATTGGTCTGAGTACTGTGATGTAAATGAGTCTTTTGTTCTTAAGTGTAAGGTGTGATGTTCCTGAATTTGAGCAGAAGGCTCTAAGCGAAAGAATTTTTTTCCATTTCCTACATTTTTAGAGCGTATCCCCCTGCCCTCCATAGATAGAAAAGCCCCGTTTATAGCGTGGAATCTATGAGGCAAACCTCATAAGTTTCAGAACTCATAAAATCACGCATTTGCCCCCTCGTTCCCTAGCTGCTCCAAACGTAGTACGATTTCGATAAAATTTGGCACAAAACTATTTTACGTTATTCAAAGGTTCAGTAAGTTAACAAGCAGAATCCGCCTAAGGGAACATTGTTTTTTGGGAAAATTTCGCTAAAAAAAATCGTTACACTTACGTTTTTGCCTTTATCAAATTGCAGATAGGTACTCATTTTCAAACGTAGAGACAAGAAAGAAACCATTTGCAACGCGATATTGTTCATTCATTTCGAATTGAATCGTATAGGTTTCGTTACTAATTAACGGTTTGTGAACTCAGAAACGATCGATAAAGTGGAAAAATGTTCCACGCGTTTAACATACATCCGAACTAAGATGTATACATTTTTATTACGTGTGATGTTGAGAAAGTTTAACAAACAAAATGGTATTAATAGACCTCAGCACTTTTGGGTCTTCTGTATAGTTTTTGTTAAATGTCTTGAAATATTCTAATATAGAATATTCTAGATATGTGGCCTGTTCTGGCACTTCTTGCTAGAAAGTCCTCTTCTCACTATGTAGTCTGAATGGAAGATGGCAGTACACTCCATGGAGACAAAAGGACATTTGAAGAAGACCTACCCCAGAACAAGTGAGAAAAACGCACGAAATATGTCGGGAGTAAATATTGAACAAAAGTATGTGACCAAGTTTTAGGTTCTTAATCAGCTTTTCAAGAACCTAATAATACCCTCTCGCTTATTTGTGCATTTCAAAAATGGCCAGTTATAACGTTATAACGATCTGAATTATAAAACGATTTTTGGCAATTAAAGATTCAGACCTTTAGTGTAAGGATTCATGGTTGCTACCAACGCTCGGATGATTCATGGTTACTACCAACGCTCGGATGATTCATGGTTACTACGAACGCTCGGACGATTCATGGTTACTACCAACGCTCGGAAGATTCATGGTTACTACCAACGCTCGGATGATTCATGGTTACTACCAACGCTCGGATGATTCATGGTTACTACCAACGCTCGGATGATTCATGGTTACTACCAACGCTCGGATGATTCATGGTAACTAACAACGCTCGGATGATTCATGGTTACTACCAACGCTCGGATGATTCATGGTTCCTACAAACGCTCGGATGATTTAAAAAGATCGGATTTGTATGAAATCTATGAAATTAAGAACGGCCATCAATTAACAAAAACTGCCTAAGTTCGAAATGCACAAGTAAGTGAGAAGGTTCTTGATATGGTATTAACCCTTTATAGGAAAAAGATCGCAAGTTATATTAAAAGGCATTTAATTTTACAAATGATGCCTATTTAATCTCCTACGAACACCTGTTATGTTAGATTAGCCAATGATAAATGTTATTTCCGGTTTCCAACATATCCCCGTACGGGGATAATGCCCCTGAGCAACGTGTCTGCAAGCACCCAGAATAAATTATATTAAACCCGCATAAGGCTTACCTGTATAAGTTCTCTTTATAATGTGTGCAAATATCTCTCGAATCATGCTCGAAGCAGTGCATATTTGTTTTGAAATGATAAATGCTAGCATCAGAAAGACAAAAAATGTCTGTACAATTATTCCAACCAAAAGTTGAACTCTGTAAAAGACAAATATTATTATAGCGAGAAGTCATACTTGACTTCCAAGGTGTAGCGAGGCATTTTCTCTACGAGACATGAGATGAGAAAAGTCCTTCCACCGGTGGAGATCGAACCCACCATCTCTCGAATGAGAATCTAAGGCGTTAGCCACTAGACCACGTGGAGAACCAACTTGATTTATTATTAGTGAAAACATATCTTAACTATAAAAATATACTTAAAGTTATAAATGGAAGTCTGGAAGGTAGAGTCAGAAGGAATGCAAATGCTGAAGATGTCACCAGGAAGGAAGGGCCTTCGGGATGGGCATAATCCCCGTACGGGGATGGCAGTTGTCGGAATTCCCCAATGCAGGTAGTGGGGTGGGCTTGAACAGATGTTCTTACTACTATGACACTTAATATATTTATTAGAACGGATTGGAACTTCTTGGCGCCATAAGTGAACCTGTAGGAGAATTTTGCAACTACATCCCCATACGGGGAGCATACCTACTGAAGGGTTAAGGGTCTAAAACATGGTCCAATACTATGATATTATAACTTTCATAGGCAAACAGTTTTCGTGAGAGGCCTCGAACTAGGCTTCATTTTTTTCCACTTTATATATATTCATGTATATATATTGATATTACCAGTTTTATAAAACCCTCGGCCGGTATTGAAGGAGGAGAGATAGTTCATTGTTTCGTCAATATATTACACCACAGAATTTCTGTTAATATCAAAAGCAATTTCTTTTAGATAAAAACATTGATAAGACAGGCACCCGTGGAATGAGGCCTGGTAGTGAATGTGTTAAGAGAGAGTAAATTGGAAGGGAAGGCAATAACCTGCGTGTTCAAAGGAACCAATTAAGTATGGTGATTTATAAAGATAGGAGCGAGTAAGGGGAGAAGGACTTATTAGTAGCTAGGAACCAAGGTATTGGGGTGTGGTTAGCACAGGTGGTGCTTCCCGCGCAACTACCTTCCATTTACCCCCCAAAACCTTTAGTATTCCCGCCAAAATCTCAACCACTACAGCCAAAACCAGCATTTCTCTCTAGGTATATACCTTCAGCTTTGTACTCGTTACTTTCACGGCAACATACTCTTATTTCTTCATTAAAACTTAATATTACACTAAAATACACCAGATCACAAGCTAAAGGCACAACATACTCCCGCTAAGAAATAATCGACTACAACATATTAACAGGAGACTGTTATAGAGATTCGGGTATGTCGTACAATTATAAAAATTATTAAACTATTCGCCAACGGCCATAGCCACGTTGAATACACCGGTTCCCGTAGTAGATCACCGAAGTTAAGCAACGTCGGGCGTGGCCAGTACCTGTCAGGTACTACCTGAATGGGTGGCCGACCACGTGCTGTTGGCACTATAAAAGGGTGGCAACCTGTAGATAGCCCGTCGCTAATGGCCAAGTTGTAGATACGCCGTAAAAAAAAAAATATATATATATATATATATATGTATATATATGTATATATATATACATATGTATATATATATATATATATATATATATATATATATATATATGTATATATATATATATATATATATATATATATATATATATATATATTAAACTATTCAATAATAACATCATTTGCGTAATTAGGAGATTCTAATGTTGGATGCCAGCTCCATGTCACCAAAGTCATTTTTTTTATCTATTTTCAATTACTTAAGAACCTCTAATATCCGACCACGACGGGACCGGGCCATGGTCGGAACGGCCAAAAGGTCGGTTATCGGGAGAAACAAAAAAAAAAAACCTTTCAAAGTTATAAAAATAGCTATAATGTACAGTGGAGACTGTAATACAACTTTATTGTAATTGTGAAACTGTTGATATATACATTTCAAACATTTACTCTTTTGAAAAGATGACATGGGCGTATATAAGGGGGGCTGAGGGGGCTGCAGCCCCCCCCCCCCCGAAATTTTGATTTGATCGGTAAAAATTTCATAAAATCCTTAAAAATAAATTAAATAAGATCGTTTAGTTCATAAAAAATATTCTATTTTGGGTGTAATAGCGTTTAAGTTGGCTAAAACTCTTCCAAGATCTTAATTTTTAGTATTCCATATACCGGAAATGGTCTCAGCCCCCCCCCCCCGAAATTTTCCCAGCCCCCTCCGAAATTATTTTCTATATACGCCCATGAAAGATGAACAAAATTTAAGCCAACTTTATTTAAAGAATTCTGTTATGGATTTTTGTTTTAATTCTTAATCTTGACTTTGCTGAAGTGTCCCTCCACTTTTTGGCCCACATTGGGGTTGCATTTGGATGTTGCTCGATGTATTTTATCGCTACATCGAAGGCGTCCTTAGCAGCAAAATGACTCACTACGTCGTCACTGGTGGTTTCGTCTTCATCCGAGTCCATATCTTCTCACCTGTTGTTGAGAACGGTGAATCAAAGACGGTCGGATATCGGGAGGAGTCGGTTATGGGAAGGTCGGATATGAGAGGTTCTACTGTATATATATATATATATATATATATATATATATATATATATATATATAATTTTGTGTTTCCCCCCTCTATAGTGTACATAGTTCACTTATATTTAATTAATTGTCTTCTATTTGGTATTTTGTTATAGTAGACAACAGGATTTTAACCTGTCTATATTTTATTGGAGGGTTTATTAGTGATATCCCTGAACTCCAGAATTTTTTAAGTATGTATCCCATGTTTGTGGTGTTGTGGGTAGTAAAATACCCTTCTTTTATAGAATGTACAGTATTACTCGGTGATTAATGCCACTAATTCATTATAGTAGCTTCATAGCCGTTGTAGCTTATAATAATGTTAAATTGTTTATATCACAATATCATTTTGTAACAGAATACTATTGAAAATAATGTAATGTTATATTTCTCCCAATTAAAAAAAATAAATAAAAATATTCTAATGCTGGGTACTAACTCTATGTCTCATAAGTCTTGAGTTTTGTAACAATGTTACTTTTTTAAGACACTTTGGTCAGCTGGAGATTCCTCAATTTCAGAAGAAAGAGAGAAAATTGAACACAAGTGCTCCAAAAACTTCTCTCTCCTTTCCTGTACAGTACTAACTAAGCTTCTTGATTAGCGCGGTTCCTCCCTACCACCTTACGGAGCAAACCCGCTTATGAGGTTGACCTCATAGCGCAATACGGAAGAGGTAACGTTTCCCATAGATCATAGAAATAACGGTTATTCAATTTAGTGTACATATATATATTTGTCTGTTCGCCCTTTAGCCGGCTCAAAAATGGACCGGTTTTGATGAAGTCTCAAAGTCAGTCAAAGCCAAGTGAAAAATGCATTGTCATTAAAAGAAGAATCTGACCTCCGGAGCATGATATTTGGGGAAAATTAACGCAAAATGCAATCGAAACGCTTAAGTTCTTGGCCTTCAGGGTACACGTTTTTTTAGTAATTAAACGTGGGGAATTTAATGGAACACCTTCTCAGGTCATATATATGACCCTTGTGAAGAAAAAAAAACTAAATTATTCTTGGGATATAATAAGGTCCTAAAAATTCCGTCACGCAGGAGCTGCATGACTAAGCACTTTCCTCATAATTTGTGTAGTGTAGACTGCTTTCCAGAACAATTTACTTAAAATATCCTACATAAATAAAATAAAAACATGAATAGTTCTCTTTTAAATTTGTAATGAGTAACTGATCAATTATTAATTTGCTTCCAGAGTTATGTTTATACATGTTACCTATTACACTACGTAATAAATACAAAAAACCTCATGTTATCGTATTTTGATCTAACGCAGGAACAGGATACAGTCTCTCTAGCGCTCCTTGCGGCGCCTTTGTGGACCTATGTCTGGCTGGCTTTTCTATTGAAATATATTACAAAGTAAACCCTCCTTTCCGATTGACCGATTCAGCTCATTTTTATAACACTTCTTTCTCCCCCCACGACGTATACCGCGTTTCGTTAGAATACAGCAGAAATTACGACCAGTATGAGTATATTAGGAATTTGGGTCCGGAGTAAACCCCCCCCCCCTCCTAATGAACCTATTTAGTTTATTTTTACATCACATATTTACCTGAAGATTACCACTACGAATACCGAGTTTCGTCGAAATATACCTAAAATCACGGCTGGTAGTGGCGAATTGGTATTGTCGGTCCGGAGTAAACCCCCCTCCTTATGAACCGATTTAGTTCATTTTTATATCTCACTTTTCTCTCTGTATTACCACTACGAATACCAAGTTTCGTTGAAATATAACAAATATTACGGCTGAAATGGTCAAATTAGTGTTTTGGGTTCGGGGTAAACCCCCCCCTTCCGGTGGACCGATTTTGGTGGTTAACGAACTCGTTCAATCGTTTGCTAATTGAATGCTATATACCAAGTTTCGTGACGAAAAAACAAAAACTCTGGCCGCTATCGTGTTAACAGACACATATATATATATATATATATATATATATATATAAATTTTAACGGGGGTCATTTTCGATGTCTACTGGGTAGGATCGATAAAGATTTGAAGAAATTTTTCAAAAATTCCGTCATGAGTCCAACCTCAATAGCTACTTTCCTTCGGAGGAAAGTGCTAAAATACGGTTCTTGTGAGATTTAGATGTAGTGATCCTATTCGAAATAATCGAGTTTCGAAACGTCAACGAACCCGACGTAAAAACAGTGAGGACTTCTGACTTAAACAAAACCATACAGACTAACACACTGTATGAATGGGAAGAAAATTGGCTGAAGAGAGAATATAAATTAAGAACACGACCAAAGCCTGGGTAACAGAATCATTCACTCGACAAGACCAAGTAATTTTATGCAGACTACGTATAGGCCACACCCGACTTACCCACTCATACTTACTGGAGAGAAAGGAAAGACCAATGTGTAGACTATGCAACAGAACATTAACTGTAAAACATATCCTGATGGACTGTAGACAACGCAGCAACTTAACGATTCCTCATGACTTACATGACTTACTGACCGCAGGTAGTCCGTACATTCAAACACTTCTAACATATTTAAAATATACACACATTCACTCGAAAGTATAACTATACGTCATTTTTAATGGAAACATTTTATTCTTTATTATTTTATTGTATATAATATTTTTATATATTTTTTTTTAATACTTTTTGTTACCTTCGTTTATTTTATAACCAACTGACTATCACTTGACTACCAACTGACTGACTTTGATTCTGCCGTTCTAATGAGGTCGTCGCCCTTGTTGCGAAACTCAACAACAATAAATAAACGTCAACGTTTAGCCATCGATATGTCGATAATGTTATGTTTTACCGATTATGTCTACGATTAGATCGACAGGACCTCATAATCGATTCTCCAACCTAAAAAAAAAAACAAGCTTAAACCAATACTGGCGCAGTAGTCCGCAGTTTGTAGGAAAAATAGGGAGTGCTCGTTGTACATCAGCTGATTTATCATCATTCCTTATCAGAAGCCTTCCATATCGCCGGTTTCCTAGCAACACTATCATCGAGATTGCGTGTAAAGCATGGCGCATTATGTTGCGCGGCGTCTAGAACACGCTCTATCGGTTCTCGTACATCAAAACCTTGCGCTAATAAAATATCAGTTGTTTATACATAAAAGTGAGGTTATAAATTCTAGAAGGCTACCTAATGTTTTGTTTATACTCTAGATACCTTAGATTTATTGCAGAAATAAACCAAATGCCCATAAATAAATAT
This sequence comes from Gonocerus acuteangulatus, assembly GCA_946811695.1. Taxonomy (NCBI): domain Eukaryota; kingdom Metazoa; phylum Arthropoda; class Insecta; order Hemiptera; family Coreidae; genus Gonocerus; species Gonocerus acuteangulatus. Next base: position 14,466,120 of record OX328131.1, read on the forward strand.
AAAACAGCGACATTTCTTTTATTTATTTTAAATGCTTGGCCTCCACATTTCTTTTAGAGCATGAATCTACAGTGCGTATTTATACACACTCCTGTACAAAATTAGCGCATTAATTCGTTCACCACGAAGGGATGATAAAAAATGAATGATGATGATAATAATTTATGATGATATGAATGAATAATTATGATAATCATTTATGATGATAATAAATGGATGATTATGATAAGAATTTATGATGATAATAAATTAATAATGATCATAACTCAGGTATACAAAATAAAAAAAGTGATCTGTTCCCAAAACACCATACATAATTTCTTATGTATTTCGACACGGTGAATCCGAATCCGGAATCCGTTTGACCCCAGCACGTCAGGTTGAAGGTCAAATTTCAAATGAAGTCTTTTATGAAGAAATAACTAGAGCTTTTATGGATTTGTGGGTCGCTAAATTCGAATCCGGTTTTACCCCATCGGTGCAAAATCAATGTAATTTCAAGGACAAATATGTTTATTTTTTAAAAAATGAATTTTTTACTGAAGATTCTTAATCAGGAGTGCTGGGTACGCTTTCCTGTCTCTTTGTGTGATCAGTTATTGCAGCTCCTGCGTGACATTTTATTGCTCTTGTCGTTTTAGCAGTGAAAAAAAAAACAATAATAAATTGAATACGAGAAAAACAACCATTGTACATCGTCAGACGTCATGAGTCAAAAGGCAGTATGGTTTTATCAAGAGGCGGGCCTTGTTATCACCGAGCCTGGCTGATATCAATCAAAGAGAGATAGAGAAATGCCACCAAAGTGACAGGCACAGACACTACCTTGCTAGAGATGGATAAGCAGACTTCACACACTCTCTGGGCCTTTATATCCAAGTTCATGAGTTATTATAGTCTGTCATCGGCAGGGCACTTCCAATGAGGACTTAACGAACATATTTATTTTAATGAACTGGAAATATCGTTGCATAGAATCTTCATAACAAACTGCATTCCTCGGGTAAATACGAACTTGGCCTTTCTAATTGGGCCAAGAATTTGGGTGCCGAATTTGATCAAGATCGGACAATTTTTGAGAGCGAACAGACAAATATATACAGAGCAGCGTTGAATAGGTGGCTGCGACTGCCAAAGGACATACCAGATGTATATTTACATGCTTTGTACACAGTTGTGTCCTGGGTGTGTCCTGCATGAGCGTCCGCATAGGACATTGGAACGATCAGGTTTGGCCGCAGCTTGGGCGGTTTTTCGTTCGGAGGATGTGACAAAAATGCTGCGGAAAGGAAAGGAGCCCCTGGCCAGGCAGGACCCGATACACGGTGATGTTTAGTGCCCTGAAGTTAGAAAGCGCTGCACATTGGGGCAAATGACCGATTTAGGAGAACAAAATTCCGATCAATCGAGCGAGTGAACATTTGGAGCCGTTAAAGATTGACTTTGGACGAGCAAAGGGGTGTGATTCAGGAACAAACAGTAACAACATCGGAGAGTCTACAATAGCAGATGAACATACAAAACTTGCTACTTGCTAGAACCCAACTGAATGACCAGTATTCACTTACCTCCAAATAACAATAACAGAAGCTATCCTGAATAAGTGGCATGCAATGTGATATGCCACTCGAGATAACCACCTAAGGGAATAAAATCAGTCCCGTAACAGGCCACGAGGGCCCAGAGGGGCAGATACTGTAGTGGTATCTGATACATGACCATACGGCACACTAGGGAGATAGTATGGTCAGTACTATGCTCCGGCCACCTGATTTTCCCATTTGCTGCTTCGACTGCTAGAGTCATTAGCACCACGGTACCCATTGATAAATTTATTAAAGGCTCGGTTGGCCTAGGGACGGTCAGGGAGGCCGAATTCAACCCTTGAACGAAGAATCTAAAAAAAAAAATCTTTAGTGCATGCTCGGGATTTGAACTCAGGTCCTCCAGCATATGAGTCCAGTAGTACTCAACCACTGAGGTAACCTCGCCCCCCACCTAAGAGAAATAAAGAGACAATATACGACCATATGTTGTCAAGCAAACAGATAACAAGACTGAGATTAGATAGCAAAACAAATTCTTCCCCATCCTGTTTAATTTGTCTTTTTCGAGATTTTTGTGAAGATACCTGAAATTCTTTCGGGGGGTGTTCTTCGGGGGACATATTACTTGTTAAATGAATATTTTTATCAAAAATGAGTAGTCTGTTTAATAGCCATGTTCTTCGCTAAAAAAAAAAAGAAAAAGTATATAGTTAATATACTTAACCACTACCCCCCCCCCCCTAGACCCTAACTTATTAGGGTCTACTTGAACCTTTTCCAAGTCAACTGTAACCTGTTCCAAATCAAATGTCACCCTTTCCAAGTCAAATGTCACCCTTTCCAATTCAAATGTAACACTTTCCAACTCAAATGTAACCCTTTCCAAATCAGTTGAAACCCTTTCCAAAACAAATGTAACGCTTCACAACTCAATTGTCACCCTTTTTATTTCAATTGTAATCGTTTCCATTTCAATTGTGACCATTTTTTGCAAATTGACCGTAATGGGGTACGGGCGAATTGAGGGCCTCAAAACTCAACTGGATAAATCATGAAAATATTTTAATTAAAAAAAAAAAAAAAAAAAAAAAAAAAAAAAAAAGAAGTTTCAGGTAAAACTGAAGTTGAGCGTCCTCAAAACCGATTTCTTTCAAATTTTTCAAATTCAAATTTTTGTACAATAACGTATTTTGATGCACTAAACACGAATCCGTTAAAAAAAAAAGTTCGCTTTCAACTAGGAAAACGTTAGTGCTTAGTAACTTCTTTCCTAGTTGAAAGCGATTTTTTTTTTTTTTTTTTTTTTTTTTTAACGGATTCGTGTTTAGTGCATCAAAATACGTTATTGTACAAAATTTGAAAGAAATCGGTTTTGAGGGCGTGAATCTTCATTTTTACCTAAGGGGTATATACGGTGCATGCTCCCGGGGGCAGTTAACGTGTTAACGACGCACAGACATTTAGGTCACTAGCTAGATCGATTTTTTTTTTTTTTTTATTTATTTTTTTATTTTTTATTTTTTTTAAACGACGAAGAGACATTTAGGTCACTAGCGAGATCGATTTTTTGTTAACGACGAACAGACATTTAGGTCACTAGCGAGATCGATTTTTTTAAAATTAAAATTCGCCCATTCCCCATTACGGTCAATTTGCAAAAAATTTCAAGGGTGACAATTGAAATGGAAACGGTTACAGTTGAAGGGTGACAATTGAGTTGTAAATCGTTACATTTGTTTTGGAAAGGGTTTCAACTGATTTGGAAAGGATTACATTTGAATTGGAAAGGGTTACATTTGAATTGGAAAGGGTGACATTTGACTTGGAAAGGGTGACATTTGATTTGGAAAAGGTTACAGTTGACTTGGAAAAGGTTCAAATAGACTTGGAAATGCAATATAACCGATTACGTCGTAAGATCGACGTCTTAAGTGCGTTTTCTGGTGGGGGGAGCGTTCATAATAAAAATAATTTTGTTTCCATTCGAAGCATTCCGATAGGAAGATATCCTATCCTACACTCCGATCCCAAATCCAATCGGGAAGTTGGATCAAATGAAAAAAGTGTAATTGGAAGTGGAAAGTAAATTGTCCAAGTTAGTTCTTCCAAAGCGGCAAGAGTTAATGACTTGTCCCTGAAGATTATCGGCGAGTGTTTAAGTGTTGTCTTTCGGCGATCAGAGTCGAGTCGTAAAGTTCTGCCCAATAACAAGAAGCAGTGAAACTTTTATCCCTCCGACTTAGCTATGAAGTCCACCGCAGGACTTTGGGCAGTTCAGCTAAGTCTCGGATTTATATATTTATGAAGATTGTTCTCTTTTTCTTCTTTTAACTTATATTGTTTTTGTACTGTTTCTCCGATAGGAAGAGAAATAGGATCCATAGGTTTTCCTTTGGCAAAAAACGCATGACATTAAGCTGACTTTTAGAGGATCTAGCTCACAAAAAATATAAATCCATCAAACAGAAGTCGAAAAAATAACCACATTCATTAGAAACGTGTAATTTCTGCAGAAAGTTCTTAATATAACCTATATCCCCCACAAAAAACTAACCAATAGAAGATACCAAGTTCCGGGCCCCTCCCAATTACAGTTTGCTTATGAAAGTTATGATATAGTATTGGGCCCAGTTTTAGGTCCTTAATACCTTGTCAAGAACCTAATAATATCCTCTCACTTATTTGTGCAATTCCAACTTGGCCAGCCGTATCAAACCTACCACGGTAAACGTATGTTCTAAAAATATTTATAACTATAATTTGTCTCTGTAGCATATTTTTTGTCTGTATCATATTTTTTAACAAGGAATATATTTATATATTTATGAATCTTTATATGGACGCCTTTAAACGGAAAGGAACCAAGTGCCATCTGTTCATTCTTTAGGGAATAGGGTTTAAAGTTGTGGGTCTAAAATTCCTTTATTATCTGAAATGTTTCATTCATTTTCTCTTATTAAAATAAACTGTTGTTATGGTAATGGGGTTTTATTTTTATAGTTATTGATAAAAATGGTGCTTGATTCCTTTCTGTTTATAACAGCATACTGGATACATCCTTTCACTTTTTTTGGGGTATTTTTCTTGCTTTAATGACAACATTATAAATTCTCTACAAGATAGCAGCAAAAACTCAATTTCGTTAAAAATGGCGCTCAGTTCCTTTCCGTTTAAAGGCGTCCATAAAGTGTACTAGTATACAGTGAACACATGTTATGGTGTTATCCCTTCGATTATGTATTCTTAGGTTTTATTTCTCATTGATTTCCTATATTGTAAAATGTGTGCTAAAATTTAAGTTAACACATAGAATAATGCTGAAAAAAGTGTATCTGGTATAAGGAACAGATTGTTATATTCCTATTAATAAATAAAAACAAAAAATAAATGAATAAAAATAGAATTCTACCACGGTCAAACGGTGTAGGGTTGTATAAGGAACAAACAAGCCTTATTTTATGAGGCAAGCAGACAAACAGTTGATTTGTATTTAAATATAGATAATGTATTTTAGTCTGATCATTATTTAAAAATGCCCTTGTGTTCTTGCCTGACATTTATTAATTTCCAGTCTAACTAATGTCGCCCTATTGATGTAGGTACATGTGTAAATAATAGATATGTGTACAAAAATGTTAAAATGCATCTAAATAATTCTTCAAACGTCAAAATTTGAAGTTTTGACGTTGGTATGGCGTGGCGAACCAACATTTAATGTAGGTTCGCCACGCCATACCAACGTCAAAATTTGAAGTTTTGGCGTTGGTATGGCGTGGCAAACCAACATTTAATGAAGGTTCGCCATACCGAGACGATTCATTTGATAGCCTACATGATGGGTTTCGGACGGAATGATGGGTTTCCGAAAGAAAAAAATGTAAAAAACGGGTAAATCCCCTCCCCTGAAAGTGGAGTCAAACACAACTTTTCAGGATTTTTCGATTTTTGCATTTAACACTTTCAAGACCGATGGCTTCGAAAAGAATTTCCACCAGGGCCCAAGTCTTCTTTCTGTATAGTTATATCGGCAAACATGTAAATGAGTAATAAACTTTTAAAATTATGTACTTTTAGTGGATTAATTACAATTTAGTAAAATGTCAAATACGCCACGACAGCGGGCCAGCTGACGGAATTTTTCGGGCGGCTTCAGTATAATACGATACCAGACCCGCAAACCTAACCGGGAATAGGTAAAGAGGTCCCAATACACTTAGTATTTGCTAAGTGTATAGGACAAGTTTACATGTTTAGCATGTAGGTCCGCATTTGTACTTAGTCCTAAGTTTTCGTTTCCTGGAAGCCACAATAGTTTTACATGTTAAGTTCTTAATTTTTTTTTTTTTTTTTTTTTTTTTTTTTTACGTCGCATTAACAAATCTTGGCTATTAGCGCCGACATCCAGGGTGCAGCCAGGAATTTTCTCAGCGAGCTATGGGATGAGAAAATTTCTGGCGCCGGTGGGGATCGAACCCGCCATCTCCCGCTTATGAATCTAGCGCGCTAACCACTAGACCACGGGAGACCCCGTTAAGTTCGTAATTTATGAATTTCTCCTTTTATTTCCGTGCATGTAGGTTGTGTGGAGTATATGTTTTGTAAACATTGCAGTGACCTCAAAGAGTCACTTTTTTAAAAAGTAGCGTTGAAAAGTTTCCAAAAAGTCTAGATAGAGCTATTATAGATACATTTCTTAGAATTTGCTAAAAATAAAAAATTAAATAAATTTTCAATTTTCTCACCATCATTTTGTTAATAGCCCTTGCTATTTATATTAATGTATACGCCTTTATTTTTTATTGCACCACCCTCCACCAGCATTTTTCGAAGATTTACGACAACCTGCCTTCCAGGAGGTGAGAAAAGATAAACTGCTTTCAACCTCTTCCTTAGCAATTCAGACGTTTTTAGAGCGCTTAATTCAGGCTAAAGCAATCAAGAGAAAAAATATTAAAAGCATAAAACAGGCTCGGAGGCTCAAATAAACCTGAGCTCTTTGAGCAATAATTTTTCCGGCTAAAGAACCCCTTGCCGTTATGGGATGGCGTAGTGTATTTTTCATTTAAGAAAAACACCTTATTAAACTCATGGCTGCTTGCGGCTCTCTTATTTTTATTTTCTGTTTATGGGGGGGGGGGATGATGAGAATTTATGAATCTGTCCACCCCCAAACTAAGGAGTAGAGGACATTTTCTTATACCTAGGAATCATCAATTTAAGCCCGTCTTTTTGGCATTATCAAAAAGGATATTTATAGTACTTTGCTTTATTCATTCATCAGGTTAATAAATTAAAATACACAAAATTAATTAAAATGTGTTAATATTTATTGTGCATTTTCTGCTTCTAAGCCTAAGTGCGTGAAATTTCTCTCTTCAGTTAAGTAATGCTACTCAGATAAAAATTATTGAGTTTTGAAAGATAATAAGATACAAATTTTTACTCGTCAAGTTCGAATTCTATGTTTTTCAAAATATTTCAGTGTTAACTTCATTTTCCGCAATTACCTTTCTTCTATACAATTTAAAATGAAGTCACATACTAAGTTCATTTTAAATTGTATAGAAGAAAGGTAATTACGGTGACAATCAACAATTAGAGTGATTGGGATTGGGATAAAACATTGTTGTCACATGAATGTTATATGAATGAATGAATGAATGAAAAAAAAAACTTTATTCTGGGACTTCGTCCCATAAGAATAAAAATAAGTACAACATATATATATGACAAGCAAGTTGCAAAAAACTGGCCAAAATAATAATACTGACCCGCAAAATACTCCATGTGTGAATACTAACCCTCATAGCTCGTCAACATGCTAATACTAACCCGCAGAACAGCTTAGTGCGCTAAAACCGACCAGCAAAACACTCAATGTGCGAATACTAACCCTCAAAGCTCGTCAACATGCTAATACTAACCCACAGAGCAGGTTAGCGTGCTAATACTGACCCGTGTAACACATCAAGTGCGAAAAATAACCCTCAAGGCTCGTCAAAATGCTAATACTAACCCACAGAACAGCTTAGCGCGCTAATACCGACCCGCATAAAACGTCAATGTGCGGATACTAACCCTCAAAGCTCTGCAACATGCTAATACTAACCCACAGAACAGCTTAGCGCGCTAATACCGACCCGCAAAACACTCATCGTGTGAATACTAACCCTCAAAGCTCATCAACATGCTAATGCTAACCCACAGAACAGGTTAGCATACTAATGCCGACCCGTATAACACATCAACGTGCGCAAACTAACCCTCAAATCTCGTCAACATGCTAATACTAACCCACGGAACAGCTTAGGGCGCTAATACCGACCCACAAAACACTCATCGTGCGAATACTAACCCTCAATGCTCATCAACATGCTAATACTAACCCACAGAACAGCTTAGGGCGTTAATACCGACCCACAAAACACTCATCGTGCGAATACCAACCCTCAAAGCTCTGCAACCTCAAAGCTTATACTTACGCTTCTATTATATTTTTCTCATTGAATATACTTGTTAATTTAGTAACTGTCAACATCATAATGACGCAATAACAATTTTCCCTTGTTGTCATTAAGTCACTAAAACAGATTTGATGAATGAAAAAATTTACATTTTAAAATACACTACATGCATCAAGACTAGCATTAAAACTGTGTCAACCTCAATTCAAAGCAAAGAAGATTTCTTTCTTTGATATAATCGAATTAACTTCTGACGCTCAACTCTCCCCACTCCGAACCCAGAACCCCCCACCTTAACCACCACCAGCAAGTTTAAATTCACTTATAATTTTTTAATTCTGTTTTCACTTCAGCTGAGAGAATGTTACAAATGGAATTTGAGAAGTTTTCCCATCGAAATGGGGCCTAACGAAATGAGCGGAGAACAAACCTCGCGCTTTTTTTCTCTCTTTTTCACTCCTACAGCCGCTCAGGGAACTGAACAGGAAAATTAGTTCTTTTTTCTCCAACTTTTTTTTTAGAAAAAAAAGTTCAAGAGTCTAATGGAAATTCTAGGAAAACCACACACGAGAACTTGTTTCTCATTCATTAAAGGCCATTCAAGCTGATCTATATATAATTTAAATAATGTTGTCTTCGACATTTGCAATTTAAATGAAATAGGAAAATTAAATAAAAATTTAATCAATGCATAATATAAGTATACATTTTGACGGATATTTCATAATCTGGAAGCCGAATGCCTCGTGCATGAGCTTAAATTTTTTTTTAAGGTATCAATAAAATATTGATCACGATCCTCATTTAAAAAAATATGAATTAATATTTTTGTGAACAAACATATTTGTAAATAGGCCAGGAAATTACAAAAGAATTCAGTTAGTTGTAAGAATGTTCTCAACCCTTAGAATAACTAAATGATTTTTATTTGAACTAACATTTGTTATGCTAATTTAATTATTTTAATACAATATTTCTAAAAGCTATGTTTCCAAATGTATTCATATATCTATTTTCCCTCAATAGTTTAGGTTCGAAACATTAATCTTATTAATTAAATTTAATTTGTTTCAATTTAGTTCGTCATTATCTACTTTCTTGCAGAAGCCCACTAATAACTGAGTTATTCACTACACGATGATTAACGATGTGTTAATATTTTTAAGAAAAAGGTCCAGGTAGCCCTCACATCAACACAATACTCCAACATTTAAAGGCCCTCAACATATACGCTTAAATTTAATAAAATCTATAAAATGTAAATATTTTTGAGCTTTACTTAAAATATAAACATAAAATGAAATTTTCAATTGACATCCGTCCAGATAAGAATTAAAAATAGCATTTATATAATTTTAATTTGAAGCACATATTTTATATATTTTATATACTTTATTTATTATTATCTTGTTCTTTTTAGTTTTATTTATTTTGATATATTCTATAATTATCTATTTAATTTTATTTATTTAGTTATTTCTCTTTTTCTTTTGGACTGAGACTGATTTTCATTGTCATAAAACTGTAAAGAGACCATCACCAAAGTTCGAGACTCAAAAAAAAAAAAAAAAAAAAAAAATTACCTAATTAATAGTAAAGTAATTAGGAGTAGGATTGTGAAATTATTACTTATTTACTTATGTGTTGATGTTCTCCAAAGTTGACTCATTTTGGAGACTGGAGGACAGCAAGATTGGTATAGTCATTGCAAATACCATCGTGCAAAACAGGTAGCCGTGCAAATACTAAACCGCATTGCAGGATTCCGTGCCCATACCTTCCCGCATGACAGGTTGCCGTGCAAATACTAACCCGCGTTGCAGGATTCCATTCTTATACTACCCCGCATGACAGATTGCCGTGCAAATGCTAAACCGCATGGTAGGATTCCGTACTTATACAACCCCGCATGACAGGTTGCCGTGCAAATACTTACCCGCGTTGCAGGATTCCATTCTTATACTAAATACAAAACCGCATTGCAGGATTCTGTGATTATACTATCCCGCCTAATGTAATTATGAGAGTGATATCGATGGATATTTTCTCTCCTCATGAAATCAGAGGCCACGTCTTACCCGTCTCCAATCCTCCCTGCTAGTCGCAGGGTGTGGTTTGATGATGTATGGTGACTCCAGGTCATCCTAGAATCCTTCCTAAGGAAGGTATTCGGTTGACAACTGGTGGCACCTGAGGCGTGGTCAAGCTACCTATATCAAATTACAAAATACACATAATTGTAGAATGAAATACTTCTGTAAATAAATAAAAAGTTAAAATGATGGTAAAAAAAAAACATACTATCCCGCATGACAGGAACCAGCATGGTTGGTTTGCTTTTTAAAATCAACAACTCTCGTGAGAACTACTTATGCGATTTGGACAAAAGTTATTAAAAATATTGTACACTTTTTTTTTTGGGGGGGGGGGTGCATCGATTTCTAGGAGCATTAGCACCTCGTACACAACTATATGTAGATACGTTAGTTATTCTGGGAAAATCATGAGATGAGGGAAGCACAATCAGTAAAACCATTTTACCTGTTTTAAACATATAACCATGCATAAATCCATTAAAATCAAAGCTTAATTTATGCAACAGTTTTTTCTTTTGTATTTTTTCTTTTTAATTTCTGTTTTAAATTTATTTATTTACTTGAGTAGTAATACACTTGCATATATTGAAATATATTGTTACACAGTACAATGCAATAAAATCGGCCAATTCTTGAGGCAGATGGAAACCATCGTTATTTTCGCGATGTGAATGTTTGTAGTCAACACTTCTGGATCGCGTCATGAGGTCAATCTCATACGAGGATTTCCTCCTCGTGGAGATAGGGAGGAAACACGCTATTAATAAGCACCAAAAATATTTATCATAATCAGTTCAAGCTTCTCTGATTCGGTACAGCCAAAAACAAAAACAAGTTGAAAAAGTCCGACTCGCAGGAACTGCGTCATCATACCGCGGTTCTGTTCTTATCCCTAGTGACATTTGGAAAGCTTGAAATACAAAATGTTATAATTTTTGTTAGACCTTTCAATAAATATTTCAATATCCTCAATAAGGGTTTCGGTTGATAAGGGTACCTAACTCACTACCTGTCATGGAAAATGACTCTCTGGTCTTGTCAAGGTCACTCTAGGATAATACTTTAACTATTTCACATTTACTTGTCTTCTTTTATTAGGTATAATACAAATGTTTCAGAAAAATTTAATTTAAAACAAAACAACTACTAATTAAAAACAACGACAAAAACCCGTTCAAAAAAGCAAAACAAACACGTTTGAAGTTTAAGCACTTATTCTTCCGATTGACAACGCCTAATCAAAAAGTTTATCAGAACCTTTTTTGTAGAGAATTTAGTAAGCTTAAGAAAGATCAGCTTTTACTTACTACGATTTTTTCAACCGTTTTCGAGATATTAAGGAAAATAGCGGTCTTCCGTGGTCTAGTGGCTAGCGGGTCATAAGCGGGAGATGGTGGGTTCGATTCCCAACGGTGGCAGGAATTCTCTCATTTCAAGGCTCGTTGAGAAAATTCCTCGCTACACCCTAGATGAAAGCGCTAATGTCCTAGACGTCGATGCGCCGTAAAAAAAAAAAAAAAAAAAAAAAATGTACGGTCCGTCCATGCATCTCACCGTGGTCTAGTGGCAACGCGCACAGTGGGGCCAAACGACATTTTGTTTTTAAAGAAGGCTACCGCCTTCGGTAAAACTTTACCGATTTCAATGAATTTTGTTTTAAATGAAAACTTGTCGAGCGCCGTTAAAAAAAAAAAAAAAAAAAAAAAAATTAAGGAAAATATACCTTCCCAAAACTTTTCATGTAGAATAAAATATTTTATTCTATTCCTTCATCAACTCCAAGCGTAACCAAAATTTAAACATCTTTGTTTATATTAATTTTAAACATGTAGAAAATATATCTTAACCCTCCGTCGACCACGTGAAAGAGAGTTACACTGTCGCCCACGTGGGGTCCACCAGGACCCCACTTACATTTATGGTGGCAACGTGCTAATAGTCCATAAGACTACCTTCAAAAATTATTTAATCAATTTGTAGGTGTCTGTGAAGATACCCTCCAATTATGGAGTCTCAGGTTCCAAAATTGTGGTTGTAGGATTTGAAATTGCATTTCAGAAAGACAATAACACAGGAAAATGGGATAATAGTCTCTGAAATGTTTAACACCTTTTTATATTTGAACAAAAGAAGGGACCTGAGTTAACAAAGAACAGGTTTTTTTGAGAAACCATTACTTCATAATCCTCACATTAGCTAGCCTCCTTCTCATATGAGGCTCAGCAAAGCTGTATGCAAGATTTTTCCTGCTAAGTTGTATAAAACCGAGCTGTTAACTCCCATTATGCCAAGCATCCCATAGAAATGTCTCATTGGGCAACGGCATAGTACCTCTTTGTTGCGTAAGCGTTACACATTCTGACTAAACAATCAACTCCTCTTTTTGTCAGATTGTAAAATTCGACAAACTCAGTTCTAACTTGATAGCAGTTACTACCATGATGCAAACTAATGAAAATGGAAAAAGAAAATATATGTAAATATCCTAAAAAGAAACTATCACGGAAGCCCAAGTGGGGTCCGCTCAGACCCCACGTGGGGTCCGCTCAGACCCCAAAGCCGTTTTTCAACAAAAAATTATCAATTTGAAGGGTGGACTATCCTTTATGAGCGATTTGACACCGCCGATCTCCTGTGCAATACTTAGTAGGAAGCTCCTCATAGAACAGGAAGATAGAGATATGGTGGCTTTAAGGGAGGGGGAAATAGTGAAAGTGGGATCCGCCTAGACCCCACCTGGTCGACAGAGGGTTAATCCCATGTTCAGGTGGACGGATTCTGCTGGTTAACGAAGTTGACTTGTCAAATTAGACGAAAGATTTTTGTACCAAATTTCATCAAAATCGGGCCATTTTGAGCCCAGGAGAGCGTGAACACACAAATTGCGTCATGAGGTCAACCTTATAAACGGATTTGCTCCCTACGGGGGGAGAGAGGAACCGCTCTAAAAGAAAGAATTAATAAAAATCAACGAATTGCAGAATAAGTCATACGAAACAGTGATGTGAGCGGAATTTTAGCCACAGTAAAACAGCTGGTTACTCATGGTTGGTAAAACAGCTGTTCAAAGCCAAGACCGGTAACTAGTTTAGACTGCGGAGCCCCGTTTGATGTGACTCCGGGGCCGGAGAGAGCCACTAACAGGGTTAGCATAGGAGATGCTGTCCACTAGGACCGCTGCTTTCACAACTACAAGTACAAGCCAAACAGAACGGTTACATTTTGCTTAGGAACTCTCTCAATTTGCTTACATTGGACTTCAAGGAGTCCAAAATCTACAATTCAATCGACAGTTTTCATTCAAAACTATTTCAGGGGAATATATCTATTTTCTATCTACAAAAAGGCCAGAGTAGTGCAGACAGTGATTATTTTCATGACTAATGACTAATGATTGAATGATTAATCGTGATGTGACTAACGATTGATGATTGATCAATCATATTTCTCCATGACTACTGAGAGACGACTAACTGCTTTCTAGTCTGTGATTGATGATTGATAATTAATGATTAAAACATGTTTTGACTAATGATTGATGATTACTGACTAACCTAACTCAGATTAATGATTAAATACTACAAAAAGGCCTTGATTTATGATTGATGATTAACTGGTTCATGAAGGAATTACAAAGCCCACTGTATAGATAGTATGCGTAAACAAGTAGGTATTAGCCTAATATTAAAAGTATTTACAACGTTAGTCATGTCAATCATTAGTACAGACAATCAACGATTGACGAGTAACGATTGATTGATGACTAACTTCACGTATCATCCCTACCATTTTAAACTATCGAATATGCAAATCAGAGGAAACTAGAGAACGAACATATTCTATCCATTGACGACGTGATAAATTGAAAAATGATCTTATCCGATACTTCATTTAAAGCATTAAAGGCTATTCTAAAGGGGGTTAGAGTTGTGAAAATTTACTGCAAGCCGTATCGTATTTTGCATATTCGATAGTTTAAAATGATATGGCCGATATGATTAATATGACCTATGATTAACACTAGATTTACCAGTCATTTTGACTGGTCGTGCAATTTCAATTCAAAATTCATACTACATATCCGCTTTGCTTTCCTAAATGATGTTATGTCTTCTGTAGCTATAAGTAGAGAATACATTTAATGAACTTAATGTTACTTTATATATATTAGTAACAAATATATTTCTTGATCTTGACATTCATACCAGTTCCAGGTCTGGTATATCTAGTGTTAACTCGTGTTGTGATTAACTTATTTTATCCTTCGATTGATTAGTCATAAGTCAAATTTAATCGATTTGTCAATCATTTAGCCGATTTGTGCTCTACTCTGAAGGAGGCCACTTGTAAAAAAGTTTTAAATTTTCGATGTTTTTTTTTTTATTGCACTTTAATGTAAGACTTACTAAAATCATTATATCGCGCTAGTATTTCTGAAGTGAGACAACTCAAAATAATACTCAACTGAATAGCATTAAGGCAGGTGACACAAGTGCCCTCTGGTGTACAAGCTCTGAAGCTAGGTAAATACAGTTTTGATAGTTGCTAAAGAGATATTTACCATGTCTTTCATAGTCATTACTGAAGTGAGACTACTCAAAATAAAACTCAACTGGATAGCATTAAGACAGGTGACACAAGTGCCCTCTGGTGTACAAGCTCTGAAGCTAGGTACATATAGTTTTGATAGTTGCTAAAGAGATATTTACCATGTCTTTCATAGTCATTACTGAAAAGCACCGATTTTTGAGTTGTGTCACTTTAGAAATACTAGTGCCCTCTGGTGTACAAGCTCTGAAGCTAGGTACATACAGTTTTGATAGTTGCTAAAGAGATATTTACCATGTCTTTCATAGTCATTACTGAAAAGCACCGATTTTTGAGTTGTGTCACTTTAGAAACACTAGTTCCCTCTGGTGTAGAAGCTCTGAAGCTAGGCACATACAGTTTTGATAGTTGATAAAGAGATATTTACCATGTCTTTCATAGTCATTACTGAAAAGCACCGATTTTTGAGTTGTGTCACTTTAGAAACACTAGTTCCCTCTGGTGTAGAAGCTCTGAAGCTAGGTACATATAGTTTTGATAGTTGCTAAAGAGATATTTACCATGTCTTTCATAGTCATTACTGAAAAGCACCGATTTTTGAGTTGTGTCACTTTAGAAACACTAGTTCCCTCTGGTGTAAAAGCTCTGAAGCTAGGCACATACAGTTTTGATAGTTGATAAAGAGATATTTACCATGTCTTTCATAGTCATTACTGAAAAGCACCGATTTTTGAGTTGTGTCACTTTAGAAACACTAGTTCCCTCTGGTGTAGAAGCTCTGAAGCTAGGCACATACAGTTTTGATAGTTGATAAAGAGATATTTACCATGTCTTTCACAGTCATTACTGAAAAGCACCGATTTTTGAGTTGTGTCACTTTTGAAACACTAGTTCCCTCTGGTGTAGAAGCTCTGAAGCTAGGCACATACAGTTTTGATAGTTGATAAAGAGATATTTACCATGTCTTTCATAGTCATTACTGAAAAGCACCGATTTTTGAGTTGTGTCACTTTAGAAACACTAGTGCCCTCTGGTGTAGAAGCTCTGAAGCTAGGTACATACAGTTTTGATAGTTGATAAAGAGATATTTACCATGTCTTTCATAGTCATTAATGAAAAGCACCGATTTTTGAGTTGTGTCACTTTAGAAACACTATTGCGATATATTAATTTCACCAAGAACAATTTTCATTTATTTTTGATAATATCACGAAAATGATTGGCGCTAATGGCCAAGTTGTAGATCCGCCGTAAAAAAAAAAAAAAAAAAAAAAAAAAAAAAAAAAAAAAAAAAAAAAAAAAAAAAAAAAAAAAAAAAAAAAAAAAAAAAAAATCACGAAAATGAACATAAGATTACTTTTATTTATTTGATGTTTTTTCACTCAAGAATTCCAATAACATTATGAAATTGAGAGATAATCCCAGTTCCCTGTATACCATTAAAAAACTGATTAAATTTTACAACTTTTGTGAGATTCGGCAGGATTGTTTTCGGAAGAGCAGTGATTTTCGAAAAGAATGTCGCTTTTATTACTTTCTACTTTTTGAATTGATATTACGGTTTGAATGAGACGGTTGTGAACATTTCATTTGTATTAATTTAATTTAAATTTTAACGTCCATTTATTATTAACTAGGAATTTTAGGACGGGTTATCTATAGGTTACCACCCTTTTCTAGCCAGGATAGGGGGGGATGCCTTCACTTTTTTCTAAAGAAAAGCCACCCCCCCCCTAGTGGGAATCGAACCCACGACCATTGGCACGAAGTGTAAGCATTATGGCAAATTTAATGAAAATTTAAAAAATGTAATGAATCGTTGAAAACGTTATTTTGAGGCTTATTAAATAATGCAACTTTTGAGGCGGAGCGAACCTCTAAGTCCAGAAATAGCTGATTAAGAAAATATTGAATAATTTAATAAAACCCTAATATCACAAATTCTCATGTATATGGCTTTTAATACAGCTCTTAATTATATGAAAATATTTCAATAACGCGCGTTTCTTATTGAAAATTTAATTTAGTTTCTAGTAATGTCGTCATTATTTACGATATATTGATCAGAAATCACGAAAAAACAGTTTTTCTTTAAAAAAAAATAAAATAAATAAATAAACAAAAGTTTGAGTAGCTCTGCTGTATTTTCAGATAGAAGGCTCATTTTCGCGTCACTGGACTAAAAATAAGGTGCACAATAAACCCCTAAAGTTATGACATCTCAATGCGGGACACCCTGTATGTGCGTATTTGAACCAGCGTCATATCATTGATCTATGGGATATGAAACATGAAATTTTCGTGTCGGCACTTCCGGATTGCGTCCTGAGATCAACCTCATAAGCGGGTTTCCACCCAATGGAGGGAGGGAGGAACCGCGCTAAAAGGGCATTTCACTAACTTCGGCAGATCAAACATAGGCTATGTGCCTATCAACAATAAAATGTATACATTATAAGTATAACTATTATATAACTAAACACAAAATAGAAAAGTAATAATAATAAGAAATAATTAAAATTAATATATATATATATATATATATATATATATATATATATATATATATATACATAAGTAAAATTCAACAGAATAAAACAGAATAAATAAACGTAAACGCAATAACTAAATGGTAATTTAAATATTTTGAAGTAATTTCATCAATATGGGGGAAATTTGTTTTATAAAGTCTTTCATTTGTGTAACCATAACGGCTTCCATTCTCGGGATATTCGCTAAAAATAAAGGATTGTTGGGGACTCCCGTGCTCTACTGGCTAGCGCGCTAGATTCATAAGCGGGAGATGGTGGGTTCAATCCCCACCGGCGACAGGAATTTTCTCGTCTCAGGGCTCGCTGAGAAAATTCCTGGCTGCACCCTGGACGTCGGCGCTAATGGCCATGATTTGTCGACGCGCCGTAAAAAAAAAAAAAAATAAATAAAGGATTGTTCTAATCTCCTCACTAATACTAAACAAATGTATAATTTGCTATAGGAATTGATAAAGTAACAATTAATCGTTAATTGATTTTAAAATATTACCTATATATGTGAGAAATAAATTAGCATAACTAATGTAAAACTGAGTGCTCTTAAAGTGAAAAACCACTTTAAGAAAAAAAACACTGAAAGGTGTATAAAATGAGACGAGTCCATTAGCGCTTTAGGAACTCTGATGAGTATCCGTAAAAAAAAGAACTTAATTGCTTCCAGAATTAGCGATTATTGCGACCTAGCGAAAGAATGGCTAAAACAGTAATAATTGTTCGCATAATCACATCAGAATATTCATTTTATCTAAAATTAAAATATTTTCATTAAAAAAAGAATTATGATCCGAGGGGAAAAACGTTATTACTCAAAGAAAAAAATATAACAGGAAATTAAAATCGATTAAAATGCTATTTTTAAAACTTCATTATTTATTAATAACGTCCGACAGATTTTGGACAACAAAATGTCATATAGCTAGGGGGGGGGTCCCTAAATTAGCGCTACGGGTGACGTAATAGTGTAACGGAATTGACGTCAGGTAATCGGAAATAGATTTTGATGGAAAAGGTAATTCTTTATTTGGCGGGAATAATTGGTTTTAGCGCGTTTCTTCTCTCCCTCCATTGATTTCCCATTTTTCTAGACAAAGTTATATATAAGGCTTAAAAATGGTGTCTCACATACAATTACTTCAAAAATGTGTACGTGAAAGCCTATTTACTAAAAACGTAAGAGTTAAGATTTTTTTTCACTCGAATTTCTCCTAAAGAACCATGTTACGTTGGCGGAATCCAGCGCACAGACAAATATGTACAAATTTGAACAGCCTTTATTTTCGGTATCTATAGGTCAAGAAACGCGAAATCTTTTTGGCCTTCCAGATTGCGTCATGAGGTCAACCTTATAACGGGATTCCTCCCTATGGAGGGAGGGAGTAACCGCGCTAAAAGGAACAAATCGTTTCGTAGCAGGCTCTGCTAATTAATATTAATAAATAAATATTTTAATAACTAATTTAAATGTTATCATAACGTATTTTGCGTAAAGTCAACAACTTAGATTGGTTTGATGTAGTTCTCGAAGGAATTCTACGCAAGTCTCTTCATTTCTGCATAGTTTCCAAAGCCAATATCTGCTTTAGTTTATAACTTTCTTGAAATTCATTACAAATGTTCTCAAATTTGGAAACGGGCCGTTTCGCAAATTTTGGCGGACAAGCTCACAAGATTATCTTAAATATTAGCGTAAAATGTTTTAGACGCATGTAGATAATTTTATTTAATATTTTTTTATTTATCGCTGTGAAAAATAAGTTAACGGCCACTGAAATTAACCACTAAAATATTTAAATAATTTATAAGGTATTTTTCTTTAAACCATAATGAAAATTTTGAAAAAGCTATTATGAGTTTGATCTTTTCTTTTTTTAATACCACTACATAATTGAATAAATGCATTATCTACTATATATTTGTCAAATACCACTCACTCACTGACTCACTGACTCACTCACTGACTGACTCACTGACCTATCATCGCCCAGCCCAAACCGCTCGACAGAAAAATTTGAAATTTTGCATGGGCACTCCCTATAGAACGTAGACGCTCGCTAAGAAAGGATTTTTTGATATTTGAATTATTAAGTATTTTTAGAGGGGTTTAAAGTTTTGGTTGGTTACAGCAGGCAAGCCTAGGTAGAATGCGTTGCTAGGACGATAAAGAACAGCTGTTACCGTACATTATCTATTTCATAGTATTATTTTTAATTGAGGTTAATTTCAACTATGATGGCAGTCCTTGAATTACTGGGGTATGGAATACTATCAACTTGGAATAGTTTTAGGCAAATAAAACGCTATTATAACTAAAATGAAATGATCTTTGGAATGAAAAAGGAATGGATCAAACGAATTGTGCTTATTAACGAAATTATCTTATTTAATTTATTTTTAAGGTTTTTAAGACACATTTTTACCATCAAATCAAAATTTCAGGGGGGGGGGGGCTGCAGATCCCTCAGATCCCCTTAAATACGCCCACGCTGGTAACCTGTAGATAACGGGTTATCTCTACATTATCTGTTTTTTGATACTGGTCCGTAGCGCCCCAGTGTCAAGAAATATTATACTTTTATTACCTACAAATTGATGACTATCTTATAGTATGACGGGAACCGTGCTATAATAAACTGCACAAAATTATATAGTAGCGTTAATTTTGATGATATATTATTTAACGCAATAAAATAACTACTTATCTGCCGTGACGAAGCACGGGCATTCAGCTATATTTTATATATGCGTTACTATATATATATATATATATATATATATATATATATATATATATATATATATATTGATATTTGATAACTAATAACTATCGAACTATAAACTATTATAGTTATTAAAATTAACTGTTAAATTTTTCAATCACAAACTGAAGCAGTAGGTCGGTACGGCTTCGTTTGCTGTAAACCTGCTATTTATGGAAGAAATCTTTTCTTGATAAACTATGTTCCACTACTGGAAAAAAAATTATATAAGAGATAGCGCAAGAAATCGCAGAAAACGCTTGATGGTTTTTGAACTATCGTATGAAATAAAAATCATTCCGGCTTTCTTTGGCTATCATAAAGTTTTTGTCCAAAGAAAAATAACTTTTTTTTAATTTTCTTTACAAAAAAAAACAACCTTTGTTTCAAAGACCATATTTTTTTTGTATTCCATTAATCTCATCATCATCATATCCGGCGCAACAACCCGTCACCGAGTCTGGGCCGCCTCTAAAAGCCTCCGCCAGAGGGCTCGGTCCTGTGCAGCAGCTTTCCAGGTCCTAGCTCCCAGCAAGTCTCGCGCATCTGAGTTGACAGCATCTTCCCATCTCACATTTGGCCTGCCAACTCTCCGTTTTCCGAGCATCTTATCGGTCAGTAGCTTTTTGGTCAGATCGCCATCCTCCATTTTCACCACATGGCCTGCCCAGCGAAGCCTTCCAATTTTAATGAATTTGCATCTATATCACCAAATAACCGATACAGCTCTGCATTCTTCCGTCTCCTCCATGCATCTCCATCTCTAACGGGACCAAAGATCTTTCTAAGTATAGTCCTTTCAAAAGTCGAGATTCTTGATTCGTCTGCTTTAGTTGTGGCCCAACCTTCCGACCCATAAGTTAAGACTGGCCGGACCAACGTTTTATACAGATTGATCGTGGTCCCGTTAGAGAGGGAACGACTTCTAAAGTGTCTGGAGAGCCCAAAGAAGCATCGGTTTGCCGCCACAATTGTTCTGCTGATCTCCTGGGTGATGTCATTCACTGAATTAACCTCAGTTCCCAGGTATATAAAGCTGTTGACCCTCTCGAACTTACACGTCCCAACTTCAAACTTTCTGGTCCCTCCTTCTATACCTCCAACTCTTAAGTATTTTGTCTTGTCTTCATTAACAACTAGGCCAAGAAGCTTAGCTTCTGTCTCAAGAGCGAGGAATGCCTCTTTCAGGGACCGCTCCGACCTGGCCATAATGTCGAAGTCATCCGCGTATCCTAAGAGCTAGACCGTGCTGTTAAAGAGGGTGAGCCTTTGCTGAATCCCAGAGCGGCGCACTGCTCTTTCGGTTGCGAAATTAAAAAGGAGACATGCTAGGGCATCTCCTTGTCTCACCCCACTATTAGTGTTGAATGAATCAGACAAGTCAGTTTCCATGCGGACAGAGCAACATGAGTTTTTCATCGTCATCCTCACCAAGCGGATCAGTTTTCTGGGGATATTCATCTCCTCGAGAGCCTGATAGAGTGCTGGCCCTGAGACGCTGTCGTACGCTGACTTGAAGTCCAGAAAGAGGTGATGCGTGACTATTTCGTACTTCTTGCATTTCTCAAGCATCATCCTCAGGGAGAAGATCTGATCCGTAGTGGACTTACCTCTTCTAAATCCCGCCTGGTACTTCCCAATCTCTTTCTCAGCGTAGTGAACAAGCCTCTCGTAGAGAACATTTGAGAGGACTTTATACATGCAGGAAAGGAGGACTATTCCGCGGTAATTCCCGCAATCCATCTGATCTCCCTTTTTATGGAGAAGGTAGATTACTCCTCGATTCCAATATTGGGGGATTTATTCATTTTCCCAGATGGACATGATGAGGTTATGGAGTTCCTTTAGTAGCCCTGATCCACCATAACGCAGAAGCTCTGCCTGAATTCCATCCTGTCCCGGTGCCTTGTTGTTCTTCAGCTTATTTATCGCATCTTGAACTTCCTCATCGTCCGGTGGCTCAACATCATTTGGAATTTCTTCGGCTTCTATTCACGCTATTGTGTCTTGTGGTTCATCCTTGTTAAGGGATTGCTAAAGTAACTCCTCCACCTATCCAGAATCTCATGCTTGTTTGTGAGGAGGTTCCCATCTTCATCCTTACAGCTTGTAACTCTTGGTTTGAAGACGGCTCTCCCCTCGTTAACTTTCTGAAAGAACAGGCGGCTCTCATGCACTGTGCGGTGAGATTCAATGTCCTCCATCCTCTTATTTTCCCATAGTCGCTTTTTCCTGGGGTGGATTGTCTTTTCACTTCTCCGCTTGTTCCGGTATTCCTCCCGAGAGAGTCTAGTATTGTGCTGTATCACTCTCTTGTAAGCCTCGTTTTTTATGGTCGTGACTGCTTGACATTCATCATCAAACCATGTAGCTCTCCTTTCTCTTTCTTCGTGCCCTAAGGTCTCCTGTGCTGCTTGCTTCACGGCCTCGGCTATTCCTGCCCAATGGTCATCTGTAGCCTCACCTCTGCCTCGTAGTACCTCTGTGAGCTTAGCGTCTAGGCATTCCTGGTATGCTTTACATTGGTCAACATCCTTCAGTTTCAAGACATCATACCTTCGAGGGTATTCCATTAATCTACATCAAGTAAATGCATAAATAGTGTTTACATACCCCTAATTGTTGTATCCATACTATCAGAATAAACTAAACTAAAAATTGGTTGATTGCACTGCACAAATACTCGCTAACTATGTCGAAATTAGTCTGAGCAGTTTCTCGCATATTTTCCCCAAATTCAAAGGCCCCTAATTTCCCAGTAACCAAAGATAATTAGATAATATTTCGAATTCACCTTATCTAAAGTATCTTTAGTAATATAATTGACTTAGTTTTATGATCTGCTTACTTGAGTTTTGTCCATCTAGTTATGGGAATCGGTCCACTGTGCGCCGCGGTGTGGTGCCGAGAGGGAAAAAAACCCAAAACCGAAGGTGTTCAATCGCGTTTGAACTAACATTTTTTTATACCTAATTAGTTGTGGAATACTGCTGTAATATTGATTTTCCATTTTATTAATAGATATGATCACGAAAAATCATTTTGTTGACTGTTTTCTCACTGAGTAAAAATCTCACAATTTTTAGTGAAAAGTAAAACAATATTTTATACCACTTATTTTATTCCTGAAAAATTGATATTTCCCAGGAAGTCTCATGAGTATATGTAGCTTTTAAACGAATTTTCTTTTTTGCCAAAATGTACCATGAACATGGTGCATTTAGGCTGTGAAGATCTATAATGGAACTCAATTATCCGTAGTTTATTTGGTGTAGAAAAATAGCGGTACTTAGCTGAGCTCTCCGCATAGTGTTACCTAAAAGTACATGTTTTGAAGTTGCTTTCATATCAATTTCATCACCGTACTCGGCCGTTTGTGTTTACAGCCTAATAAAATGAAGCGATGCGATTATTTTACGAAAAATGAGTTTACCGTAACTATTTTCTGCTGAGAGTTGTTGAACACTTTGTGATAGCAAGTAACTGAACTTTTACAGTGATATCTACCTAATATCTCGTGTAAAAATGTCAAAATGTATTCGTTATAAGCGAAAATTTTAATAAAGATAAATACGTCTAAACCAATTAACTGTATTACATTGTTTGTTAACTTATTCAACTCAGAATTCAAAAATACATTTGGAAGGATACATATCTCTACCAATTGAGTAAAATGTGACTTTTTTAAATCGTATACTTGCTGTTTTTCACGGTTTTCGTACTATAAAACCCGTTTATCTTCCGAAATAATGATTCTATCGAATTGGCAGCGGTCTCATTCGGCTCAGCACTACAAAATACCTCAAAAACGACAGCAAAATCAGAAAGATTCAAGTACCTACAGGTTTTTTCCCAAAATCGGGCGTTTGGCAACACTGTGCGCCGGTTTGATCTACCGTAATATGTATTATATATAAATGTAGTGAGTATAAAATGAATTGTTAGAAGTCGAATAAAAAGAATGTAATAATAAATGTAAGGGTCTAGAGAGTGTAAAAGCGAGCGAAGAAGAAAGCCCGCCATAATGAGAGAGTATAATTAGCAAAATGGCGGGAGAGCCGAACTTTTTAGCGCCAATTCCTATTTAAATGGCGGTCGGACAACTTCCAATGCTCCCTACACTCATCTCTTTTTATCCTTTTTCTTTCCGTTCTTTTTCTTTCTTTTTTTAGTGCCTTTTTAAGCTCTCCCCCCTCCCCATCCACTCGGAGCGGAGTTGCCTTTATTGAGATCGGTTAAAGCTCGCTTGCTCCCCCCCCCCTCCCGCTTTCTCGGATAAGTTAAATTGGAGCCCCGGCTAGACAAATTAGCGAACACTCGTCAGGCCCAACTTTTGTACAACTCCCGCGCAAAATTGAGAAAAACCGCCAGAAACCCCGTTGTTTTACTCTTAGGCATTTTATGGAGAATTGCATTGCTTTCTTTTACTTTTAATTTAAAACAATTTGGCGATTAAACGAAACAATAACAATTCCTCAAATTTTATAAATTCATGTGTCATTAATTTTACTGTCATTAACACACGGATCTCCCTTATAGTGAAATTGATTTTATAAATTCATGTGTCATTAATTTGACTGTCATTAACACACGGATCTCCCTTATAGTGAAATTGATTTTATAAATTCATGTGTCATTAATTTGACTGTCATTAACACACGGATCTCCCTTATAGTGAAATTGGTTTTATAAATTCATGTGTCATTAATTTTACTGTCATTAACACACGGATCTCCCTTATAGTGAAATTGGTTTTATAAATTCATGTATCATTAAGTTTACTGTCATTAACACACGGATCTCCCTTATAGTGAAATTGATTTTATAAATTCATGTGTCATTAATTTTACTATCATTAACACACGGATCTCCCTTATAGTGAAATTGATTTTATAAATTCGTGTGTCATTTATTTTACTGTCATTAACACACGGATCTCCCTTATAGTGAAATTGATTTTATAAATTCCTGTGTCATTAATTTTACTGTCATTAACACACGGATCTCCCTTATAGTGAAATTGATTTTATAAATTCATGTATCATTAAGTTTACTGTCATTAACACACGGATCTCCCTTATAGTGAAATTGATTTTATAAATTCGTGTGTCATTAATTTTACTGTCATTAACACACGGATCTCCCTTATAGTGAAATTGATTTTATAAATTCATGTGTCATTAATTTTACTGTCATTAACACACGGATCTCCGTTATAGTGAAATTGATTTTATAAATTCATGTGTCATTAATTTTACCGTCATTAACACACGGATCTCCCTTATAGTGAAATTGATTTTATAAATTCATGTGTCATTAATTTTACTGTCATTAACACACGGATCTCCCTTATAGGGAAATTGGTTTTATAAATTCATGTATCATTAAGTTTACTGTCATTAACACACGGATCTCCCTTATAGTGAAATTGGTTTTTATAAATTCATGTGTCATTAATTTTACTGTCATTAACACACGGATCTCCCTTATAGTGAAATTAATAATTAATCATTAATTGATTTTAAAATAGTACCTGTATATGTGAGAAATAAATTAGCATAACTAATGTAAAACTGAGTGCTCTTAAAGTGAAAAACCACTTTAAGAAAAAACACTGAAAGGTGTATAAAATGAGACGAGTCCATTAGCGCTTTAGGAACTCTGATGAGTATCCGTAAAAAAAAAAATCTTAATTGCTTCCAGAATTAGCAATTATTGGGACCTAGCGAAAGAATGGCTAAAACAGTAATAATTGTTCGCATAATCACATCAGAATATTCATTTTATCTAAAATTAAAAATTTTTCATTAAAAAAAGAATTTTGATCCGAGGGGAAAAACGTTATTACTCAAAGAAAAAAATATAACAGGAAATTGAAATCGATTAAAATGCTATTTTTATAACTTCATTATTTATTATTAACGTCCGACAGATTTTGGACAACATAATATCATATAGCTAGGGGGGGGGTTCCCTAAATTAGCGCCACGGGTGACGTAAAAGTGTAACGGAATTGACGTCAGGTAATCGGAAATAGATTTTGATGGAAAAGGTAATTCTTTATTTGGCGGGAATAATTGGTTTTAGCGCGTTTCTTCTCTCCCTCCATTGATCTCCCACGGATCTACCTTATAGTGAAATTAAAATAAGGACTGTCTTTTTCCTTAAAAAATCAACCATATATTAGTCAAATAACACTCGCTCACTCAATGACCTATCATCGCCCAGCTCAAACCACTTGACAGAAAAATTTGAATTTTGCATGGACTTTCCCTTCAGGATGTAAACACTCTCTAAGAAAGGTTGGACTGGTATCTTTCTCTTTCCTGTATATATATATATATATATATATATGTATATATATATATATATATATATATATATATATATATATATATATTAACAAGTGTCTAGCCTGCCGAACCAGGCCAAGGCTAAAGATCCATAATATTGAAGTGATCCTAATTCAAATACCAACCCAGACCAAGAGTGACAGCAATAACCCACCCACCATAACCTCCCCAGCATAACCCAGCCAGCACCCATATTCCACCCCAGAAGGATCTAAGCAGACCGTGAATAATCCCCTTAGAAGCAAGATCCCCTTCCGAATGGGTGAATCTTCAAAGCACCCCAACAATATACACCCAACTTGGGTGCGTGTGTGTCGTCTCCTTTCATTCACGCTTTACTAATATTTCCTCCGTTCGGGGTAAACAAGTTTGGTTAAATTATATATTTATAAATATATGAAGGAACATAAAAAATACATTCGATCAAAACTAAAAACTCAATAGTTAAATTTGAATGGGTAAAAGCACATTGAGGTATAGAGGGGAACGAAGTAGCAGACGTTTTGGCAAAATCAGCTTCAACCGATACCAATCTCCCAATTATATATGAAAAAATATGCTCTGAACATTTAAAATACTTATTAAGGAACATATATTACTCAAAATGGCAGATATTACACAATTATTATTCTCTACCTGGCAGAGGGATTGTTTTCCCTGAATTCAATAGGATATGACGGACTTTGTTGCTTAAAAAATTAAGAACAAGGTTTACACGGTGCGGCTAATGACTCTAGCAGTCGAAGCATCTTAATAAAATCAAAAAACAATGTTTACTTTAAAATTGGCCTTGACTCATTGTAATAGGAATTTATTTGGTATTAAATGCTGGAAATACAGCGAGTTATACCATTTCGGAATCTCCATGAATCAGACATGTTTTTACTTAATTTGGCCCTCAGATAACCATCTTTTATTTACATCACGTTAGGTTAAACATAGGAAAGAAATAAGCAAAACATTAAATTAGAGTTAGATCTCATTTAAAAAAAAAAAAAAAAAAAAAAAAAAAAAAAAAAAAAAAAAAAAAATTTGTATGCGCCGGAAATGTCATGTTTTACATTCGATAGCGCATTTATGCAGAAATACTATCCAAAAAAAGAGTGAAAAAAATCCTTTATTTAGAGGCGTAACCAAAAAGAGTGGCAAAGGGCGTATTTTTTTGGAATTTCGAAAATGTCGAAAATCGAAGTACTTGTACTAAATATAAAACATATTTTCTGAACCGCCACAACGTCCTCTACCCGCAGGTACCATATTATCCATTCATTACGCCACACTCTGTATATATATATATATATATATATATATATATATATATATATATATATATATACATATATATAAGTGAAAAAATCATGTCGATATCATTTTCTAAACTCGATATAAAAAATAAAGCACTTTCAACCTATTTTATTTTATTTCTCGGCTCCTAAAGCGCATTGGACGGAACGCTCGGATACGTGTCGACTATTTTTCGATGTAGAATCACCAGAATAAACATGGTTCACATCGGTGACCCCACCGCTGTATATATATATATATATATATATATATATATATATATATAAACATTTATTAAAATTGTAACATCAACTTTAATTTTAAACGAACCAATCTTTATTAGACTATCCATTAGCCTTTATAATACCATCACGAGCTGGCATAAATTCGACTATCTTTGTTATTCGATCCAAAGGAATTGTTACTCACTCCTCCCTAACAGCTTGAAATAAAGGCTCTTTGCGAGATGAGGTGGTTCTGTCGAGAACAAGAATTGGACACACCAATCTTACCCATGCTTACATATTTAAAAGAGAGTCCAGGCCTGAATGTTCTGTTTGTGGTGAAGATATGTATATTAAACATATTTTCACCGAATGTAGAGCCTACGAAGCAGCTCGAAACGAAATGGGGATTCATGGTACTCTCTGTGATATACTTGGAGACGACCATGAGTTAACCCAGCGAGCGTTGAATTTCTTAAGAGCTACAGATCTCTATGATAAACTATAATTCATTTAATTAACAAATAATGTAATTTGGACGCATGAAATGTTTTTTATCCCCGGTTTTCTATACTTGAGTATTTGTATTTTTTTTGCTTGTGCATATGTGAAGGTGTGAAAGTATATGAGTTTTATTACAATATTTATTTCATTTCTGTCTAAATTATAGGTACCTGTTTATGTGTGAGTGTATGTTTATGTGTATGTGTGTATGTGTTTGTATGTGTGTGTGTATGTATATATGTATGTATGTGTATGTATGTATATGTATGTATATGTATGTATATGTATGTATATATATATATATATATATATATATATATATATGTGTGTGTGTGTGTGTGTGTGTGTGTGTGTGTGTGTGTGTGTGTGTGTATATATGTGTGTGTGTGTGTGTGTGTGTGTGTGTGTGTGTGTGTGTGTGTGTGTGTGTGTGTGTGTGTGTGTGTGTGTGTGTGTGAGTGTCTATGTATATAAATATTTTTATGATCTGATTGCTGCCTTGAATTTTCATTTTGGGTAATTATTACTTTCTAATAAAATTAAATAGGCAACAATGACATGTGTGGTTGAATTGCCTTTAAAAATCAAAATAAAAAAAAAAAAAAAAAAAAGGCTCTTTATTCGAATGATTTTGACATCTTAATCTGGGGTCTATCTCCTCTCACAGATCCTCTATGAGGCTTAGATCATTATTGACTTGCCCATTCCGGAACCAGATATAAATATATATATATATATATATATATATATATATATATATATATATGAAGATATAAATAAATTTGGACCACCTATATTTTCGTGATCTATGTCTGAAACGTGAAAGTTTCTAGTCGGCACTTCCGGATTGCTTCATGAGGCCAACCTCATAAGCGGGGTTCCTCCCTACAGAGACGGGGAGAAACGCGCTACTTTAGGAAATGAAAGAGTATTAAAAAAAAACTACCTAAAATAACAATAACCAACGTTTCTTGTTATTTAATGTATAACAAATATAAAAAAAATAAATATTTCATCTCTTCCTATTTTCAGCTAAATTAAAATTAATTATTTTATTTTTGTGGATAATATAATGACCTTTATCTAGCTTTGGGATAAACTAAAAATTTATCATTATAGATAGAAGATACTTTTTTCTTTTGAAGGTTACTAAAAGAAAATCTTTTGTTTATTTATAAAAGCCCAAAGAAAATAAGAATATATTTGAAAGAAAATCTTAAGCAAAGAAATTTTCACGGATGAAAACTTCAAAGCGATAAGACTTTAGATAAGCTCAACCCTTTCTGAAATAAATGTTTGCTAATTGACGGAGGGAAAATAAATCCATTGATACTCGCCAATTAGAGGTAATTTCTTTTGCTAACAAAGAAATAATTATCGACAAGAAGCAGTCCAATTACCTTTCGTCACACAGTAGTGACAATAAATTATCCTTGCATTTTTTTTATTTGTTTTGTTTTTTTGCCTGTTATTCTTTCCAGGAGTCGGGAATAGTCTAAAAGATAAACACAATTACACTCCCCCAAGGTCTTAGGAACGGAAATAATTCTTATTTACAACTTAAAACAAAATATATCATCTCCCGGAAGGGGGGGGGCTATCAGTAGTTAGCGGGCTTCATTCATTTCTTCGCTGGAATGGGCTGGAGAAAAATGAGCCGAGGAGAAGGGAGGAAGGGAAGCCGAGGAGGATTAATTGTAGAGGTGGAACAAAGGCAGGGTAGATGGAACATTTTTCAAAGGGTTTGTCTCGGCGTGGGAGTTACGTCGAGAAGTTGGCGGGGTTTGACGGGGTTTGGATGGAGTCAAGTATGCATGTCAAGTATATATTGTTTATATGACACGATTTTCAATTTTAGCGCGTTTCCTTCCTCCAATAGGGGGGGGGGGCTCTGATGACGTCGATCTCATGATGCAATCCGGAAGTACCGACTGGAACCATTTTGTTTGCCTCCCTTAACCATTTGTATAAAATGCGATAATAAATATTTGTATTGGTTCATTTGTATTGGTTCAAATAAATATTGATAGATTGAGAACTTAGGGATCACGAAAATAACGACGGCTCAAATGTATAAATACATACGGTAGAACCTCTAATTTCCGACCTTCCCATAACCGACTCCTCCCGATATCCGACCGTCTGTGATTCACCCGTTGGCGAGCCTGTTCAGACTTGAAAGAGTGATTCATCTACACTATGTTTTCCTGTCACAAACTGTCAGTTGTGACGTGATTATTGATGTGGGATTTGCTGTAATCTTGTACTTTTCTATATTTGTTAACGAAGAGTGACTTGTTGAAGCTGATGTTTCACAAGTTACTAATGAATATCTTAACAATGACCAAATCATTGCTGTTGTGCAGAACAAAACCGTGGACGAAGAAATACATCGAGCAACATCCGAATGCAACCCCGATGGATGTATTGTGGGCAAAAAAGTGGAGGGAACTTCCGCAAAGTCAAGATTAAAAAAAAAATAAAAACAAAAACCCACAACTGAATTCTTTAAATAAAGTATGCTTGATTTTTGTTCAAATATATAT
Organism: Gonocerus acuteangulatus; assembly: GCA_946811695.1. Lineage (NCBI taxonomy): Eukaryota > Metazoa > Arthropoda > Insecta > Hemiptera > Coreidae > Gonocerus > Gonocerus acuteangulatus. The sequence goes on from OX328131.1 coordinate 14,496,994, forward strand.
AGCAACAGGTTTACAAGTACAATAAAGTTTATTACAGTATGTACTGTACAATATAGCCGTTTTTATAACTTTGAAAGACTTTTTTTTCCTCCTCCCGATATACGACCTTTTGGCCGTTCCGACCATGGCTCGGTCCCATCATGGTCGGATATGAGAAGTTCTACTGTATATATATATACATATACATATATATATATATATATATATATATATATATATATATATATATATATATATATATGTAGCTTTATTCAGTCTTCATATATTTTAATTTCAAGATACATACATGCTCACACTCTAGGTTATTTAAATTTTGTTACAGAAACGTTTCGGCTATCTTCCATTTTCATCCGGTATTATAGTGCATTATTTCTTATATTATAATCGGAGACCCGATGGCCGTGAGGGTTAAGGCGTGAGCACTTAACATTCCGTGCCAAAGGTCGTGGGTCCGATTCCCACTGGGAGTGGTGGCTTTTCTTTAGAAAAAAGAAAAGGAATCACCCATATCCTGGCTAGAAAAGGGTGGTAACCTATAGATAACCCGTCCTAAAATTCTTAGTTAATAATAAATGGACGTTAAAATTCAAATTAATCATGACCTTGTTTAAGGTAATGTAATTTAGTCTGAGTTAGGAGGAAATATCTTTTTTGGATTGCAAGGTTAATGTCATGTTTTGAGTCCATTTCTTTAATGGAGGACTGAATGTTTCCATTTAAAATAAGAGAACTCTTTTAAAAGAAAATCTTTTGTTTATTTATGAAAGCCCAAAGAAAATAATTCGGTCCTCCATTAAAGAAGTGGACTCAAAACATTACATTAACCATGCAATCCAAAAATAAGATTTCCTCCTAACTCAGACTAAATTACATTAACTTAAACAAGGTCATGATCTACAAGTACTGTATCTTAAGATTATAATATAAGAAATAATGCACAATCATAGAGATTGAAAATGGCATATAGCCGAAACGTTTCTGTAACAAAATTTAAATAACCTAGGTTGCGGTTTGTCGCACCTTATCTAACTTGAAAATAAAATATTTGAGGACTAAATAAAGCTGTTACCAACTACCTACAACATCTTAGTCTTCAACTTAGGTTCTACTTATATATATATATATATATATATATATATATATATATATATATATATATATATATATATATATATATATATATATATATATATATATGTTTTCCCGCGAAAAAGGCCAAGCTCTATTCCCTCACACTACAAAATCTATTTGAAAAGGCTTTAGTTTACATTGTTTTCAGACTTAGCTTTGTCTAAGTTTTGATAACACACACACACACAAAAAAAATAATAAAAAAGCCCGGACCCAGAGACCAGGCCACGTTTACTATATGTTTTTGGGATCGCAGAATCCGGGGTAAAAAAAAAAAAAAAAAAAAAAAAAAAAAAAAAAAAAAAAAAAAAAAACCTGCAGTTTTTGTTTAAGCCCAACCCCTGATGACGCATAATTTCGGATATTTTACACTATAAATTTTTTATTCTAGTGCTTAACCAAAATAAACGACTATTTCCTAGGTTTGCCCAATTAAACCTTCTGTCAGCAAGATTAGGTTTGCCATTATCGCTTTTTTATTCAGTAAACATGGATAAGCACTGCCTCTGTCTCCCATGTTAAAAAGTGGATCTTTGAGGCTCAATATCTCGAAAACGTGTACCGCTTAGATGGTCCTATCTTTTCCCAATGGATAGAAGACACTGTAATTAAAGTGTAGGCAAATTGATAAAAAAATATTTCGAAAATAGAAGCTTAATTAATTTATTTTAGACCGTTTATTTAATTTACTTCAATTGATACATTGCTCAAATAAAATATGGGGAGATTTTTTAAGGGTTGTATTTTGGGATTTTAAGGATTGCATCAGTTCAAGAATTAATTCCAATGTTAATTTTTGTGTAAATACTCAAAGATTGTATGCATTAAAAATCATATTAATTACATATTAGAAAATATAAGCAAAAACGTGAATTTTTTAGAAAAGTAATATATTTAAAGGGCCGTAACTTCGCTCCAAATGGACCAATCGAGTTTGTTGAGGTCTCAAAACATTAACATTTGTAAGCACTAAAAGGCAGTACCCAGGAAATAGTCGTTTATTTTGGTTAACAACTTGAATGAAATCTTATTGTGTAAAATATCCTAAATTATGAGTTTTGGCGAGTCGGGATTAAACAAAAAATCCAGGGTTTTTTTCTGACCCCGGATTCTTCTGGTCTCTGGGTCCGGACTTTTTTTTTTTTTTTTTTTTTTTTTTTTTTTTTGTGGCTGTGTGACATTATCTCCCTTACTTGGCCTCTCAAAGCTTTGTCTGCTCCTAATTGAGACATGATCAGTTTTTATAGTAATGAGACATGATCAGTTTTTATAGTATTTCCCGTAAAGTATAGTTCATTTAAAGGTTTTGCAAATGGCCGAACTGAAGGGAGGGTGAAAGGGAAATTTTCCTCAGGTCGCGCTTGCGCAATTGAACTCCTCTGTCTATCTGATCGGGCTAGAGTTCTAGTGGAACGGCGGGTTTTACTACTTTCCGCCATTCGCCGTTCTGCGTGGCCTAACTCTTCCACGGCGGATAGTGCGGGCTGGCAGACCCTGTAGTGCAGTGAGGTCTCTACCTAGGGCCTCTGATGTTGCCCTATTCTCTAAGTGCGAGAACACTTTCACATAATTTCCTCCCTTAAAATTTCAAATTATAGGAGAACTTTATTTTGTTATTTATTTACTTTTTCTTTTAGCTCTAAATATTTTAGGTTGAATTATGTAATTATATGCTCCAATACACGCTAGTATCCTTCTAGAAGATACGCTAGTATCCTTCTAGAAGGATACTCACAGCGAAAGTGTTAAAATCTAATAACGCAAAATCTGTGTTTATTCGGGTTCACAGTTTCTAACCTGTGAACTCTGAACTGTGAGTCCTAGATGATTTTAACTTGGCCTATGACACCCCCCGTATCAAGATCAACCAGTGTGCCAAGTTTGGTCAAAATCGGTCGAACAGTGGAGATTTGTGTAAGGAACAAGTATACAGGCATACAGTTGGTAGACGTTTTTGGCCTAGCATACGAGACTCCTCAGATCAAGACCCACCAGTGTGTCAAGTTTGGTCAAAATCGGACAAACTGTGTGGATTTGTATAAGGAACAAACAGACAGACACATGATTTTTATATTTATATATTTTTTAATACAATTTTTTTTATAACCTCTTTTTTATTAAAACAAAAAAATCCTCCTTTTCGATCTAGGGCTTTGGATCTAACATTGGCTGAGTTAATTTTTTGGAGCCGGACACAGGTAGGTATCCCCAATCGGTAGCTCCCTCATCACAAAGAGTTAATTCCCCCAACAACTAGTGGTGAAAGAAATAGATAAAGCTCCCCTCAGTCCTTGCTTAATAGCCCAAGGTCAAACTACTGGAAATGTAGGGTGCCGGTAAACGAGAGAGGAGGGTCGGACTGCTGTACAAATCCTTCATTCCAGGGGCACAGCAGCTCTCGACTGCTAATTAAGTTCTTCGGGCCAGGGGCACAGCAGCTCTCGACTGCTAGTTAAGTCCTCCGGGCCAGGAGGACATCTGCTCTTGGCTGCTAGTTAAGTCCTTCGGGCCAGGGGCACAACAGCTCTCGACTGCTAGTTAAGTCTTTCGGGCCAGGGGCACAGCAGCTCTCGACTGCTAGTTAAGTCCTTCCGGCCAGGGGCACAGCAGATCTCAACTGCTGGTCAAGTCCTTCGGGCCAGGGGCACGGCACACTTTGACTCGTACAGCAGTCTATTGTAAGGAAAGGGTTAATGCACAGCATTTTCTTTTCATCGATCTGAAGCGTGAACTAATCAGACTGGGTAAAGATCCACGTTTTGGCTCCTCAACATTCAGATCAGTGTTTTGTACAGAACATTTTTAGCTATGGATTAGAGGCTATTTTTAGTTTTGATTTTGTAGTCCATGTCTTGCTGAGAAATTTACATATTTTATGTAGCTCCTGTGCGACTGACTCTTGTATTTTTGGATCGACAGAATAAAGTTTCTGTTTAATTTCCAGATTGTCAGAGCCCCAAAAAAGTGATTTCTGAGATAGTTAAAGCTATAGCAATCCAAACCCATCAACAAAAAATGAAGGCAAACAAAGGCTTAAGAGCAAGTAAAACATTTCAGGAATTGAATAATAAACAAAATAAAAATAAATGGTAATAGGTCAAAGTATAAAAAAAGACAGTTGAAAAACAATCACAGTCTTTTTATTAATTTAAGGCTAAAGATATTCCAATTTCAACCAACATATTCGTTGTAGATACACACACCATTGCGTAGATAAAATATCAAATAGATTTTACTTTAATACAATATATATACTCTTTTATAATACAAAACTAAAATATGTCTTAATTATTCTAAAATCTACAATTATACAATTAATAGGAAGAAATGATTTTTATTATACCTATTACAATAACAACTAACATAATAATTACAAGCAGTTATAGTGACATCAAGAATAATTCAAAATTATAATGCAAAAAAGTGATCCTTTTCCATAAGAAAGACATAAAATATATTTAAAAAATACATAAAACAATCTATAAAATAACAATAATAATTATCATTAAAATTAAAACACATATACACAAAATTAAAACTAATAAGAATAATATTATGTATATTACTTTCTATTACAATTTATTTTCACCAAAATAAGGACCTATATTAAGAAACTGATGCTTTTTGAAGAAAACTTATGAGGGTTTTTAGCCCCTGTTGGCTTGGATTCTTAAGGCATACGTACTCTCCAGGAAGACAGATTCCATGGAGGCAGGGTATCCATTCCAATAATTAAAAAAGGCATTAATCCGATCAAGGTTAGAAAAAAGTGATAACCAAAAATCCCCCCTTACTCAATATTATTAGTTGGGAATAAAATCAGTCCCGTAACCGGCCATGAGGGCCCTGCGGTGCAGATACTGCACAGGATTTGAACTCAGGTCGTTTAGCATATTAGTATAGTACAGAAAGGTGTGTTAAAAATGTGTTTCAAGATCCATTGACTACAGGGTGTTCCATTGGGAATATGTCGAAAAGAAAGTGAGTAATAAAAATGTTAACAACATTCGTCTCAAATTCCTCATTATTAAGGATTTTGTCTCTTGCGGTTGTTTTTCTAACATTATAAATCTTAGGACTGCATGTATCTATGATTTTAATATTTTTTTTTTTTTTTAATGAAGAGTTATTAACACTTAGTCCTCCATGTGAACCTAATTAATACTCAGTGTAGGACTTGGGTTGAGACCCAAATTAATACACCTGGTCTCCTGGTATAGGAATTATTAGAAAACTTATCACTAAGCCTTTTGTATAATTTTGAGGGGTTTAGTTGCAGAAACTGAATAGTCTGGAAGGGAGGTTTTATGATTTTGTCACTGGCAGTACTGCACAATATAGCGTTAAAAAACATACAGTGGAAATGCCATAGTAATAAAATATATTTATAAGGCTTCAATTTTTCACATTTGCGACCTTCGCCTCCCAAAACCACCATGGATCATGAATAAACTTCCAAATCAAAACTTATGAACCTCGATAAACATAGCCGATTTCATAAATACAAGTTACACTTATGTGCACTCTGAGCGAAATATGTTATCCGCTGACATGCTTCCTTTGACACAAGACCTCGGATCAAACGACTGTCCGTGAGTGTGTATGCTCTGAAGAAGGTTCTCAAGAGTTCCTAGTTTCGATGTTCCTGGAGACCATGTCGCAGGTTGAGATCCACGCCTCATCACGGCACAGCTGCAGGCACCTTCACAATCGCACTCCTCTCGAAGGCCGAGCAGAGTTCTATTTAAATTATTTAAATAATTAATATAATATAAAAAAGTAATAATTACAGCAAATCAATCAAGCACATATAAGTACCCAAAGAAAATAAATATATTATATATTAGTGTCTAGTGTCAGATCGCAAGTGGTAAACATTAATAGTGCCCACCGTGAGCTTACTATCAGTGTACGGACTGCCCAGAAATGGTTTATAATAATGTAATGTTGGAAAAAGCAGCATTTATCATGAACCTTGTTCAGGACATCCAGTTAATTTTAGTTACGATATTCTTAAAAAGCTTATGGCGTCAGAAACAGCTCGTGAAAGGTGAATGTTAACAAAGTGATCTTTTTAATTAATTTATTGAGTTTAGTTTTGATATTATTGGAGATATATTGCTGCATCCTGCTTACTCCCAAGACATTGCCCCAGGAAATTTTCACTCACAATTTCTTACGAAGAAAAAATCTGAATTGTAAACAGAATGTACTAAATGAACTTTCAAATTTGTTTGCATCAAAACCGGAGTCTTTCTGCAGCAGGCCTAGTCTTAGCCTAGCAAGAACTACTTCTTCTCGGTGTAAGTTCCTGTATGATGATGACCAATCAGTTATAGTGGATTTAACAGACCTTAATTATTGTCGGAAAAGAGAGTGCAGACAAATTGGCAGGATTGGGCTCGGAAGTGGCACCTTTAGGCTCAATGTCATTTGTCAGATTGTCAGTAGCCTGTGCTAAAGAGGCAATTGTTATAAGATTCAAAGAAAAATTTGGTAAACTTTGGGGAGGACGGAAAATTACCCATACAAAATCATTCATAAACCGTTAGAACCTCAGGCAAGAATGAAATTTTCTTTGGTATGGCCAGAGAGGACTTGAGGAAGATTGTGGCACTGTAAGGCCATTTTACCATGAATAAGCGTAAGCACACCGTAAAGACAACAAGGATGAGACACCTAAGCATGTTACATTTGAATGTGTAGCACTTGAAAAAAGATGATACCTATCATTTTGGAAGCCTCAACAAAGACGAAATTAAGAGGTCAACTGAAGTCAGACGATACCTGAAGTTCATCAGCAGTTTAAAGTAAGGTTGACCATTTTAGGATTCGTACAGTTGCATAAAAGGCTGAGAAGCACACTGTGAGAGAGCGGACGGAATGAGTCAATATCTAATCTATTCTAAATTATTGTCAGTCACAGTATACCAAGCTAGACGACGTTACCTGAACTTACCCTACAACTTATACGAGTTGTTAAGAGAAGATATGATTACACAGGCACACAAAATAAAAAAATTGGTATTTTCCAAAACACGCCGAATCCGGAGACTGTTTCACTCCATCACCTTCAGGTACATATGAAGTCGTTTAAGAAGAAATAATTAGAGCTTCCATTGTTTTGAGGGTCGCTGAATTCGAATCCGAGGTCTGTATCACCCCATCGGCACAAAATCAAGGTCATTTCAAGGACAAAAATGAATTTTTGACTGCAGATTTATTTTTTGCAAAATAAATATATTTTTCCTTGAAATGACCTTGATTTTGTGCCGATGTGTTGAAACAGACATCAGATATGAATTCAGCGACCCTCAAAACCATGGAAGCTCTAGTTATTTCTTCTTTAACGACTCATTCGAAATTTGATTTTCAAGTGCCCTTAAACCTGACGTGTTGGAGTGAAACGGACTTCGGATTCGGATTCAGCTTGTCAAAATACATAAGAATATATGAATGGTGTCTTTGGAAAACACCACTTTGGGTCATTCCATGTCAAATCAACCAAAAAAAAATAAGATTTGACAACCATGATCTCAGATTTTAATGAAACTTGGCATGTTTGTTCTTTTGATGGATATAAGTAAGGATGTTAAACAGTTTGCTCTATCTTAAATGGTTTATTTTTTACTTTGGCAGGGCATAAAACATAAACCATTTGAGATAGAGCAAAAACTGTTTTATATCCATCAAAGGAATAAACATGCAAGTTTCATTAAAATCTGAGATCATGGGTGTCATGGTTGGGTTGAACTGACGTAGAATGTTCTTTTTTTTATTTTGTGTCTCTGTGTTATCAGTGTATTTTCATCAATTTCACCCAATGCTACATTATCTGCACATCGGCTTGTTCTGTTCTCATCCATAGTGTGCACTTCTTCAAAGCACAAAAATCCTTTATTCCTTAAAAATGAAGAAATCTAATACTTCATGTTATTATGGTGTTGAGTTACTATGAGCATGTTATTCAGAGAAACACCCAAAACACCTAATTTAAATCATTAGTTAATTTCAACATAGAATATAACATCTGAATCTACAAAGCACACCTTAAGTCAAATGGTTTTCTGCTAATTGTAGGTTGCTGTTCCGGAGTCTTCAAGACCGTAGGACCAGAACTAGGGCCAGCTCCATCCAAGTTGTCAGAAAATGGAGCCCATGTACTTAGTACTTCGGCAACATTTTTTAAATCGTCTATAACATAAAAAAAAATTAAAATGATCAAATAAAAGATATAATGGACAGCAATTATGCTGTGCTCAAAGATACATCCCCCTCCCCTTTAGATCTGAAAAATAATAACGGTACATCGATACATACCCTTGTATGGAGGAGGAGGGGAATCTGGAAGCTTGACAGTGGCGCCACCATTCAAACTAGAACAAATATCCAAAAAATAATAAAATAAATTTAACAAGGATCCTCATATATCCACTTACATACACATATACATTTTAACAAAGGAAATTTTCAGTATCTAGTAGGTAGTGCTGATAATGATTTAATTTCTTTCATGAGTGCAACCTCAATAGCTATATTTCTTCGGAAAGTCCAAAAAGTGAATTTCCGGTCTACATGTTCCACTTCTGATGGGCACGGAAATGAAAGATATAATCATATGAATAAAATAGTCACAACTTTCATTTTTAGCGTGGTTCCTCCCTCCCCCATAGGGAGGAACCCTGCTTATAAGGTTGATACAATGAAACCATCCGGAAGTGCCGACTAGAAAATTTCGTGTTTCAGAACCCCTAGAGACCGAAAATAACGGTGGTTCAAATTTGTGTATATATATGTATATATATATATATATATATATATATATATATATATATATTGTCTGTTCGCTCTGTAGCTCCTAGACGAATGGTCCGATTTTGATGAAATTTGGTACAAAAATCTTTCGTCTAATTTGAAAGGTCAAGTTCGTTAACCAGCAAAATCCGCCTACTGGAAGATGGCGTTTGGGGCGAAATTCGCGCAAAAAAAATCGTAACGCTTATGTTTTTGAGTTCATAAGCTTGTAAGTACTCGTTTTATATGCTTCCTGGGCTAGGAAAACAAATGAAACCATTTTCAAGGCGATAGCTTTAACTGTTTTCGAGAAAATTGGAAAAATAGTTTTTGAATACCGTTTTTGGTTTGGCGCATGTTCTACTTTCATCAAAACTAATATGTTGAAATTTTGGTTACGTTTGGAGTTAAGGAAGGGTTAGAATAAAATATTTTATTAACAGACATAAAAAGTTTTAGTAACTTTGTTTACTTTCCTTAATATCTCGAAAAAGGTTGAGAATCTTGGTAAACGGAAGAATACCATTAGAAGGCTTATTAAATGCTCTAAAAAAAAGGTTCCAATGAAAGTTTTGATTAGGCGATGTCAATCGGAGAAATAAGAGCTTAAAACTTTAAAGTAATTGATTCGCTTATTCGAACTGTTCTTTTTGTCTGTTTTTATTCCTTGTTATTTTTTAATTGCTTATAGTTGGATAATGTATTTGAAAATAAAACAGGTTAAGAAAAATAATAAAAACAATTTAATGTTAGAGATATGGATTTCCAAGATATAGCTTTTCAACTGCCTAGCGGGGTTCTTCCTAGGGCGGGGACCCATCCAGGTAAGATCGTAAATAAGACCTTTCTTGAAAGTAAAGATGGAACTGTCAACTTTGGTCCTCCCCCTTCTCCCGGCACTTTCATTGCTGACGAAGGCTACCAATGAGTAGCCGAAACGTCCTAAATATAGATTTTTTAACAAAAATCTTATTAAGGTTTCTTTAGCCGAATCCTAACCATTCCATCTTTACTTATCACCTCGACGGCTAACTATCTAATCTTCATGCTTTCTAGAAATGTGGACCCAAAATAATAACAGCTTCTATTTTAATCATTTTAAATGAGTCTAGAGATAAGAACGGAACCGCGCTAAGAAGATGCAGTTCCTGCGAGTCGGACGTTTTAATAGGTGTAGATCATTTTTATTTATTTTAGTTCAGTAATTTTGTAAGTATTTGATCCGTTATTTTCAGTGATATTTGTGTTACTTTATAATTTTATTTATTGTTTACAGTATTTGTTAGACTTAGTTTTTATTTCCTCTATGTATTTTAATTTAGTTTTAAGTAGTTATTTATCTGATAATTTTGTTTTTTGTTTTTTTTATTTATTGACGTTATCTTCTTTTTGAACTTGTAAGAAAGGATTGTAAGTTTGTAAGGGTTAAAAAAAAAGACAAAAAGAGTTATTTAATTAAAAATAAAAATATAGAAATTAAATAAAATAAAAAAAAAAAGAGAAATTAATTTAAAAAAGAAAAGAAAAGGAAAGAAGACGGAAAGATTAAAAAATAAAAAACGCAACCTAACCTAGGACCAGGGGATGTATTATAAGTATGATTTGTTTTACATGGTAGGGGCGAGGTTAGCTCAATGGTAGAGCACTGAACTAATAAGCTGGAGGACCTGAGTTCAAATCCCGAGCAAGCACTAAAGATTTTTATCTTCTAGTGACTACGTTTGTGGGTTGGATTCGGCCTCCCTGACAGTCCCTAGGCCAACCCAGCCTTTAATTAATTTAATAATGGGTACCTTGGTGCTAATGATCCTAGCAGTCGAAGCAGCAACGGAGAAAATCAGGCGGCCGGAGCATTGTACTGACCACACTAACTCCCTAGTGTGCCGTATGGTCATGAATCAGATACCTCTATAGTATCTGCTCGTGGTCTGTTATGGGACTAATTTTCTTTTTCTTTTCTTTTTTTTTTTTTTTTTTTTACATGGTATGGTGCTGCCGACAATAAGGTTTTGCTGCCCCCATTATTTCAAACAAACAATATTCATTTCAGAATCAAATTTCAAGGTCAACATGCAAATATGCATTTTAATCACATGCTTAAGATTGGTGAAATCTAAGACTTCTAATACGATGTTTCCAAATCGTATTAGAATTATAAAATAACATTATATGAAAAAACTTTTTCAAATAAATGTTTTGTATTTTTCAACATTGAACCTTTCCAATAGGGTTGTTTTAGGAGATAGTGTGGTTAGTACTACACTCTGGCTGCCTGATTTTTCTCTTTGCAGTTACCCATTAAATTACTTAAAGACTAGGTAGGCCTTGTTCAAATCCTACCCTGAAACATTACATTAGAAGATCAAATCTTCAGTGCTTGCCCGAGTTTTGAACTCAGATCTTCCGGAATATGAGTCGATTGCTCTACCAATGAGCCATTCTTGCCTGCATGTTTATCAGAAAGCTTGGAAAATCATTTACTACTAAGTAAGATACTGAGTTTAATATTAATGTTAAAATACTTCATTTAAATGAAAAAATATCACATACTTTACATATGCGCTAGTTTGTAGGATCATCTTCTCTTTCTCTTTCTTCATGACTTCTTCGTAGCTCGGTGGAGGCTCGTACAATGGTGGCTCATCGTTCAAGTCCATTTCTGATCCTTGAGCTCCTTCTAAAGACATGGAAGAGAAATAACCTGAGGTTAAGTATCCAGAATTTAACAACAATTGATGTTAAAAGTTTTTGGTTAGGTATCTGAAATATTAAAAAAAAAAAAAAAAAAAAAAAAAAATACTTTCACGAAGGGACAAATCACATAGCAAACTAAGATAGATAAAAAAAAATCAAAAGTCTGTTTAACCCTCCGTTAATGGAGCGCACCTGTGAGGTGCATAATTTTTTTATTTTTTGGATCACGGTTGGCAGCCGTGTTTTAGCGGGCTCTTCGCTTTAGTATCTTCCGGATTTCCGTTTTCCCACCGGCCAGTCACATTGACGCCTTTTTGTGAGCTCATTATCATTGGTGGCTGCCCTCGTCACCTCTCAGGTGCCACGCCACAACTTACATAAGTTTTACACATATGAGATATATGATATTTACACGTTTCGTTCTCTATCTTACTATGCTATCATCTGTGAGTATGTGGGTGAGTTTATTAGTTCGTAGAATAAATGAGAGACTGCTAGGTACAGCGCCATTATTCGAGTGATTTCCTACCCTTTTTTACATGAATATCCTGTAGGATAAGATTTAAGATGGTCCCCTATATACATGTTAGCAACATAGGATCACAGGACGTTGTTATTAGCATAAATATGCTTTAGCGATGACTAAACTAAAAAAAATTGTTACAAAAAAAAAAAAAAATTGTCCGCTGGCATTCGCGCATGCGTGGTGGTCATGTACGAAAAAGAAGACTGTATGTTATACAATACATTACATAGATTTGTCGGGTGGAGCTAAAGCATATATATGTTCATGAATTTGACCAGAAGGCTCTAAACGAAATTAATTATTATTTCATATTCATATGTTGTGTATTCAAATTTTATATACATATCTTATATTTTTTTTGTCATATTACATATTCATAATTTATATATTTAGACATGTTTCATGTTCTTTCACTCATCACTTTGCTGAGGCACATTTTTCCGCCCAAAATAGGGTTTGCACCTGTGAGGTGTAGCGCCACTATGGATGTCCCAAAAAGGGGCGCCTAATGAACACTAATGAAAATCATACAAGTGAAGAAGTTGTTTTAACTTGGATCGAAATCACACATATCTTACCATCTCTCAGCCACAAAAACATATACGTAATGCCTAGTTTACACAAGCTTAGTATTTGCTAATGGTGGCTTTGTGATAAGTGACCAGTATTTGTTCACACATAGGTCGACAAGTGACCTATTCTGCTTTAGTTTAAATAATTATTCTCATTAATTATAAGAACATTGAATTCATAAATGAAAATGAAAAAAAAAAACAATACAATCAGAAATGAGCTAAATAAATATTTTTACAAAATCAAGGAGTATGGGTTTGGGCAAATAAAAACAGTTAGATTTTCGGAAAAATCTGTAATTTGGACGTTTTGCTTGCTCCTTCTTCAGCAATAAATGCTTAGGGGATGGAGAAAAGCCAAAGATACCAGTTAGGTAGTATATGGAATATATTACAAAATTTAATATTTATTTAGAGCACTGCTAAACTGGTGATTTGCTCTTTAACCCATTCAAGACGAAGATTTTTTTCGAACACGGTTCCGGGGAGCGTTATTTTCCCCTCTCTATGTTATTCATTTTTAATAACAAAAAACATATTTACTATGGAAATCACTCAATTTGTAAGTGAATCCACATAAATAAGATCATTGCACTCCGGGTGAGCCCCCCCCCTTCGGAAAAATTTTATTCAGAAGCGGATTGCGCACCATATGTGCAATGTGGGGTAAAATGAAAATACAGAAAAATTTTAGATTTTTTGTTACTCAGTAAAATCAATCCTAAATTTTCTTCTCCTGTACTCTACAGATTTAATTGTTTCAAGTAAAATCATATTTCGACGACTAGTTTACACAGAATAACTGATAACTGCATATTAATATTATTGCACACACGGTGTGCAGGCCATCTTATAGCATCGGAATTCAATTGCACAAACGGTGTGCAATCGGTCTCAAATGGGTAATATTTTAAATCAATATAAAAACTACATTCATATAAACAACATAATATAAATATAAATCAAGGTAGCGGCAATAGGCAATAATAAACAAGGTATTAAGTTTATCAAATTGTTTTCGTATCCTAGAAAAAATACATATTAGACAAAAAAATAAATGAATAATTAAAAACAAAGAAATAAATAAAATAAAACAAATGGATGAAAATAATAAATAACTATACCTAACAAATAATATGACATAAATTGCCAATTACTATTTATGTAAATTAAATTAATACATTAAAAATTGTATATTTTAATTTGTACCAATAACCAAGCGATAATGTTTTTTTTTCCTTTTCCTAATTCTTTATATGTGGTTATATTTTAGAAAATAATTGAATATGCTTTAGTTATTGGAGTATGGTGTTGAAATATGGTAACTCATGTGGGACGAGTAAGTTTTCAAGTTTCCTGCATTTTGTCAGTATGTGTTTTATAGTAAAGTTTAAAAAAAAAAAAATTGATGAAATCAATAGAACCACCACTGGGGACAGAAGCCATAAAAACATAGACAGGATACACTATTTATTCTCAAGCAATCAAACATTTATATAAATATAATTGATCAGTGAATCTTTTAATCTGTAAGATTTTTTGCCTCTGCAATTTTTGAGACAGCAATAAATATCTTTAATATTACTGAACAATGAAGTTCAATGAACTCACCACTTGCAATATTTTTTGTAGTAAAAATGTATAAAACACTAAACAATGAATATGACATTCATTTTATATTTTTTTTTGGTGCACACGTCAGTGACTTTCTCCGCAGCTAGCCAAGCCGATACAACACCTAAGGAAAAAACAGTATACTCGTATAAAAGTTCAACATATTCTGAATACATTGTTATGCAACTGTCAGAGCTGATATCAGTTAACGCTTGAGGTTTCGTGCAGGTTATCTTCTTATCATGCCATCTGTCCCTGTGTTCTCAAAGTAAATATGGGAAAAAAGAGCTTTCTTATACTACGCTTTACGCCGTAACTCTTACTTAGAAAGGGCGATTGTGAAAGATGTAAACATAAACACTGTTTGTTTTCCTTGAATAGATAACGTGCTAAACTAGTCAATTCAAGAGAATCTGTTATGATAAAATATTTTGTGAGATCGTTGAACTTTGGGAATGCGAAAGTAAAATGTGTCAGGGTTCGGTCTGGTATCTTAATGAAACTACATTTTTTTATAAGAAAATGTGTTTTATTTGTTGCCAGCGTTTCCAATCATCAGTACCTGGCCGACGCAAAACTCAGCATGGGCGTATATAAGGGGGCTGCAGCCCCCCCCCTCGAAATTTTGGTTTGGTTAGAACATTTAATGTAAAAAAAGCCGATAACAACGAAAAATGTCTTCTACATTTACCCTGGTCTACTAGGTGTCCAGAGGACCTTAAAACTCACCATTTTACACGAAAATATTTAAAATCCCCCCCCCCCCCGATTTTTTTTTCTACATACGCCAGTGAAACTCAGAACTCAACGAGGAAGACCTAGCCATCTGCCTGTCCGCTTATGTGTGGATTTTCTTGTGAGGAAGTGATGTAGCGGCACACACAGTGGTAAAAGAAAACAAAAGAATCCAAAATACAATGCAATTTTCAGGCATTAATTTTTACTGTTTTATTCGGTACTTACGTATTAGCGTCAAAGCAGGTTAAAGAGGCTGGTCTCGTTCAGAGATCTGGATCGTGGATAACGCATTTCTATTGGTGAATCACTATCAGAGCAGCATAGGTTCATTGGCTATTGTGTTTATAGTAACCATCTTGTTCCCTTTGTCTTTATAAAGAAATTCATTTGTGTTTTATTTACCCACGAAATTGTTGTTTATTATTTAGATTCATATTTAGCAAAGTTTATACGGCGACAACAGAATAGCAAGGATGAAAGAGACAGTTTTGAAGCGATGCTAAATTGAATAGCAGTCCATTATCCAGCGAAAAACCATTCTTGATCTATATTGTCAACGAGTTGGATTGACTAGAGTTTAGATATAACCTTGAGCGAGCGGAAACGCATAGTAATTATGCTATTAATATAAGTGCTATGCCTTTTCGCTCGATAAAGGTTACATAAAAACTAGTTAACTTAAATCGTTGATAATCCCGTCGCCATATTGGTAAAAAGTGATTCGACTCCTTGATCCAGCTCTCTGAGGCCCGACTCTTTAACCTGCTTTGACGCTAATACGTAAGTACCTTTTATTCTTGACTATTCAAGTAATGAATCTCTATTCACTTGATCCATGCAACAATTTTACTAATGCTGAAATTATAATTTGTGTTGTTGAACATTATGTTGTTCAAATAACACAACCTCTCTCTGTTATAACCTTATCACTTACTGCCTTAGCTTTGGCTATCTTCGTTGCCTGATCTTTCAGGCACTACTTTTAATAAATGATCTTTACTGATACTTTTAATAAATGTTTTAATATTTAACAAAGCTTCTAAAACATAACCAGCGGGTCATACCAAATAAATCAGTAATTGTCTGAAGCCTCTCTTGTAGTTCCCTCTGCTGCCTGGTTCTCATCCCCATCCTGTAGACAAGGAAGACCAGCGTTCCAAGCAGAATCACAAGTCCTGAAAATGTATTTACTTATTATTACTAAATAGTTATTCGAATAATTAATTTTAGATCTTATAATTAAAATACTTTATTTGGAGATCTACATCTGTTCACGAGATCTACCTCTTCATTAAGAACTAACATCTTATTTGAGCCTTAACTTGAGCCGACACGACTGCTTTTACATTGTTTTCAAGGTTTTTCGTGATGTTTTACAATTTTGTAAAATTTTGCCTTGTAGTTGTGCAGTTAAATTGTACTATTTTAATTTAAGTAAGTAATTTTCCAATCGGCCTGAGGTCTAAAAATTAACAACAACAAATATTTATTTAAATTAATAAATAATACTTTACCTAAACTGCTCAAGATGAAAATTAATGTAGCTGTTTTCAAATCCAAATAACTATCTGACTTTGGGAAGTAGTAATTGGGAGTTTGAGTATACCACCTTCTGTCGATCGGATCCAGTTTCCAATCTATACAAAAAAATAAAAATGCTAATTATAATTGTGCATAAATAAAAATATTTTTTTAAATGTTGTAATGCTATGACAAAAAGAAACTGTAATCTTCTTCACTATTGTCATTTTTAATTACTCTAAATTTGATGTCAGACGGAGAACTCCTCTCTCTGACCTCTAGCTAATAATCAACAACAGAATTAAGGAAGATTTCAGGACAAAGATGTTTTGCTATGAATATTTTTCGTTTGCTCAACAAAATTCTGTCTTTTTATTTAAAACTTTTCCTTCTGTTTAAACATTGTTCCTAATATTAATTTCTTTGTTATAAACGGCCAATGAGCCTGGTAATGAACAGTGAATGAATGCTAAAAGTTAAATATACACAAGCGTATGGGCTAACTCAAAACAATTTTTGAAAACTATTTTTTTAAGTGATAATATAACTCCTTCTTGTTTTGTTTAATTGTTTACAATGTACAAAATACAACATTTCAGAAGATGAAAACTTGTTGTGTTCTGGAAGCCTAGGGCGCATCTGTTTTGAGTTTGATGTTGAGAGGGGGATATGTAAAGCATTCCGTTCTGGGTTTGCAACAATTTGAAATATGTTAACTTTTTCACAATCTCAATTGCATAACTATTATGCAAAAACTATCAAACAATTTAAACTAAATTTGTTGGGTTGTTTTATTTTGAAATCAACATTTTCTTTCTGGAATATGATGATACTAAAAGTATTTCAAGTTGCCCAAAAAATGATATTAAAAAATGTCTATTTTTTGTCATACTTATTGTAATTTTGCTAAACCCTGAATCAGTTTTAACGTTTCTAAAAAATACAAAATTTTAGGAAATTTCATATTAATCTTTTGATGCCTTGAGAAGGTCTCTAGCATGTATACTTTCCGAGTTATGAGTGAAATAAGAACAAAAAACGTTTCTTTGTCAATTTTTTTTATTTTTAAAATTTTAAAAAATGTTCCGGGAAATTTTTGATAGTCACATAGCTCAATTATGGTTATTCGAGTTGTTTCAAAGATATCCTTACAAAAATTAGCTTGCCCCTACTCAACATCCAAATATAGCTACGTTTTTCCAGATGCGCCCTGGACAATATGATCTTGCATTGAACAAACAATTTTAACTGATTTTTCTCAGTCATAAATCGCTATATTACAAAACTTTTATTGAAATAAGGTACTTATTATGAATCATTAAAATGTTTGATTGCTTTCATTAAATATTTTTCAATTATTATATTGGCATTTAGCTATAATTTCCGAGTGTGAATTGCTTTGCACTTTACAAAGCAGCCCAACAAGCAAACTTTTCCATGTCTGCTAGGGGTCGTACTGAGTGAGTACTGTTGGTGTTTTTCCCAATAAAGGACATTGGAATATGTTATGTTAATTACAATTAATCTACAAATAACTTAAAATATGAGCTCATACTGACCCCTTAAGCAGGCATCCGGCTCATCACTGTTATCGCCACAATGATCAAATCCATCACAAAAAAGCTGTTTACTGATGCATCTGTGATTCTGACATAGATACTCTGAGTCACCGATGCAATCTGAAAAAGTGCATATTTAACACACTAAGCTCTAAATAAACTTATCTCTCCCTCTAAAATTTTAACATTAATTTTATTTTATAAAATTTATTGATCTTTATAAGGTCACACTAGTAAATTGTAAAAGGGACTGCAAAAGAATGTTAAAGTAATTTTATTTTGAACAGAAGGTTTCTTAGAAAATGTGAAAGATATAAATATTAAGATGTTTTAAAATAATAATATAAATGAGTTATTTTTATTCTAGATAGACAAGGGCAATGGCCGAAAGTTTCTTGTAATGGTTGAAGAAACCTACCAATGCGGTAATATAGCTCCGGAAATGGAGGTGGTTCGAGCATAATCTTAGGAAGGATCTCTCCAGAATAACACGACAAAGCCTGAAATGGAATCCACTTGGATACAAATCCTGGAAGATGAAGTGCGGAAGGCTGGCCAGAAATGGTCTGGTATCAAAGAAATGGCAAAACACAATGATAGGAGCTTCATGGTAGCGCTATGTCCCACCTAAGGGATTCCAGGATTTAAGTTAATGGTTGTCAATGGTTGATAAAATATATCACACTAGTATTTATAAAGTGACACAACTCAAAAATCAGTGTTTTTTCAGTTATGATTATGAAAGACATGGTAAATATCTCTTTATCAACCGACAAAATTTTATGTACCTAGCTTCAGAGTTTGTACACCAGAGGGCACTTGCGTCACTCTTCCTGTCTTAATGCTATTCCCACTACATAGGCAAGAGTGGCACATTTTCAGTTGTTTTTTTTTTTTTTTGAGTTGTGTCAATTTAGAAATACTAGTGTGATATGTTTGAGACTTTTGATCAGAAAATGACGATTTTTTGGAACTGAAAAATGCCTATGTGGTTTAAAGAAATGGAAATCAACAGTGGACCAGGCACATAGTAGACATTTAAAACCCACAATTTATTTTTTGATTTCAGGAATGCCTATGACAGTGTGGATAAGACACAGCTATGCCTGTTTGTTATTAGTTGGGGTGAGTTTTATGGGTTTTGAGGGTTCAAACCATATTCTTGGCTAAGGAATTTTTCTGGAATGCCACCTTTTTAATTTGTCAAAGGAAATAATCGAATTTCCTATAAGTACCTTGAAGCTTAAACACTACTTTGGGGTCACCCTGTAGTAACATTTCAACAAAACCAAATCATTATTCCATTTCATTTCAAAATAAATTTTGACATTTTTTAATATAATTTTTCTGAGTGTGTGAAAGGTTACACTAAAACTTAAAGTTATAATAATTACCAAGATTTGAAAAAACTGAGTAGCTAATTGCCAAGCTCGATGAATTTTTGAAGGTCGCTTTTAGAGAAACATAAAATCCAGTGTGGACGGAAACGACGTACTGTGGTTTTGGTATAACGGAGAATGGTTTCACAATATCCAGTAAGTTTCCTTCCGAAGTCTGTCCTTCGTAGATACTCACTTCCGAATTGGACCCTGGAAATTTATTGACCATTATTACTAAATAGATCCACAATAACATGAAGATTTAAGAGGTTCTCATGAGCTTCAACAGAACGTCCACAAATTTCCACTTTAAATGCTCTCTGAACAACGTATACATATATTTTATTGTTTGCATTAGTTTAAATCTGTACAGCATAAAAGAAAAAAATATTTATTTATTTACTTGAAGAGCTTTACAATCTGCTCAAAGAAAACAATAAGGTAATAATTTATTAAATTAATAAATAAAATTATTTGTTCACGTCCAGAAAAATAATACGTAATAAAATAATGATATAATTGTAATAATAATAAAAATATATCCAATAATAAGTAATATCTAGCCTATAGAAAGTATACTCGTTTAAAAAAGTAAGGGTTTGGAAGGGAGCATTAGGAAGGATATAAGAGGTGGTATTGGGAAGGGTACTGAAGGTGGTATTAGGAAGGACATAGAAAGTGGTATTAGGGAGGCCCTCATTACGAAGGATATTAAAGGTGGTATTAGTAAGGATATTGAAGGTGGTATTAGGAAGGATATTGAAGGTGGTATTAGGAAGGAAATAGAAAGTGGTATTAGGGAGGCCCTCATTACGAAGGATATTAAAGGTGGTATTAGTAAGGATATTGATGGTGGTATTAGGAAGGGTACACTACGGAAAACTCCCAACAATAGAAGGAGCTAGCTACTTTCAGCTAGGAGAGAGGATTGCAACACGACTGAAGCCAAGATGTTTTCAAGACTTCTTTCATTTGCAATAATTTGTTATTTTATAATCCATGTTCTGTTTACCTATTGTTCATGTTCTATTTTTATTTTGTTAGTTTATCTTTTTTTTTTTTTTTTGTTAATGTACATTTTTTTTTTTTTTTGTTAATGTATATATATATATATATATATACATTTTTTTAATTCTCCCTTAACCATTTGTAAATAATACTATATGCATTGGTTCAAATAAATATTGATTGATTGATTGATTAGGAAGGCAGGCAGTATTAGGAAGGGTATAGGAATTAGTGTTAGGAAGAATATAGAAGGTGCCATTATGAAGGTAATAGAAGGTGGTATAAGGAAAGATATTGAAGCTGGTTTTAGGAACGATAATGAAGGTGGAATTAGGAAGTGTATTGAACGGGGTATTATGAAGGATATTAAAGGAGGTATTAGGAAGCGAGTAGAAGGTAATATTAGGTCCTTCCTGGATATATAATTTATGGTCAAACATTCTTTAATAGACATTTTTGCATGAATATCTGCTATTTTGTTCCCTGGTATTCCACAATGACTTGGTATCTATTGTGAATATAACTTGAGTATTATTTTTTCGAAAATTATCTCCTGCGGCACTAAGGTCAACTATGAATGGAAGTATGGAAACCAGCTTAGATATTGACAATAATGTTGAAAAAGAATCAGAGAATACATAAAGTTTTGTACTGTTTTGAATTAAGATAGTTAGCCATCTTTACTACTAGTGATTTTTTACAGATGTCAGCAGAAAGATTGTGTGCTTATGTTCTCTGGTGCCAGCAAATAAACCTGTTTGGGTTACTCTTTCATTTGCAGTGTGTCTACGACTTTTGTCAAAGTCAATTTCATGACTTTTTCGTGACATTTTCATGACTTGAAATGGAAATTTCATGCCTAATGAAAAGAAAATAATTTCACTTAATAAGAAAAAGCTTCAAATTATTTGTAACCTTACACGGATTACTGGATTGCGGTGATATCTATAAACTTACAAATTAACATACATTTAAAACAATTATGAAAGCTGTATAAAATGTAAATCATATGTTAAAGAGGATAGTTTACATTAATTTTAAAAGTTAAGAAACGATGATAATAAAAATTTTAGAATTTTTACAGGATTAGCAGCCTAAGAAATATTGCTAATTAAGTATCCATTATCAATGTACATAATTTACTCAATTAAAGTGTATTCAATCTCAATATTTAATTCTGCATGATAAACTGTGAATATGAATAAAGACAAATACAAATATATGTAAATACTGTTTAATTGATGTGTAAAGGCTACAACAAAGGAAACTAACAGAGGATGTGGTGAGGGAGGCAGATAGACCTGCATCGCCGCACAAAAACAGTGACAATTACGAATGCACGATAGTCCAGGTATTACATTAGACACCAGTGAATCTAAAATTTTGTGACATGGTTTCAAAATTCATGACTTTTTCGTGATTTTCGTGCCCTATTTTCAATTTAGTGATTTTCATGACTTTTTCGTGCAGTAGACACCCTGATTTGAATTATCATTTATAACTGTAAGTTTAATATAATAAAAATTATAAATTCTTAAAAACCCGATATTCTTTTTGAATCAGCTAGACATAAGAAAATAACTTTAGTAAATCTGCAGAAGGCCTTCCGTGGTGATGTGAAACATCTATGCAGATTTATACAGACATAATTGAATTGTAAATACCCATGTTTGAAAATGACATTATTGTCATGTAAATGAGAAGATCGTGGTTCATGAAGTTTGATACTGGCTTAATAAGCCATACGCAATCATAATACTTGTAGCTCTGTCCACGCACCATGTTCATCATCGTAATAGCTCCGCCAGAATTCTCTACTTCACCACCGCAGTCTGAAAATAGCATATTTACATTTAATTATAAAATATAATACAGTAAATTAATGTATACATAAAATACTTTATTGCTGAAGAATGTGTTTAAACTAACTTGTATAAATACAAATTAAAATAACAGTTGTTGTAATTAACTAGTAAAGGCTCTAATGACCTCAGATTTTTAATGCCAATAATTTATGGCGCACCAAAATCTGGGCCATTAGCGCCAACATCAATGGTCCAGCCAGGAATTTTCTCAATGAGCCCTGAAATGAGAAAAATCCCTCCTGCAGGAGGGTCTCAAATCTTCGTCTCCTGCATGAGAATCTAAGGCCTTAGCCAATAGATCACGGGGAGGCCCTCCGACATATTATTTGTAAAATACTAAATATTAGCCAAAAACTTGGAATGGAATGGAACAAGCTCGACACGGGGGGAAAAGAGAGAGTTGTAAAGACTGTACAAGAAAAGATCGAGAATCTGAGTATTTTTGCAGATTGCAGTCAAGCTATGTATGCGTAGAGCCATCGTTTTTCTATGCTCGGATTGCTATGAGAAAGATTAAGTGTGTCTTATACATGTCATAAAAGCCAAATATTATTCAATAAAATATCATATTTTGGCGAAAATTATAATTCAATTATCAAAAGATTTAAATTTCAGTTATAATATAAAACTTATTTATTTAAATTTTAACGTCTATTAACCAAGAATTTTGGGACGGGTTATCTATAGGTTACCACCCTTTTCTAGCCAGGGTAGGGCCGATCCCTTTTCTTTTTTCTAAAGACAAGCCACCACCCCAAAGTGGGAATCGAACCCACGACCTTTAGCACTGAGTGTTAAGTGCTCATGCCTTAACACTCACGGCCACCGGGCCTCCAAATATAAAATTAATATACAGATTAATAGGGGGTAGATTAATATACAAATTTGCAGGCTTACCCTCGGTGTGAAACTGACTTGTCCACTCACCAAATTATGGTGAAATAATCTTTTCCTTTTTTCTCTTATTATTCAGCTTTTAATGCCACCTCTATATTTCTAAAACCTTTTCAGTTATTCTTTTCTTTATATTGTATTATTATATCCCTTATATATTGTATTTGTATTGGTATTAGTGACATAGGAGACGTTTCCTACTTATTTTTTTGTTTTTATTTTACATTGTAGATGCCTGAAGATGAACCTAAACAGGTTTGAAACGTTGCAAATATAACTTAATGTTTTAAACAATTTGGGGAGCAACTCCTGCTAGCTATCTAAAAAATATTGTATTTTTAAAGAGTTCTGTATGAATCAAAAGTTTTTATTATTGAATTGTGATTTATAAAAAATAATTTTTTGTATTAATCAATTTTTTCCAATTCACTCCTAGATCCCAGTAGAGTTTGATCAGTAATATTTAGAATTTGATTAGCTCAATAATGCTGGTTTGTAAGCTAAATAAATTGACGGATCTGATGAACCCGGTGTCACCACAGGATTAACAAGTTGGCTTTGGTACCGAGACATATATGTCCCGAACTGGCTTTCACTGAGCTACGGTGGACAAAATAGCCCATCTCCCTTAACTTAAGATTGCTGTAAACAAATTATTAGAAAGCACGGGACAGACATGTCCCATAACGTTCACAAATGAATGAAATCAGCATACGGGACACCAGTCTCTCGTGTCCAGCCTGATAAAAAAGGGAACACGTTTTGTTCAGAGTGTGAAAATAATCCGGGTTACTGCATAAATTGTTTTAATATGGACCATGAAGTCCAATCGAATAATAAAGTCAGGTTTTTAAAAAATATTATAATTATAATTTTTGCTTTGTTTTTCCTTGTTAAAAGCTGAAACTTGTTCAAACAATTTTTTTTTTTTTTTTTTATGTTTAACTTGATTCTTGCGATTTCAGAATATAATGTTTGTACAGTTTAAAAATATAACGTAGGTTCTTATGTCGCATTATCAAATACTCATTTGTTTGTTATCTAATCCTACTCCTGCTTCAAAATGGTTATTATACAACATTCAGTAACAAAAATATTAAGGAATAACCTTCAGATTTTTTCCCCCTTTGTGAGATGTTTATGGGACACATTTTTACCCTACCGCTCGGCAGTCGGAATCTACTATTGAAATTTCGTGCCAAAGCCAACGTGTTTATAAAAATGATTATCTTATTACATGCTTAGAAAATGTAAAAACTATTCACTATATTTTCTAGTGTGTTGAGTATGGTCTAATAATTACTTATCTGGGAATATAAAGGAGATGGTTATATTCTCCCTTTACCTGTAATAGGAAGAAGAGCCTTCGGCTCAGGATCTCCGGTGATGAAATAGTAAGTACCCTTGTAGCCAAGACCAAATCCACCATTAGCCAAGAACCTGATCATCAACGAAGGCCCGGAGCTGAGTATTACCGGAGGTCTAGGCTTTATTCCGTTGGTCAGTCTCAGCTTGTGTCCAGTCCAATCATAAAACTGTAACAATCGTAATTACCTCTGGCTTATATAGGTTTTTAATATTTTAGCCGGGGGGTAAATATGAAAAAGTCATACCGACTTATGTACAGTGTGACTCTTTAAAATATGTTTTTATATAATTGAATGACAAAGAGAAAAAAAAGATGAGATGAATCATTTAAATGTGATAATTTTTATTTATTTAATTATTTATATATTTGTGAGGACGGTACTATGGCTATTCATCACAAAAAACCTAATATATAAATACAATATTGTAAATTCCTGTCAATAATGGTATAAATGGTGTTAATAGCCTAATTGTTGATTCGCCGTTAAACAGGAAAAAATAAAAAAAAACAAAAAAATAATGGTATAAACTACAAAGAGGTACGGTACTAAACTCAATGAAAGTGTTAAAATAAGTGTAAGATTAAAATTGTCATGAAATGTAATGATTTTGTATTATAAGGTGGATTAGAGAAGAAGTTTTTATTAATTAATTGACATAGGTGATAATGCACTGTACATTTTCCGAGAAATATTTTGCAAAATAGTTTTCGGAGGTAGGCTGTTCAATGTATATAGGTTTTATTTTTAGGGAAAAGGTGGGTTGATAATTTTTAGACTGTGATATTAACACTTTCGCTGCAGGTGTCATTATGGAAGGACACTAGCGATCCTACCCGCTTACGAGTGTCCCTTCGGAAGGCCACTCCTCCATTACTTTTCCCTTTAGATTCAAAAGGCTAGAGATTCACTTTTAGAGGGGATTCACTTTTACAGTTTCAGGTAAAGACAGTTGCCTTCAGTGTTGCTTGGGCATTCCAACACTCTGATTATCAATAATTTAATTTGATGTGTCGGAAACACTCCATAAATTTTACCACTAACAAATAAAACTTATTTCTGTAATTTTGTGATTTAGTTATTTATTTATTCATTTAACAGGAGGAATCCCTCGCTTACAGGTTGTCCCTCCTGAAGAACACTTCCAAAAATGCACTTCCGGTTAGTTTTCTTTGTTGCATTACATTAAACATGATTAAAAAAAGATGTCTACATGAAAAATTCAAACAAAAAATGCACTCAGTACTGAAATATTCCCAAAAAATGACAGCCGCAGCGAAAGTGTTAATAAAGATTTCCAGATGATGGCATTTGCTGAAATATTGTTTCCAATTAAAAGAATATAAATTTTTGGAACTGAGTGATCTGATTGGCCTTTTTTCACTTTTATGAAACCTAAATGACTTAGTGGAGGTCTCAAAAAAGTGGTAGCTCTTATCAACTCAATCAATTTATTTTTATTTTCCTCCATATTCTAAAATTAATTAACTTACATTCCGAAACGTAATCAAATGAATTTTCGAAGGAATGATTAGCAGGCTGTGATTATAGCAATCCAATTTTTTTAGAAAACATTCTTTATTTACCACGAACAAAGGTTTTCTCTTTCTGATTTTTTGGTGTGATTTCACACGAAATATATTCAAACAAATTCCTCATGTATTTTCTCAATATCCAAATTCCAGGTTATAAAAAATCAGAGTACATGAATTGTTATTATCTGCTTTCTAGTATAATTAAAGCATTGTAGTCAATATAATAAAAATAAAATGGACACCATTATAGCAATAATACCAGGTTTGTAACTGCTATTTGAAAAAAAAAAAAAATTATATTTCTCTACATATTCCTCATATTTTTTACACCCCTTCAAGAGGACTTAAAACAATATAGCATTACAACTTTTACCTTCGAGAACCTTCTACAGGAAGAGCTACTACTAATAAAGGAAGAGTGATGAAAATTGTGTAGTTAATTTAATTTTACCTTCCTCCATATTAAATTAATTACATAGCAATAATGATATTGATAATGTTTTTTACATTATCAATATCATGTTTTTTTACATTCCACAACCCACCATATAGCTAAAGTGGAAAATGATATCTTAGACGCTTTTGTGAACAAGAAATCAATTCTTGCTGTATCTTTAGACCTCGAAAAGGCCTATGATAGGGTATGGAGTGCAAGGTGAAGTCTTGAAGTATTTGCACAGCTATCTTTCCCACAGAACATTCAGAGTGAGAATAGGTACTGCTCTTTCAGATGTATTTTTACAGGAGAATGGAGTGCCTCAAGGAGGTGTACTGAGTACAACTCTATTTAATATTGCTGTAAATTCCGTCATAAGCTGTATTCCTCAAGGAGTATCCTATTGTCAGTATGCTGATGACCTCCTGATCTACACCTCATATAAACAACTCAACAACGGACAACAACAAATACAGCACACGTTAAATAATTTGGAAAAATGGTGGTAAATATATAATATTTAGCAGGAAAAGAGAAACTCAAATAGCCCAGTTAACATTACACCAGGCAGCCATTGACAGAACTGACTTACTGACATTTTTGGTACCTAGATAAATAGATAATTTTTTTTTCATATTTTTGTATACTTCCACATTCCCAAAAGATCTATACTCTGAATAAAGAATTGTGGACTTATTAATTGGTGTTTTTTTTTTTTTTTTTTTTTTTTTTAACCATTATACTAGGATTTAATTAATTGCTGTCAATAAAAATCCATAAAAGAAAACAAAAACCGAGATTGAGGAAGAAAGACATGACTTGTGAACATTAGACCTTCAAATGATAAATAACAATCAATTTGTATGTCTTTATAGATTTATATTTAAACTTACTTCCATGACAGACTGGGGTGAAATAAGGAAGTCAGTGAAAATAAGTTTGATGCGACAGTGCTCAACAGACTTCACACAACTTATAACATATTCGACTCCAAGGTCTCGTGGGTAATACGCTGGGAAAAATGGTGATTTTAAAACTCCACCGAACGTTATATTTGTCTCTCCTGGTGAACCCTTCATATATTGTCTGTTCCCTGCAACATAAAGAATTCTGTTGAGAGGATGTCGTTGATTCCATCCCTTGAACCTTTGTTACCACCATCAACTTAATGGGTGGTCAAAAACTCCTCCGCCACCCACTCCTTTCCTCATACTTAAATCAACCACAGTCAGAAATGATTACGTATCCGTCAGGCATAGTTCTCCGTCTTCTCTTCGGTAAGCCTATTTTCATCATGTATTTGTTAATTTTATATCTGTATCTATGTTACCCATCTAGTTCTTAAACCAGTATTGATCTACCTCTAATTTAAGCTCTAGCTATAGCAAACACCTGCTGTATAATGTTTTTATGTTTTTTGTATGTATATAGGTTTGTATTAACTCTGCCCTACTTGTTTTACTGCCCTGATGAAGGCTTGAATTTCAAGCCGAAACGCCGACAAACAATAAAACCCATTTTCACATAAAAGATGTAGTTTTATTAAGACACAATGACCCTGACAATTTCTAAAGAATTTTGTGGATTAGGTTTTAGGTTTCCTATGATTTTTTTTATTGTGTTTATTCATTTTTATTTATTTTTTCAATCACTTTATAAGATCCTAATTTTTTTTGTTTCAATTGACTTTGGAGTCCGTTAAATCAATCACTTTTGAAATGTCTATGCATTTCTTTTAGCTCTGTAATGTTTTCCTACATCTGTTTGAATTTGTTTTGGAGCCTCTCTTTCTTGTTTTTGATTATATTTTTTGCAATTTTATGCATAAGTATATTTTCTTTGATTTGAAGTTTGTAAATTGTGGAAAGTAATCATTCGACAAAAATGATTCTCAATCTATTTTTCACAGGGCAATCTCATTTGGAGAAATCAGTGCTTAAAATTTCAAAAGTGTCGTTCCTTTCGTGAGTTGGAAGGCCATTTCAACTTTATTTTACACAATTTTTGTAATTAATTAATTAAAAATATTTAAATAATTTTTTTAACTTACTCTCAGCAATATATTCTATATCAAATGGATGCTTTTGGTTTTTGTTGTATGAGAAGTTAATGCTTAAATAGCGAGTCTGCGATTGGTAGGACAAATCTGTATTTCCGATTGTGCTTCCTGAACAGAAGAATGCTCTTGGGACCTTGTCTTGCTCGGATACCCAGACGTGGTCGCATGGGCATTTCGCTTCATCGTTTTTCTCATAAGGGCAGTCTTGAACGAGATCTAGATCTCTAAATATAATAAATATAACACACGTCGAACAAGTTACCAATTGTACGCTGCAGTGCGACCACGGAGTTATGTCTACCTAAAAATAAATAAACATCAGACTCTTTATTTACATAGATAAAATCATAAATAAAAAGATTTTTCCAATATTTTGCAGTTGGAAGGTCCATAAAAGAGAATTAACAAAGTCAGGTAAATTTATTTTATTCAAGCTCTACAAAATCTAATTAATTTTTATTCAGTGACAAAACCTAAAACATTTATTTTATTACAAAGGACTAATGTTTTTCTGGATGACCGATTCTTGTTTTTTTTGGGGGGGGGAATCTATTGATTTTTACGTAGTAGTAACCTCCGTTTGGACGTGGTCATTGTTCGGGAGCTCACCTTCAAACAATTATGCTGTATTTTTTAGTTTAGTGAGTTTTTAGCTCCTGAAGAGGCATGTGAGGTGTGAAACATGAAGAGCTTGAATAAAATAAATTGAATTGACTTTGTTAATTCTTTTTTATTGATCTTCTGCCTAAAAAAAATAATGAATTAAAGAATATTGGGTCACTATAAAATATAAATAAAAAGATGTTAAATAAAACAACCTTATTTTGATCATCACCTCAGACCAAAAATACTTCATTTATTTATTTCCAATCAATTTTACATTACGTTTCGGTATTCAGGCCATTTACAAATACTAGAAGAAAAATAAAGTAAGTGTTACTACAAAATAAACCCTCTTTTTCCATAATTTATATTAATATAAATCCTATGTCAATATTTTATATAATTTCAAACTTATTTTACCTTAAACAAGCAGCCTATGTTATGTATATTTATGAAAGGCATAGATCATGAAATATTCTTGGTAATGTGGGGGATATTAAAGAAAATGTCTGTGCTTAAGGAATGGCTTATACCTATAAAATGAATGTAAGGCTTTAATAACGTGATTAATGTAGAATTAGAATAAATTGATAATAATAATAAAAAGGCAGGGAGCAACTGAAAACGCAGTTGCTTGGGGCTTTAAGAACCCCCCTTCCCGAGTAAACCACACACAGTACTCTAAACACTTACACTGACATAAGGTCACCTACAGTACACACCCCAGGATCACCTTCCCTGGGAGATAGACCTGGCAGTAGGTATAAAATGCACTACCCACATAAAGTGGTGGAACAAAGGTAAGTACAAGGCTTGCACAAATCTGGAGTGAGGTCTTCTCCAGAGGGAATAATTTTTAAGACCTTGACATCAGAAGCAGTGCGAGAGGTGCTCCGGTGCCATACTAGCCCGTAAGATAATGGATATTTAAGAAGTATACAATCAAGCACTGGCTTCAGCTTGGAGGAGAGTTATCCTTCTCCCGCTCCTGTCAGTAAGTGGCCAAGAAATACACAACAACGCATGCATTAGACTGGATACATGCATAGTGCAGTTATGCGAGTGTATTACCTCACCACCAAAAGCGGACTAGAAACAGCATTCTGCACAACTGGATGCAGTGAGACCCATCCGATACTTCTTAAATATCCAGCAAATGTATGCACACTTATGTACATAATTATTTATTTCGGTTGGATATGAATCCCCCGAAGTAAATTCAATCAACCAGAAAGGGAGGAAACCCACCCCGATAATAATATATATATATATATATATATATATATATATATATATATATATATATATATATATATATATATATATATATATATATATTGTAATGATCTAAAAGGGGGTGCTCTAGAAAGGGTCAGTTTCTGGCATAGCAAAGAGTAGCATTCCTATTCAAAATAAAGACTAAGTTATATTCCATAAGTCCATCACAAATATTATCCTTTGTCAACCAATTAAATAAATAAAAGAGTAATAAAAGGGATAGCAATTGGCAGTGCTTAGTTTGGCAGTATTTATTTTTTTTTTTTTAAAAAAAGGCAGTGTTAAATAAAAGAAGTGTCCAAATATCTCAGCTAGGAGCGATAAGGTATACAAGTTCTCAAGAAGTTAAGAATAAACGTGCTTTCAAAAAACGCACTTTGAACATCCAGGGAGCAATCGCTGAAGTCAGACACCCTTGGTGTGGTGGGAGTAACGCCTCTATAAAAAGGGCCTTCCCCCACCACTCGCTCTCATTTCAACGCCAGCCACTTCCAGAGCACACCCATTCAACCACCAGAGGCAGAGGACCGACAGTCTCGCTGCAGAACCAGCTGGTCAGCCGACATCAAGCTGACGGTCATTCGGCGCTAATGACAAAGATGTAGATGCGCCGTAAAAAAAAAAAAAAAATCAAGCTGACTTCACCTGGACATGATGGCCAGACTCCACTCCAAGATTTAACAGCCGATCATCATTCTCCTCGACATAACTACAAGCAGTCTGCCTCTCCACTTCCAGAGTATAACTCACTACACTGCCAATCTTTAATAAAAATTTAAAAGCTATCTAAAATCTAATAATGGCCAATATTTATCTTTTTATATATAAATTAATATTTTAAATATGTTCTAACATTTCTTAATAACCCAACATTGATACAATTATGTGAGTCAAGCAATTTTTATATTTAAGTTTATATCACAGCCATGCTAAATCTTAAATTATATATATTCTTTATTCAATATAAGTCATTTGTTTCCAACTCTATTTTATTTATAATGAACCTTTCTCCTGGTATATAATATGGTCTCAAAACATAAAAGGACAGATGGTAAGAAGTGGTTCTAATAATATATTTCTCATGCTTTTTATTTCAGGAAATTTATTAAATTAATTAATTATTCAAATGGTTTTCTTCATAATCCCGTATGTGGTGAGTTTGGTAAATTTAAATGAACCCTGAGATATAAAGAAAATATAATATAAACTTTTCTAAATCAACTTTTTCTACAATAATTTTTAAATATAATTCAATATTCTTTTCATCCCCCCCCCAAACACCACAATTTATATATATATATATATATATATATATATATATATATATATATATATATATATATAATAGTAATTTTAAGGTTTAATGTTAAGTTTTTCTTAGAAGTATGCCAGGATGACTAGGACTAAAATACAAGGTTTTAATAAAGAGGCTGCAGGTTTAAGGTAAAATATGTTTTCAAAATATTGACATAGGATTTATATTAATATAAATTATGGAATAAGAGCATTTATTGTGAAGTAACACTTACTTTATTTTTCTTCTAGAATTTGAAAATGCCCTGAAGGCCGAAACGTTATGTAAAAATGATTGGAAATAAATAAATGAAATATTTTTGATCTGAGGTGATGACCAAAATAAGTTGTTTGACCTCAGAATTTTCTTCTGGGAAAAAGAAGAATATAATAAGAAAATTAAAAAGATTTTGTTTTTATATTTACCAATGATGAATTAGATAGTGAAACATTTTCTGCTACAAGTAGTCCTCTTTCTCCAAGTACTACGTACAAGTGGCTAGGGAATTTGGATGCACACATATCTCTACGAGGAATAGAGATAGAGTTTGCTGATAAAAACAGCAGAAAGCAAAATAATGCTGAAATATAAATATAAAAAGGTTATTTCTTAAAAAATGTAATTGTAAACATTTCAAGTTCATTTCTACTATAAAAAATAAAAATGTATGCTCATAAAAAAATTAAGAGTTCTAAATGCCTAATGGAAGCAATGCTGTATTTAGTATAATGCATTGGCGTATATAAGGGAAGGCTGCAGCCCCCTCCCCCCCCCCCCCCCAAAATTTTTATTTCATCAGTAACAATGTGTCACAAATCTTGAAAATTAAATTAAATAAGGTTTTATCTCATAAAACATATTTTATATGGTATAATGTTGTACACGGATTGTCTAAACTACATCCGACAAACCCCAGGACAGTGGAAAGCAGTAAAATAGATGTAGTCCATGAAGGGGTGCTGAAATTCAACCATTTTCTTCTAAAATCACCTGTGTTTTGAGAGAATTGAAACTTGAATAATGAAAACTTTTATTATAAAATTTCTTTCTAAAATTTTCTACAGTAAAAATCTATGAAGTCTCCCATGGTCTAGTGGCTAGCACGCTAGATTCATAAGCGGGAGATGGTGGGTTCGATCCCCACCGGCGACAGGAATTTTCTCATCTCAGGGCTTGCTGAGAGAATTCCTGGATGCACCCTGGATGTCGGGCCTGTCGCTAATGGCCAAGATTTGTCGATGCGCCGTAAAAAAAAAAAGTAAACATCTATTTGTGTGTGTATATATATATATATATATATATATATATATATATATATATATATATATATATATATATATTACGTGTCTGTCTGTTCCTTATACAAATCCACACCGTTTGAGCGATTTTGATCAAACATAGCACACTGCCTGTGTGACACAGGTAGGTCTTGATGCCGGAAGTGTCATAGGCTAGGTCAAAAACATCAACCAGCTGTCTGTCTGTATGTTTGTTCCTTATACAAATTCACACTGTTTGACTGATTTTGACGTAACTTGGTACAGCGGTAGATCTTGATATGGAGAGTGTCATAGGCTAGGTCAAAATTGTCTATCAGGTGTCTGTCTGTGAGTTTGTTTCTTTACAAATCCACAACGTTTGACGAAATTTGGCACACAAGTAGGTATTGATACGGGGAGTGCCATAGGCTAGGTCAAAGTCATTTAGGACCCACAGTTCAGAGGTCACGGGTTCAAAACTGTGAATCTGAAGAGTTATAGATTTGCCTTATTAGATTTTAATATTACTTGTTTGATTTCTAATTTATTTTTGCTCTTCTAGATGCAGAAAATAGGTGTAGCACGGCAGGCCGGGGAACAGCTAGTTAGGAATTTAAGAAAATCTCGGGTCTCTGATTAGGTTTCTTTTCTTCAAATGCTGTCTTTAAATTGACCAATTGTGCTTTGTATCTTTTAGAATTTTCTGTTTGCCCTGATGGTAGTAACTAGTAATAAATTATACCCTGAAAATCTCGTCAAATTGAGAGCACAACTTTTTAATGTTAATCTTATGTTTAGATACTGTTGTAGGTGCTCAGATCAGATTACGTTTATTCAAATTTGGTGGTACATATCAACTTATGTACCCATGCATCTTCATACGGTCATGGGTTGTACTTTTTGGTTTGTTGAACTTTCCTGCTAGTTTTCTTAACCATTTACTGTGCATTGCTCCCATTCAGGAACATCGATTTGAAAATGTTTTAATCATATTTTCATTTTACCAAACATTTTAGGAAATGTCTTTTCTGGAATAAAAACAACCCAAACTAAAAACATTAAATATAATTATGTTCCTAAATGCGTTGAAACATTAATATAAAATCAATTCCAGACGAACGTCTTGCAAATATAAATAAAATAGTTTCGTATCTCTCAAATTCAAAGTCAATATACCTTTTTTAAATACTCGTCTAAAGAATGTATGAAACATTTGGCTGATATGACAAGGCTCTATACTGTACAACACGAAAAAAATATTGAAGTCGGCCAGGAAGAAATTGTGCGGAAGAAATTCTTTGGACTTATGATACTCTCTCTAGCTGAAAAAAATGTTGTATTGGTCATCTGTAGAAGTTTCCAGTTTCTTGAGCCTTCAATGATGTCTAGATAAAGGTTCAAGCTGCTAACTCCCTCATGCGTTCGATTCCCACTAGGGGTAGTGGCTTCTCCTTCGAAAAAAGAAAAGGCATTATATCTATTATGGCCAGAAAAGTGCGGTAACCTGTAGTTAACTCTTCTCAAAACTCTCTCTTTATTTGTATAAGTGGACGTTAGCATTAAAAAATAAATAAATATAAAAAAAAGTCCAATTCGCAGGAACTGCATCATCTTAGCTTGGTTCCGTTCATATCCCTAGTGCCATTAGTAAAGGAATAGAAATAGCTATGGAGTTTGATATTTCGTTATAAATTTAAAATAAAATATCAAACAGAAGGAAGTTTAAGGCACCCCCTGGAATGCGGGACACCATATGTATATACATATAAACTGCATAAAAATGAACAGGGATATTGCTAATTTTATAGTACGTACTTTACTTAGTGTTTATAGAGATATTTACCATGACTTTCATAGTCATAACTGAAAAACACTGATTTTTGAGTTGTGTCGCTTTAGACATACAAGTGCGATATATTAAATGCTTGCATGCATTTTAATCAGCGACATCTATTTGTAATCATGGGCAGTATCAATATGAATATGTGTATATTTTCAAAGTTTTCCATTTAGTATTATTGGGTTATTCAGTGTATAAAGATACCAATGATCGCTTCAAGTTGCATTTTCAACATGCATTGCTTTTTCTGATTGATTTTAATAAATCTGCTGCCGAAGCTCATCAGGAACTTTAATAAACTTATAGTGATACTGTTCCATTATATCCAAATTTTTGGTTTTGGTTTCAATGATTTAAGAATGGCGATTTTGATATGCATGAAAACTAACAGCCTGGAGGACCCAAAAAAAGTCTAAAGCAATCAATTGGCAGTAGAAAATTGTGGAATATGTTAATGACAATTGTATATGGCTAGGAGAAA
Organism: Gonocerus acuteangulatus; assembly: GCA_946811695.1. Lineage (NCBI taxonomy): Eukaryota > Metazoa > Arthropoda > Insecta > Hemiptera > Coreidae > Gonocerus > Gonocerus acuteangulatus. The sequence continues at coordinate 14,532,441 of OX328131.1, forward strand.
ATGTTTTATTTTTTTCTAATGCAATGAGGTATCAGAATAATACAAAAATTGACAAAAATAAATTGTATCTTTAGTTTTATATTTTGCTAAACAGGAAAAACCAAATAATTAGTATATGATATCATATTTTTGCTTAATTTCTTCAGAGGTGAAACAACAAATGAAGGGATCAGGGAAAAAGAGTGCCAAGCAACATTTTTAACAAAACTTAACCCTGGATTGACACCGTGGGGTTAAAAATACCCCAGACTTTGTTCTATGGTGTGTTTCTCACTTTCTATGAATCTCAGAGACTCCCTTCTTCTACCTAAATACTCGGAAGTGTATTACCCGGTAAATCCTCAACAAAACAAAGCCAGTTGTCTACTAATCGCTGCATGAGAATGTCGCGAATTGCACATGGGGTATTTTTTACCCCACAGTGTAGTTAATGTATGTCTTTTTTGATCATCTCATAATATCTTCACGGGTCGATCACTTTTATGTTACGGCTTTCAAAGTAACAAAATGGTGTATACCAAACTGTACAGTGATCCAGAAGAAATTAGGCATATTTTAGACGAACTGGAGAAAGAAGAACAAGAAAATCCTGTTGAAGACGACAGCTGTTTTGAAGATGAAAAGGAAGAAAGAGAGGATTCAGCTTCTGAAGAAGACGCCAAAGATTTCTCTGTAGAAGAAGTTTCTGTATAAAGCAATATTTTTCCTGGAACGTCAAATGCTTCACATAATAAATGTAGCCTTGATCCAGATGGAGTGGAACGTACAGAACCTCCACAAAAAGTACCAAAAATGGACGTTTATATTGGTAAAAACAGACATACTTGGAAGAAAAATGTACCACGGCATGGTGAACTGGCAAAGAAGAATGCCTAGAAAATATTTTCTCTTCGATTTGGGCTACCAACTGGTGAAATCTCATGTGGAAATTAGAGCCCAATTGGAGAACATACCAAAACTACTGAAGACACTGATGCTTGTTGTTTTGGGAGATGAATCAACTCCTGATGGACCTTCAAAATCTTCCGTTACCTTGGACAAAGCCCTGATAAGTTCATTTTGTGACAGAAAGGATGACATGAAGATGAAAACACTATATTCTGTGTATAGAAGGGCGATATGCTCCGATCACCGATCACTAAAATGTGTTGATTGCTAACAAGCCTCAGTTGGACTGAACATTGAATTTTCAATTGTTCCTATTTTTTATTGATTTTTAACATTCCATTTTATTGTTTTTAAAAAAAATATTATCAGTCAAGTAATATTTTGTATTATTTCTTTTAGGATAATTATTTGGTTTATGGAGAACATTGAATTCTAGGATTTCCGAGCTTTTTTGTGTATTTTAATAAATATTTTGCAGTTTCATAACTGTTTGAATTGATTTCTTGATGTTCCTGGTCTATACATTGTTGTAGTATAAAAAACCAAAAGAAAAAATTGAAATTTATTCCTTTTTTTAATTTTTGAAAGTATGGGGTAAAATTTACCCCACGGTGTCATTAAGGTAGATGTAAATGGCAGTGTCAATCCAGAATTAACTGTATCTGCTATATGCTGGATATTATGTGGGACTATCAGTCTATGATGCAAATGCTACTAAAATATGACTACTAGCTCTGTATGCTACTTAATCTTGTTGCCCCTAACCATTTCAACTGATAGTCCCACGTAATATCCAACAAATAACAGCTACAGTTAAGTTATGTTAAAAATGTTGCTTGGCACTATTTTGCCCTAACCCCTGTAAATTATATCTTCTTAGGCAAAACAAAAAAATATTAAGCAATCAGCGATTAGTTGGGATTCGGCTAAGAAAACATCAATACGATTTTTTGTAAAAAAATCTATATTAAGGACTTTTCGGCTACTCTTTGGTAGCCTTCGTCAGCTAAAATGACAAAAAACAAAGAAAAAACACACACATTCTGGGTATTAATTCTGTTTTTTTTCTTTGTTTTTGACATTTTAGCTGACGAAGGCTACCAAAGAGTAGCCGAAACGTCCTTAATATAGATTTTTTACAAAAATCGTATTGATGTTTTCTTAGCCGAATCCCAACTAATCCCTGATTGATTATCACCTCGACGGCTAACTATCTAATCTTCATGAAAAAAGTATTAATAACTCTTACAATAAATACTTTAAAGAGCAATAAATAATCAATAAATATTTCTAAAATCTTTTGTTCAAAATTATATTTTAAGGGTGAGATTTTTATTTTATTTTATTTCTATGATTTAAGAGCTAGCAACTAGGCGATTAGCTCTATAAACACGTAGAGTGCAAACAAAATAAAAGGTCTAGCACATCAAAAATAAAACATTTAAATAAAAAATTAAATAACTGAATCTATCAACTATACAAGACAAAAAAAAGGGCAGAAAGAGAAAAAAAATAGAATAATAAAAATACCAAACATAAAGGCAACTATAAAATAAAAAACAGATAAGTAATAAATTATTTTTAATAAACTAAATCTTTTCCCTTTATTTTGTAAAAATAAAATTGAATTATAAAATTAATTTTAACATACTTCAAATTTTACGTTTTTGCTATATTCCTTCGTAAATTTTTATGTGTTTTAAAAAGTCTAAAATAATAGATATGTGCGGGCTACCATCTGTCAAAAGTTCGTACATATCATGTGGTATGTTGATGTTTTCACGTTTCCGGCAGTCTGTTAGTAAGTGTTTTACTGTTAATGTCTTATTGCATTCTGTACATAGTGGTATGTCTTGTTTTATCATCAAGTTAGAGTGAGTTAGTAGTGTATGTCCTATTCTAAGTCTTGTAAGGACTACTTCTTCTCTCCGGTAGCTTCTATAGCTGGAGTTCCAATGTTTTATGAATGGCTTTATCTCCCGAAGCTTGTTTTCATTTAAAGATAACCATTCAGCCTGCCATTTATTGAATATGTGAGCCCTTACAACCTGTTTCATGTTGGGTTCTGTAACCAGTAAAAAGTCTTCAATGCGACGTCTTGTAGCTAGCTTTGCTAGGATGTGAGATTTTTAATAAAAAATACAAAAAAAAAAAAAACAAATAGGTAATATAAAATAAGCGTTTATATCAAAACTTAAAATAATGAAATTGTTGTTCCTGTTTCAAACCACAGATATCTTAAGATTTATTTAAAACTTATTTAGTTTACTGCTCATATTGAAATATTTCATTTCTGTATATTAGTTAGCTAATATATAGAAGAGAAGAGAGTTGTGTTTAATTTTAATGTATTTATTATCTCCATTTTTACAGAATAAAAATAGATGAATTCAGCAATTTATTACAATATATTTGAGAAGTTCAAGAAATTTTAATATTATTAGACTTACCATCCTTCCAAACCATCGCCCCCACAGCATAGAAACTGATGGAATCCACAAAAATGAGCACTTATTACATTAAGAACGCACGTGACTGGTAGGGTTTCTATGAAGTTTAAATTTCTTTTAAGATTCTTGAAAAGTTATATTATATAATAACATGGCTTAGATTTGCTTGTTATTAATACTTAAATTATTCTATTATTGCAAAATGAGTTATTCTTTTAATTTGTGTAATATTTTCTCTAAATATGAATAATATTCGTTGAACTATTAATAATTTAATTATTTTATTATTGTAAAATGTGTTATTTTTCAATGATTTTTTAATATTTTCTTTAATTTTTTGTAATATTTCTTAAGTTATTAATCATTAAATTATTTTATCATTCTATAACGAGTTATTCATTAAAGTTTTATAATTTGTGTAACATTTTTTGAATTATTAATAATAAATTACTTTCTCATTGTACAATGAGTTATTCTTCAATGATTTGTATTTTTTTTTTCTTTCATTTTTAGTAATATCTGTTGAATTATTAATTTTTAAATTATTTTACCACTGTGCAATGAGTTCTTCTGTAAATTTGTAAATTATATTCTCCAATATTTGTTGAGTTATTAATAATTTAATTATTTTATTATTGTAAAATGAGTTATTCTTCAATGATTTTTTAATATTTTCTTTAATTTTTTGTAATATTTCTTAAGTTATTAATCATTAAATTATTTTATCATTCTATAACGAGTTATTCATTAAAGTTTTATAATATGTGTAACATTTTTTGAATTATTAATAATAAATTACTTTCTCATTGTACAATGAGTTATTCTTCAATGATTTGTATTTTTTTTTTCTTTCATTTTTAGTAATATCTGTTGAATTATTAATTATTAAATTATTTTACCACTGTGCAATGAGTTCTTCTGTAAATTTGTAAATTATATTCTCCAATATTTGTTGAGTTATTAATAATTTAATTATTTTATTATTGTAAAATGAGTTATTCTTCAATGATTTTTTAATATTTTCTTTAATTTTTTGTAATATTTCTTAAGTTATTAATCATTAAATTATTTTATCATTCTATAACGAGTTATTCATTAAAGTTTTATAATATGTGTAACATTTTTTGAATTATTAATAATAAATTACTTTCTCATTGTACAATGAGTTATTCTTCAATGATTTGTATTTTTTTTTTCTTTCATTTTTAGTAATATCTGTTGAATTATTAATTATTAAATTATTTTACCACTGTGCAATGAGTTCTTCTGTAAATTTGTAAAATATATTCTCCAATATTTGTTGAGTTATTAATAATTTAATTATTTTATTATTGTAAAATGAGTTATTTTTCAATGTTTTTTTTAATATTTTCTTTAATTTTTTGTAATATTTCTTAAGTTATTAATCATTAAATTATTTTATCATTCTATAACGAGTTATTCATTAAAGTTTTATAATTTGTGTAACATTTTTTGAATTATTAATAATAAATTACTTTCTCATTGTACAATGAGTTATTCTTCAATGATTTGTATTTTTTTTTTTTCTTTCATTTTTAGTAATATCTGTTGAATTATTAATTATTAAATTATTTTACCACTGTGCAATGAGTTCTTCTGTAAATTTGTAAAATATATTCTCCAATATTTGTTGAGTTATTAATAATTTAATTATTTTATTATTGTAAAATGAGTTATTCTTCAATGATTTTTTAATATTTTCTTTAATTTTTTTTAATATTTCTTAAGTTATTAATCATTAAATTATTTTAACATTCTATAACGAGTTATTCTTTGAAGTTTTGTAATATTTCTCTAATTTTGTGTAACATTTGCTGAATTAAAAATAATAAATTACTTTCTCATTGTAGAATGAGTTATTCTTCAATGATTTGTATTTTTTTTTCTTTAATTTTCAGTAATATTTGTTATGAGTTATTAATACTTGAATTATTTTATTTTTGTTAAATGAGTTAATCTTTAAAGTTGTGTAATAGTTTCTCAAATTTGAATAATATTTGTTGAGTTATTATTAATTAAATTATTTTTTTTATTTATAAATTATACGTGCTCCAAATGTTAAGGCCAAGTACATTATTATTGATAAATGATTTATTCTTTAAAGTTGTGTAAACGTTTCTCTAAATTTGAGTAATATTTTTTGTGTTTTCAACAATATCAATAATCATCCAGGTAGTCAAATCACCTTAATAACAAAAAAAAAATCCATTATTAATTAAGTTAATTTAATTATTTTAAAAAAATAGAACAAAATACATTATATCAGGACCCCTTAGAAGAGAATTTAAATTTTAACGTCCATTATTATTAACTAAGAATTTTTGGACGGGTTATCTATAGGTTACCACCCTTTTCTAGCCAAGACAGGGCTGATGCCTTTTCTTTTTTCTAAAGACAAGCCACCACCCAATAGTGGAACCCATGACCTTTGGCACGGAGTGTTAAGTGCTTACGCCTTAACTCTCACGGGCACCGGGCCTCCCTTAGAAGAGAAAGGACGAATCCCAAAATCCGGATGTTGAGAATTCGAAGTCAAAGTTCTGAAAGTGCTTCAGGATATCAAGGGCGAATTTATACTCTATGGAGAATTGATTCAAATACCTGATAGAAAAAGTATTCAATTGAAATTCAATGTATTAAATACGATAACAAAATTCTAGGAGAGGTTTCAGATTTTGGGTTCGCCCTTGCTCCTGTAGGAAAATCAGACATTAAATTTATTCATAGATGATGGTGCTATTCACATTAACTGAAACTGTGAGAGAACTAAAGGCAAAACAGAGAAACAAAGCAATACCTTCAAAGTCAAATTTTCAGATTCGCCCATTCTCTTCCAAGGTCCTGATATTAAAATGAGTTATTTTCTAAATTAAATACTTTGATAATTTGTTCAGCGCTAATGATTTATTTTAGTGTTATCATAAATAATATTTCATAAATAATATGTTGGATTTGGGGTCCCAGATCGTCCCTAGGCTCACCCAGTCTTTAATTAATTTAATTAATAATGGGTACCTTGGGTGCTAATGACTCCTAGCAGTTGAAGCAGCCAAGGGGAAAATCAGGCGGCCGGAGCATAGTGTTGACCACACTATCTCCCTAGTGTGTCGTATGGTCAAGAATCAGATACCTCTACAGTATCTGCCCCTCTGGGCCCTTGTGGCCTGTTACGGGACTGATCTGATGATAAATAATATTTCACTCATTTATTTCAAAACCTCTAGCATTCTAAATTTAAAAAAAAAATCATGTTTATAATTTTTTATAATAAAAAAATTAACACTCTGCAGCTTCATGTCATCTACATCTAAAAGTGATGGATGCTCCTGAAGAGAGGCTCATCAAGCAGCTTGCAGCAGAAGCAGTACAATGGCTTATTTGGTATGTGTATTAAAGGCACAGAATTTTTTCTCAACCCCACCAGAGAAGATAAAGGCAAGAGTCAAATTTAGTAGCATTTATTTTCAAGAAAAACTAGAAGCTACTGGATAGACTGACAACCGCACAGTTCCACAAAACTTATAAAATGTGTAAATTTGAATGTAAACATCTGTCTTATGTCAACGACACGAACAGCCTTCAAATGATCAAAGGACATTTATGCGAGCCAAAACAGAAACCCTAAAAGGAGGCCTTGTAGTTCTGACGATACTGCCCTCTGCTGACTTTGTAATATGAACCAGCCCGAAGATATCATCAATGTCCTATCTGTACATCCAATCCTAACTGAGATAAGGATAAACATCTTCTAGAAAAATAGATTAACCCACATGAAAGCAATTGAACGGCGAGGACTACACAAAACATTAACATTATGTTATGGAAATACAAACTCATACTTATACAGATTCAAACTTACAGACACTGACACATGCACATGCGATAACCACACAGTACAGACATACACTCACTTAATATACGATGCGGACAAACACAACATTTACAAAAACATTTAAAGAATGGCCTACCACCCCAAAAAAACTCTTTACTGATTATTTCTTCATTTTAAATAAATTAGCCGAAAACATTTACCAACTGAGAGAGGAAAGGGGCACTCCCTGATAAGAGTATGTCCCGTTAATACTTAAGATAGGTTTTAAATCTGTATAATAATTTTGCTATTTAATAAGAAATTGTTTATTTTAAGATAAGTTTAAATTGTACAATAATTTTGTTCGTTTAATAAGAAATTTTTTATGTTAAGAGAGGTCTTAAATTGTATAATAATTATGTTTATTTTATAAGAAATTGTTTATTTTGTATATTAGAAAATAAAAATGGAATCAATAACAGCATGAATGTAAAGAATCTCATACGCGCAAGATATGCCAAAATGGCATGGATTGTGCAGAAGAAAAAAAATAAACTCCCTCACCATAGGGATACTTCAATATATATAAAAAAAAAAAAAAAAAAAAAAAAAAAAAAACCATTATGTTAAGGAGGCGATGACTTTTAAGTTTCATTATGTAGAATAATGAAGATCAATTTTTGTTCTACTTTATTATTTGTTTTAATATAATTTCAAATCTCTTGTATTGTTATTTTATTTTAATGTATATAAAATTATGTGATGCCGCTTAGCTGATGGATTGTATCCAAGCTTAAGCAAATTTATTGTAAATATCTTATGTACCTATTATTTGTATCTGTACACAATAAAATTTACTTTACTAATACTACTGCTTATAGGGGTCTCCCGTGGTCTACTGGCTAGCGCCTTAGATTCATAAGCAGGAGATGGTTGGTTCGACCCCCCACCGACGGCAGGAATTTTCTCATGTCAGGGTTCGTTGGGAAAATTCCTCGCTGCACCCTGGATGTCGGCGCTAAAGGCCCAAATTTGTCGATGCACCGTAAAAAAAAAAATCAGGAATTAGTTGGGATTCGGCTAAGCTACACATCAATACTATTTTTGTAAAAAAAATCTGTAGGACGTTTCGGCTACTCATTGGTAGCCTTAGTCAGCTAAAATGACAAAAAAAACATAGAAATAAACAGAAAAAATGTTTGTTACCTCTGTTTTAGCACTTTCCTCCGAAGGAAAGTAGCTATTGAGGTTGGACTCATGACGGAATTTTTGAAAAATGTCTTCAAATCTTTATCGATCCTACCTAGTAGACACCGAAAATGATCCCTGTTAAAATTTATATATATCTATATATATATATATATGTGTGTGTCTGTTAACACGATAGCGGCCAGAGTTTTTGTTTTTTCGTCACGAAACTTGGTATATAGCATTCAATTAGCAAACGATTGAACGAGTTCGTTAACCACTAAAGTCGGTCCACCGGAAGGGGGGGTTTACCCCGAACCCAAAACACTAATTTGACTATGTCAGCCGTAATATTTGTTATATTTCAACGAAACTTGGTATTCGTAGTGGTAATATAGACAGAAAAGTGAGATATAAAAATGAACTAAATCGGTTCATTAGAAGGGGGGGTTTACTCCGGACCCACAATACCAATTCGCCACTACCAGCCGTGATTTTTGGTATATTTCGACGAAACTCGGTATTCGTAGTGGTAATCCACAGGTGAATATGTGTTGTAAAAATAAACTAAATCGGTTCATTAGGAGGGGGGGTTTACTCCGGACCCACAATACCAATTCGCCACTACCAGCCGTGATTTTTGGTATATTTCGACGAAACTTGGTATTCGTAGTGGTAATCTACAGTTAAATATGTGTTGTAAAAATAAACTAAATCGGTTGGTTAGAAGGGGGGGGGGGGTTTACTCCGGACCCAAATTCCTAATATACTCATACCGGTCGTAATTTCTGCTGTATTGTAACAAAACGCGGTATACGTCGTGGGTAACTCATGAGAAAGAAGTGTTGTAAAAATGAGCTGAATCGGTCAATCGTAAAGCGGGGGTTTAATTTGTAATATATTTCAATAGAAAAGCCCGCCAAACGTAGGTTCACAAAGCCGCCGCAAGGAGCGCTTTCTACCACTAGAGTGACTGTATCCTGTTCCGGCATTAGATCAAAATACGATAATATGAGTTTTTTTGTATTTATTACGTAGTGTAGTAGGTACCATGTGTAAACATAACTCTGGAAGCAAATTAATAATTTATCAGTTACTCATTACAAAATTAAAAGAGAACTATTCATGTTTTTGTTTTATTTATGTAGGATATTTTAAGCAAATTGTTCTGGAAAGCAGTCTACACTACCCAAATTCTGAGGAAAGTGCTTAGTTATGCAGCTCCTGCGTGACGGACTTTTGTCATTTTAGCTGACGAAGGCTACAATTGAGTAGCTGAAACATCCTTAATACAGATTATTTTACGAAAATCGTATTGATGTTTTCTTAGCCGAATCCCAACTACTTCCTGATTGCTTACAAAAATAAAGTTTTCTTAAGAGGATAAGGTTGTAAATGAAACAAATTAAATCTTTTTAAAAATTTATTTCTTATAGAATTTTTATTGTTTTATTTCACTGGATTAATTATTTCATTTTTAGAGTAGGTTCTTATACTTTTCATTTTGTCTACAGAATATTGACATAACATCTTATAATATCGTATATATCACAATACAAAAAGATTTATAAATAAATTCGTATAAATGGTATATATTGCAAGTAAATTATAAATCTAATTTAGGCATAATATAACAATATACAAAAACAGATAATTATAAAAGTATACAATTTACATCTATATTTACACAACATAAACCTATGGCTCATAAATAAATAATATTTACATTAAATTTAAGGTAATACCCAAATAATGAGCTAATTTTGATTTTATATTAATTAATATATATATATATAAATATAATTATATGGTTATGATAAAGCTCTTTCAGTTTGATCACAATGAGTTGGTATTTAATTTACAAATATAAATATACAACACTGGTAATTTAGCTTGGATTCATTTGTTTAATATACATTTTTGTTTAGTTCGTTATGAGTCTTACAAATTTTACATAATTTTTTTTTATCAAAATAAATAAATCGAGAATAATTCAATGTTTTGAATGAATATAATAAATGATCAGAAGGGATTTGGTTATAATATTTGAATAATAAATACTTTTTTTTTTTAATTGTAATTTTTACTCCCCAACGTTTCTCCTAAATTTTGAAGCCATCATCAGGAGTGCGAGAAGAGGAAGAACTATTCCGTAATTTTGGCGCTGAAGAATATAGACGATTTAATTATCTTATCAAAGTCCTGATAAAGGCTTCAAAATCAAGCTGAAACATTTGCCACTAAAAACTCATTTTTTTTTCAACTATTGTAACCGAACCCCGTCCATCTCCATCCCACTAGGGTTGGTGGCTTTTTTTTTTTAGAAAAAATAAAAGGCATCATCCCTATCTTGGCTAGAAAAGGGTGATAACCTAATGATAACGTCCTAAAATTCTGAGTTTATTATAATTATATGTTAAAATATAAATAAAAATAAATAATTTTCAGATCTTATATTATAATTCTAATATATAAATTGAATATCTTATCTTATTTTATAGTTTTTTAGTTAGTTAGTACAAATTATTCACCCTTTCGCTGCTAAAAGCCACTTTTGTGATAAGTGGAGGACCTGGCCCACTGTGATGGCTTTGCCTTTTGACCACTTCAGATGTATAAACATTTTTAATTTAGAAAAAAATTAATTTAGTTTAATATTCAAATTTATTACTCAATTTGTCTTTGTTCAAAATACAAAGCATTTTTGAGCAGTTTTATATAGAACTCAGTTAAGAGTAAAACAAATTATTTGACTGTTGTATTATTATTTATACTTTAATTTTGCCCACAGTATTGACTTTTTAGTTAACCGAATAAGTAACAATATCATTGAGATCTGTTTGTTAATTTTGATGCGAAACACAAAGATTTTTGACTCCTATATAGTGTTTTTTTTGTTTTGTTTTTGTTTTGTAATTATTTATCCAAGCTAAACTTCCTACTGATGAACTAAAATTAATTACTATACACTTCTACATTTATTACAAATTATATTACACGAGAAGCAAATTAATACTTCGTTGGATATATACATTTCTTAATAGCTAGTTAAATTTACAGGCGAGTTATAACGTGTCGCATGAAGCAAATTCGATTATTAACGACCGCCTAGGGAAAGATTTACAATTATCGAATATACACAATCTATAAATAAAAATTTTTATATATATATAAATTAAATGTCTAACAAATGTTAAGTCTTTTGGGTAAACATTTACATATATTTAAGCGTTCCATAATGCCAGAAGCAGGACGTCTTTTATAATACATGCTCTTGTGAGAGTTCCTTTTTCTGGCACGTAACTACACACTAATGCAGCAATTGTGTTTTTTATGAGTTGAAAAAAAATTTGAATTCTTTTATAAACATACTTTTTGAAGTAGAGTGAATTCTATCTCGGTTGAGACAATGAAAAATGTTACATTCTTGCTGCAAAGTACATTTTTTCAATTTTTTTTTTTGTAGATTTTTTTTAAAATTAAGTACCAAAAAATAAATAATCAAAGGTAAAATTAAGATTAAAGCCTATGATATTCAAAAGAACAAAAAATTATTAACATCAGTCAAGATATCCCCCTCCTAAATTTCAAGAGTAAATTAAACAATTTCTCACCAAAATTGAGTATTTTCAGGGATAACATTTACAATAGTATTTAAATAGGAATATTAGGGACAAAAATGTGAAGATGTGTTTCATCTTTATATTATGTAAATTCTTTTGACATATTTTTCAACCGTTTCTCGAGTAGACCAACGTTATTTTATACTTGCCTTCACTTAAAAAATCAGAGTTGCCCTAATGGAGACACGAATAAAGCAAACTTTACAGGAGGAAGCTATTTAATAAAGCTATGTATAATTCAAAGGCATAGGGAATAAGTTGTCGAGTTGGAGAAGAGCAAAATGAGTTAAGTTCACTATTATTATCTTCTAAAACTCATAGATAGTATAAAAAAGTCGCTAACTCACAGGCTGTAGCTATTGGCTGTGAGTTAGAGAGTTATTCCCTGTGAGCATAATTTTATTCATTTATTATTAAAATAGTAATATTTTTGAACATTTTGTTGAAAAAATAACTTAGTCTACCAATGATGTAAGTCTTTCCAAGAACAGTTATTCGATTTTTTTTTTTTTTCTTTTTTTTTTTTTAATTCTGGAATTTACTTCAGTCAATGCGGGATTTAATTTAATTTGGCAAAATTCAATTCTTCTAAATGGCCATTAAATATATTAATTGAAGGGGTTGGGGCAAAACAGTGCTAGGCAACATTTTTAACAAACCTTCACTGTAGCTGCTTTATGTTGTATATTATGTGGGACTATTAGTCTATGATGCAAATGCTACTAAAATATGACCGCAAGCTCTGTATGCTACTTATTCTTGTCTAACCATTTCAACAGATAGTCCCACATAATATCCAATATATAGCAGCTACAGATAAGGTTTGTTAAAGATGTTGCTTGGCACTGTTTTTTCCCGACCCCTTCAATTGTCATAATGGTCAACAAATTATTGCAATTTTATTGATTCGTTGACAAAATTTTCTGCTTTCCATCAAAGCTCATTACATTAAAACAATATCCTCCAGAAAAGCTACTTATCAAATTCGCATTAGTTTGAGTAACTGTCAAATAATACAAGAATGTTGTGAAGGAAAGGTCTTTTTATCCAATTCAAAATTTAAGTTATACTGAGCTCAAACTTCGTTCGCAGCATTGCTCGTGTCATAAAGGTATTTTGGAGGGACGACGAAAGAAGATAGTTTGTAAAGAATTGATGGATACCAAGGAATACCTTTCGGTATGGCGTTGGTCTTCTTCGGGGAAGGTGTGCGAAATGTTAGGCTGTTGTACAGACTCGCTAGACCTTCTTTGGCGTTCACGTAGAGCCGAATTGGTCCGAAAGCGAAATGAGCGACCCTCTGACTCTCGATTACGGCGTAACATGACGCCACTACGTCGTCCACTACGATAGTCCCAGTCTTGGTGAGCGGCGCGATGACTCCCCGGTCCAGCGCCAAGTCGACGTCCGCCACTTCCTCGGCGATCAGCTTGCCTTCTCGAGACGTCACCAATACCCTATCGCCTGGTCTTACTCGTGCGGCGAAGATCGTCTCCACTTCCTTTCCGTCCTTGGTTTCTCTGAGGATCAGATGCTGAGGAGTGACTCGGAGCAAAGTCGAAACCGTGGATATCTGGAGGAACTGCCGTCTGCTGTCGACGTCCCGGTCCAAGAACATAATCACCTCGGAATAGACGACATCTTTGCCATCGAAGCTCTTGACTTGGTCGCCAACCTGAAGCTCTGACATCCTCTTCTTCTCCCCGCCCAAAACCTCTACTGTACTGTTGTTCGTGAAGCAGCCACCAGACTTCGCTGCTTGCGATGATTCTGTAACAAAAGAGAATTGAGTATTAGATTTGAACAAAAATTGTCTTTCAAAATAATATTTATTATTCATTTATAATATTTATTTTGATAATTATATTTTAGCTTGTCAGTGAACATCAATTAATTCATAAGAAAATAAAATTACGAACATAGAGTTATTCTTGGCTAGCAAAAAAATAAAAAGAAAGGAGGCTATTAAAGCCTCCGCAAAAAGGATATTAACTTTTCCGATTAGGCTTAAGTAGTCTAAATTTTTTTCTTTAATTTTCTTTTTAAAATCGTTGGATCCAATTGATATATTTTCTACACGTTTGAAGTTCATCTGAACTTCGCTTTTTTTTTTTTTTTTTTTTTTTTTTTTTTTTTTTTTTATTTATTTTATTATTTTAACGGCGCATCGACAAATCTGGGCCATTAGCACCGACATCCAGGGTGCAGCGAGGAATTTTCTCAACGAGCCCTGAGTTGTCCTGTAAATTATTTTTGTTTTGGCGCGCCGGTGGGGATCGAACCCACCATCTCCCGCTTATGAACCTAAGGCGCTAGCCACTAGACCACGGGAGACCCCTCTGAACTTAGATATCTTAATTTTGGTTACATTTGGAGCCAAGGATATATTCAAATAATTTTTTATTAGTAGACATAACATGTTTAGGAATCTTTGTACATTTTCTTAAATATCCTGAATTGTGATGATATCGTATTTATAGAGTTATTAAAAAATATCTATTATTATAATTATTACTTTACTATTGGGTTGGCAAAAATAATGCAGGTCTTTGTACGGCCAATTTCAGATGGCGAACAATTGCTGAGTAAAAGAACTAAAAGAACTGACGTGAAACGCCAAATAAAAGAACTATTATGAGAACAGTGGCAAAGAAGATGGGAAACAAGCAGACCCCCACTTGAGGACTTTTTATCCCTCAGTTCGCTCTACAATAGTCTACGATGACCTTTGTAGACGAGACTCAGTGGTAATAACAAGGCTGCGTATTGGACACACACGTCTAACACATGGCCATCATCTTGTCGGTAGGCGTCGTCCAACGTGTAATCATTGTGGTGATGTACTTACCGTGGATCATATTTTAGCGGAATGCTCCCAGTTACAAAGAGCCAGGGATAGGTTTGATATTAACAGCAGAGACATTTTGAATAAAACAGAAAAATATCAGAATATTATTGATTACCTTAAATTTATTAAAGCACACAAACATATCTAAAAATGTAACATCCTTGAAATAAAATATATATATATATAGAAATTTGGATTAAAATATAGTATTGTAAAATATAAACATTAGTAATGATTCTAACATTATATAATATTCGGCTAACTTAAACAGTAGGGTATTGTGCTAAAGGCCATTGTAGTCGACGCACAATAAATTCTAAAAAAAAAAAAAAAAAAAAAAAATTGCTGAGTAGTCAATAGGAAATTCTCTCGCAATGTCCCGAGTAGTTTTACGAGGGTTTTTTTCTACCAAGTTGGTCGTGATCAACAACAGGAGGCCTACCGCGAGTTTCCACCAAGTTGGTCGTGATCAACAACAGGAGGCCTACCGCGAGTTTCCACCAAGTTGGTCGTGATCAACAACAGGAGGCCTACCGCGAGTTTCCACCAAGTTGGTCGTGATCAACAACAGGAGGCCTACCACGATTTTCCTTCTCTTCGAGATCAAAACCTCCAATATGTTTGCAACCATCGCTGCAGTGAGCATTCATTGATGCTTCCTTCGCCCAAACAACATTGGTGTTACGCGCGGTTTGAGCCGCACTTCAATCATGGCGAAAATCTTGATTTAATATGGCAAATTTCAGAGGTACTTAATCGTAGAGAATGTAACATAAACTGAACTAATCTTTGAGCGAAAACATCAGTAATAACAATTGTTTATAATCCATTAACTAGACTAGATTTTCTTTGTTTATTTGGCAGGCTTTTGCCCAAGCAAAATGAACATTCAAAACCTGCATTATTTTTGAATCAATCGAACGCATTGGAAAATAATTATACTTTGCAAATTTGTAGAAATAAAATACAAAACAATATAAGGCATCCTGTATTTTGTACAATTGGGAGTTGTAGTGACAGAGAGCGAGGTAAAATACAATGGTGCAGGCCCCAAGCTGTGACCCAGGACTATCAGTCTTCCCACAAACCCATTACCGAATGCTCGCCTCCCGACCCACACACACAACAAGACTCACAAAAAAAAGTAAAACCACAGGGAAAAAAGTGTGTTAAGGAGCCGCCAAAGGTGGCCTAGGCCAATATAAATATTGTGGCAGTTTTCAGGTACCTCCTATTGTCTGATGGAGGCGCCTCTTTTTGGATGTAGTCTCTCCAACTGTTATCTATAAACTATAGACATTTATCAGGTTTTCATGGGGAGGGGGGTCGTGAATAAAGCCAATTCCGTTTATAAAGATGCCGGAAATATGCTGCCGTTTATTGCGATATGGGGTCTGTTTGCGAAGGCCGCATCGAGTTACTTTGAACTGATTTTGGTACTTCCTGATTAGCTTAAAGGTTCTTTGCAGGTTATCTATTCTTTCTTTACATGTTAGAAACCATATTATATAAATACAGTAGAACTTGGATAATTCGAACCCCAAGGGACCGATAAAAAAGTTCGAATTATCCAAAATTCGAATTACAAATGTTTTTGAAATTAAAGGGCTAAAAAATCGAACTTCATATTTTAACATTTTTTAATTTACATAATTTACTGAAAATACATTGTTTTTAAAGAAAAACAAACATTTCATGAATTGATGATTACGTAAATAAGTAATAAATAATTTATCAAAAAAAGTCAAAATAAAAGTCTATTGTTTTGAAAAAATTTCATTTTCATGGACAAGAATTTTTTCTTTATTTTTCAGGCAAGTTGGGAGGAATTGCGAAGTCCTTGGCAATTTTAGATTTTTTCTTTAGTCCTTTTTCAACTTCTTTAATCGCAGCTATTTTCTCTGGCAACGTTTAAGTTTTATAACTTCTAGGCTTCAACATCTTAAATCAATAAATGCTCTATACACCAAAAATTCAAGGCACAAACAATACAACAGATCTAGACGCTGACTGACTTAAAACTGAATAAGAAATGAAGATGGGGAGTGATGGTGGAAGGGAATTCTAGGATAAAACGACAGGATGTAAGTATAACAACCCCTGGAAGGGAGGAAGCGCGACCCACCACTTCATAGAACTCCTAGAGTCCAAGAATTAGACTAAGGGTGGGTTTACACTTGATAGTTATTGCAGGATATTTCTATCAGAGAGAAATTGCGACTAATGAAAAACATGTAAAATGTATGTCTGCAATAAATTCTACCATGTAGAATTTATTGCAGACATACATTATACATGGTTAGCAATTTCGCTCTGATATAAATATCCTGCAATAACTATTAAGTGTAAACCCACCCTAAGAGACCGCCGCGCTTCTTGTCCTGGAACCCCTACATCCGTATCTTACTATCCTTCTTACCAGAGAGCAGAACGAACTCGTAAAAAATTCGAATTATCCAAAATTTTATTCGAATTAACCACGATTTTTTTACATTGTTTATGCCCTAAATTCTAGGGACCGAGAGAAATATTCAAGTTAAAGACGATTTCGAATTATCGAAGTTCGAATTATCCATGTTCTACTGTATAGTAATCAAAAGTTAATATAGTAATGAGAAGTATTTAAAACCAATGCAATCACTACTAAAATAAACTTTTTTTGACTACTATAATTATAAAATATGGTTTCTAACTAACCGTAAGATAACTTATATTTGTAAGTAATACTTTTAGGCTTGTAAAGCATAAATGAAAATAAGCAGAATATATTTCAGCAAGCAATATGTATTAATAAAAAGGTTAATATTATAAAACTCAATGGTAATTGTGAACTTTAGGGGCTTTATTTTATATTTATTTCGCATTATGGGCATACTTGCTATGCGTTTCCGCTCGCTACGCTCGCTCAAGAAGATATCAAATCTCTAGTAAATCCAACTCGCTAAAATTAATAGAATTCTATTAATTTTTGCGAGTTGGATTGACTTGAGTGTTAAAGGTTACTTTACTACCAGCAACAACCAATAGATTAGCCCATAGGAATAGCCAATAGAAAAGCTAATGAGTTATGCACGTGCGATGAATCACTGTTATAATCACTACAGATACTTCACAAGTAACTGGATTCGGTATTCAGAAACAGACCCGCGATATGCTACACAGTGGGGCCAAACGACAATTCTTGCATCAAAAATTGGCTACAACCTCTAAATCTTTATCGATTTCGATCCTTGATTTTTTTTTTCTTTAATGAAAGCTAATAAAATTTAGAATAACTTTGTCGGGCCAGATTTTTTATCTATTTTTCCCCCTTGTTTAATAAATACGTGTAAATAATTTGCGACACGTAACAATAATTATTTATACGTAACTTAATAAACAAGGGAAACAAAAATCTGGCTTGTCAGAGTTGTTCTAAATTTGATTAGCTTTCATTTAAAAAAAAAGAAAAGAAAAGTGCATTGAAATCGGTTAAGATTTAGAGACTTTAGCCTTTTTTGAAACGCGAAACGTCGTTTGGCCCCACTGTGTGCCGGTACAAAATAAAATATCAGTTGTGAAACTGTGAGCGTTTCAAAATCACTAACCGATATTGTGTCTACAGTGCCGACATGCAGAGCCAAAACTAAATTATGAAACCAGCTCTGAAAACAGATTACTATTCGCAGCCTTCTGTAAGTCAACTTGGCGCTAAAAAGCAGTAGAAAAATCGACATAAATTGCACAAAGACTTCCTTTCAAATCTTTTGCCAATGTTCTTTCAATTGTTGCCTTTTCTACCTCATAAAATGACTAAGTGCCTGAAAAGGCAGTAGCTCATCTGTAAAAGAGCACTCCCTTTTGTAAAGGCTTTCAGATTCTTCGGTCTGAAATGAAAGACGGCCAACGAATACAATGAGGCGTTTTTCAAGTTGCCGACAATGCCAAGCCAAGATCTTGCCGTTTTGTTCATCCGTCTTAATGTGGTGTTTCCAAGAGGCGTGGAAAATTTACATAAGCTATTTTTCAAAGATATTTCGCGATAATTTTGACAAATTTACTTCCGCCACACATGAACTAGACGTTCCTCAGCAACGAGATTAGTGGACGCCACGTTCCTAAAAAAAGTTGCTTAAACTAACCTGCATGAAATCACAAAATAAACATGAATAGTTTTTTGAAAAAGAAACAATAACTAATTAAAACGAAACCCCGATTAAAAGAGCAAAAGTAACAATTTCAAAGTTTCAAGCACACATTTCTCCGATTGAGATCGCTCCGTCGACAATTACATTAGAACCTTTTTTGTAAAAAATTTAGTAAGCTTTCGAATGTTTACCTTCCACATACCACGATTTCGCAACCGTTTTCGAGATATTTTAGAAAATAAACGAAAATCCCAAAACTTTTCATTCCTGTTAATGAAATCTTTTATTTCTAGTACTTTCTTAACACCAAACGGAACCGAAATTTAGCTATATCAGATTAGATGGATGTGAAAACTGAAAATTGGTTTGGAAAATTATTTGTACCAATTTTTCTCATAAACGGTTGCAGATATCGCTAAAACAAAAACTATTCAACTTAAATATATATATTTCATGATACTAGTATTTGTGCAACGTCGGACGTGGTCAGTAACTGAATGGGTGACCGACCACGTGCTGTTGGCATTATAAATGGGTGGCAACCTGTAGATAGCCCGGCGCTAATAGCCAAATAGTTGATGCGCCGTTAAAATGAAAAAAAAAAACTAGTATTTGTTTGTGATTCTATAATCATTCAAAAACTCAATTCTTATAAAGTAGGTAAAAAACTTTTTAAATACTTCCATTGTTAAAGATATTTTATTGTATCACAGAAATGGGACTACTTCACCGAAAACGTCTTGCTGTTATAAAGGACAATAGACATTTTTGGCTCTTATATCACGTAACCAAAATGTTAGTCGGTTCACGTTTTCTCGAAAATGGAAAAGGGAAACGCTATGAAAGTGACTTCTGTAGATATATTCCTCAAGTCAAATACATATACACGTATCTCGAAGCTTATAATCACAAAACCGTAACCTCAACAACTTTTTCTGAAAAACAGTGTTCTGGTCAAAGAATTTTATTATTCGTTTTAAAAGTATTTTTGCACCAAATTCCATTAAACTGAAAAATATAACTGTACATTAAAATAAGTAGTGGCCCAAAATCTCAACAATGTTTCTTGTGGGCGCGAAAGGTCAATGAATAATGTTACAAATGAAAATAATCCTTAATTTATTAAAAATTGCTCTAAATGTTTCGCATTGTCAGATGCCTTTTTTGGACCCTAAAAATTAGATACCGCCAAATGGCACAAAGGTGAACCTTCCGCTAAAATGGAAACTCATTAATGCATACACAAATTTGAACTATCGATTTCGTCTTGATCTAGACATTTATCGTCAGTCATTCCGGACTGCAACTTCGAGTCAATAAGCGTGTTTCTTCCCAACAGGAGCGCTAAAAGTAAGTCCAATTGCAACACCCAAAACTTGGTGCCAAGAAGACTTTTGGACCAGCAAGCCAATCCTAGTCCGTGGCTTTTGTCTGCCTTTTCAGCTTTGGGTATTCCAATAAAAACAGAACTCTTCTTCCGAATTGTTCTACTGCAACAAAGCAGCAGCTGACCCATAGGGCCGTCTTCCCCGAAAAGATTATAGAGTTGGAAGCGTTAAGCGAGTGATCCTTTGTCCTGCGAGGCAGGAATAATCCAGGATAAGCGAGTCCTGAGTCAAGATCCAGGTAGGCCGAGAAACCTAATTTCACAATTCACTTACTTTACGGGAGAAGTTAAGTGGCAACTATAGGTTGTTCGTCTAAGCCGAAGAAATTTTGTTCGCCACTTGGGAGGTAATGTGAAAACGGCAGTTTTCTTTACAAAGGACACCATTTTATCAACAACCAACAATATCTTGCTAAAAAAAAATGTATTTCTTATTGATCCAAAGTGTGCAAGAACTTCTGTATAACAAAAATTTTAATAAATACAGAGTGAACAATTTTTCCCAGAAGGTGCCCTAATCTAACAGAAACACCAATTCTCACCAACACATTCACTGACATTCCACATTGGAGAGTAAAGAACTTTAAGATTGACCTGACACTAACGAAATACGAAAAGACTGATGAACTTCTTCAATACTCTACAAACTCTGGGCAAATTCGATACTGAGTAGAAATACATTGTACATTGCCGAACTATACGGATCACAGTTAGTACTGACAAAGATTCATGACAGAGGAAAACACTCAGATTTTTCTTTTCTTTTTATTTTACAATTTTTGTCTATATATTTCTTTGTTGCAGTTGTTAGTTTCCTTCTTATTACATTTTTTTATATGTATTATTAGATTTTTTTTTACTTTTAATATTGACTGTGTTTAAGGCTCGGGAACACAGGACGCGATCTGTATCGCGTCGGACAGCGATATCTGACCGAAGATGGGAGGCGATCTACTTGTATTACACAGTATAGCATCAACCCCGTCATACAGAGGGCGATCTATCGCCGAGGGCTAGTGTTTATCGCTTTGCCAGGCGATACGGTTGTAATAAAATTACAGATTTCTCGCGCGATCATTTTCGGTGAAGAAACTGAATTATTCATTGAAAAGTATATGTTTTGAGGTTAGGTT